>CM073132.1:47649118-48036618 GCA_037039145.1 Fundulus diaphanus | reverse complement strand
TAATTTACAAATTCAGCAGCAGGCAAGTGATCTCTCCACTCCATGGTTGGATAAAGCAGTGTAGGTAGGAGTCAGCCAGTGAAGAAGCGTTGGACACAGTGTAGAAGACCATGAAAGGATTGCTGCAGAGGTGAGTTGTTGTGGAAAATCACTGTTACACTGGTTTATAGTAATGTTATTTAATATATTAGGAAGATGTGCTTTGTAGTTAGAAATACCTTTAGTTGTGTCTATGCTGTGTAGGTATGTTGATATGTTTGTCAGCAAGATATTTTATTATTTAAGTTATACTGAAGTTTATGGGTAATGGGGAATAAAACATTTGGTTACTGAATTTTGCATAATCTTGTCCCACAAAAATGCTGTAACACATTTCATAACACAGCCTTAAAAAATGGCAGCAAATGTTATTAAAATCAGGAAAACAATCTAGAAGAAGTCTTTTCAGAAACTGTCACGCTCTTGAAGATCCTCATCACCACACCCATGACCACAGCAGAAGCTGAAAGGTGCTTTTCAACTCTGAAAAGAATCAAGACTTTTCTGAGAAACTCAATGACTCGGGACAGGCTGAATGCATTGGCCATGTTGTCAATGGAGAAAAGACTAGTCACAGAGATGACTGACTTTAACAAGAATATAATTGAGAAATTTGCTGGGCAGAAGGAAAGGAGGGCAAAATTCATGTTCAAATAGTGCTATTTTTTAAGATTTGTTTTGTTTGTTTTTCATTTGTTTGCTTGTGTGCGCCCCCCTCAGTTTTTTTAGCACCAGCCGCCACTGGAAAGTTCAGATGGGATTCCAACTCCCTCTAAAATATCTCTTAGTGGTAACCCCAGTATGGTCAGGCTTCTTTTGAGACAAAGAGGGAAATCTTCTTATGCAACTTGCACTTGTCTGTAAATTATGTTTTATTAAGTTATTTAGTTTCTGCTGATAGTGTTTGTAAAGTTTTATTTTTGTTTTGTTTGATCAGAACAACAGTGGCTCCTATAAATCTTACATAAGGCTGTGTCACTTGTGATACGCTCGATAATAACAACAATGAGTATTATTGAAAAGAAAATCATTTATTTCTGCAACTCAATTGACTAAGTGAAACATATTAAATAAATGAATTAGACATAGATTGGTGTATCTTCTCATGTAAATCTAACTTCCAACTCATGGATGTTTTAATTGCTCATTTTGTGTCTCTGATGTGTATAATTGTATAACAGATGTACCTTTGCAGGTGGCTGAAGAGCAGCTTCATGGTGTCATGGTTAGGTTTGGGTAGCTGCTGGATCAGTTTCTTCACAGCCTGCGTTTTCTGTCTTGAGTCTTTAATCCCTGTTCAGACGCAACAGCAGCAGTGTCAGTTTACATTTCAGGACTTTCATTGATCATATCCACTGAAGCATTTGGGAATTGCTATGCCTCAGATTTTTTTTTATTTCAGTTTTAATTTGGTCTGTTTCTATCATAACTGCAGCAGATTTCCCTATTCTTTAACCAATAGCAAATCTATCTGACAGAGTCTAGATGTAATAACCCAAAGAAAGCAATGATTATTATTTACTCACTGACTGCATCCACAAACTGTTGGAAGAACCTGAAGGGGAACAGCGGCTCTGGCAGCTCACGGAAAAACATCTTCAGAGCTCCTGTGATGACGTGGATGTCTTCCCACTGAGTGTGATCCAGGTCCAACTCTTCCTCTGGGAGAGAACAGACACAAAGACTTTGGTGTCTCCATCTGAGAAATGTAATCTGGTTTAAGTCAAAATAAATATTTCCCCCTCATTACTGATGTTATTCAATTGTTATTGAAGATTCTGACTTTCTGTATGTGTTTAATTTTTAAACTGTCATGTAGACATATCTATCTAAATTACAATTATAGTTCCAAAATAGAAAATAGAAATTCAGTTTAACACTGAAAATGAATTAAATGAAATTAAATAGTTACGTTAAAAAGCAAGTCCAGATGAGCAAATCATTAAAATCACCTATAAATAAATTACTCTAATTGGGGAAACAGGAATATATGGTTTACAGATAGTAAGATCTCTTCAGATTAGATTTTTATCTTAAAGAAACTTGGCTGCGAGAAGAAGCCTTTCATGTCTGAGATAATTTCATTCAGTTATTTTTTATCATACACTGTTGTTGTAAAATAATTTAAAGCATCCATTCCATTGTTGATTATTAATTATTCATGTTTCATGTTTGCCTGAGAGAAAAGTTGCTGTCTCAGGTGTACACATGAATTTTTTTAATTCTGTTATTAGTTGCACCTTTAAATAAATAAGATTTCACAACAGTCATACTGTTTCTCAGTAACATTTATATTTGGAGCAAAGCTTATTTTGTCTTCCTCGTCATCTGCTTGTTGAAATGGGATGTTTATGCAGCTTTTTTGAAGCAAACTAAATTTTAACTTCATTTTAAAAAAGCAGCAGTGAGTAAAATAGTTTAGCAGCTGGCCAAAATGCTGCATTTGTTAATTAGAATTGAACTAATGGAGGAAGACAGTTTGGACTAAGCTGAAGTCAATTTTTTATTAAGTTGCTCAATCTTTGAAAATATGCTACTGTGTTTAAGTCTGTTCATTGGACTGTAGTTCATAGGTGTGTTAGATGTACAGTAGAGTATGTGCTGCTGGGTCAGAAAGATGTTACTGAACCTTTGGTAAAACATTCTGACCATCAGGTATCATGAGATAATATAAGGAAACTGAAACTATCGCTAAGCAGCCCTGACAAACAGAGCTGCACAGTTTACAGGTTAGTGGTGCTTTAGATTAATATTGTTCATTGATAGATTATCTTTTCTGTTTTGTGAAAGGTCAAAGGTGTCAAACTAATCACAGCAGCTTTGTTTCACAGAATCTTCTGAAAAAGATTATTTTCCAAATTAATTCAGAGGGTTATTAGATGTATTTCTATTGAATCATTATTTATCATGCAAGTTTAAATTCTTTATTTTTTTATAGTGAGAAAACATTTGCTTCAAAACAGACCTTGATCAACAATGAAGCGCAGTTTTTGGATTGTGGCCAGATTCCCACTGACTCTGTAAATCCCGTCTGCATCTAGACCTGCAAACATTGAAACAGTTTGTGAACAATTAAATGAGCGGATTGAGACATTCTGGTTGTTCTGGGTCTGATGGTCCAGACCGATGGGCTCTGACTGACCAGTCGATTCTGCGTATAGGGTAGAGTTAGAAATGAAACAAGTTATCTTCCAGTGAACGCACCTCGTTTCTCCACAGCTTCTAAACAAGTCTTCACGAACTTTGGAATTGTGGTTCCTTCACGTTCGCAGAGCGTCAGCAGGTGGCAGCCAAACACTCGGTCTAAGATTCAAAGGGGAAAATGTTCAGGCAAAAATTTCAACATTCTCTTAAGACTCCTGATATTCTAGTCGTCTATTTTCACAGCTTTGGTTTAAACTTCTGCTTCTGTTTACTTGCCATTCATATCCATCCAAGTTCTCCACATCCATGCAGGGTGGCATGATATATTTCAAGTGCATTATGTGTGGATGTCTTAATTACTTTTTATAAGCATTACAAGAGTCATTGATTGACTGATTGATTTTCTTTTAAAATAATATTTAATAAAGAATATACGTTGACTAACGAATATTTAAAACAACCTTTGATGAGGCCTTTCTCCTGCAGCGTCTTCATGGACGGGCGTCTGATGATGAACTTTTTCAGTCTGTTCTTCACTCCATTCTTGTCTGCGCTGTCTGACGCGCTGTGTTTCAGCTTTGAGCTGCCAAACATGTCTGGAAAAGGATTACATTTTCAATAATAATCACATATTCCGGTTTCCACATCCAGCTGCTTTCACTGGAAGAGTGGAAGAGTGAGTAGAGTAGCCAGAAACTTCACTCAAGTAAGAGTAGCTCTACTTCAACATATTTTTACTCAAGTCAAAGTAAAAAGTACTCAACCAAGAAATTTACTTAAGAGTAAAAAAGTATTTGGTAAGAAGGTTGCTGAAGTGCTCAGTAAATATTTAAAACAACTGATTTAATATTTAAAAATGATGTAGTCGGTCAGGCAAAAATATTAAATTATGCACAAATTCTGATATTTTAAAAACTAAGTTCAACATAAAACCAAGTAGGTAATATAAATGCTGTAGGTTAGGACAGTGCAAAGTACTTCCAGTGACAATATCTACTGATTAATGTGGTTACTTCACCTGTTTGGGTCGATGAGCTCAGCAGGTAGAAAATAAGAATTAAAACAACTAAAGTTGTGCAGAAACAGTAGTCTCACCTTGATATAAACTGTAGACGTGTCTTCTGGTGCATTTTTGGTTGGAACAAGTTTGTTCTTTATTCAGTTAAGTTACTCACAGTGGGTAGAGTAGCCTGGTATTTTACTCAAGTAAGAGTAGCGATACTTCTTCATAATGTTTACAAAAAACTCCTAGAAGTAAATTTTTTTCAAAAGGTTACTTAATAAATGTAACAGAGTAAACGTGACTAGTTACTACCCACCTCTGAACCTAAGAAATGTATTTTTAGGAGGTGGAAAGTTCTTGTTGATTTGGAGAATTGTGAATTTGAGTCCATATTTCTAAGGTATTCTTTCTTTGATAGCCCACCATGATGTCTCACAACACAATACTTTTCTTCCTGCACATTCCTTAGAGCAGCATCTAGTCTTGGCTCGGTAAGAACAAAAACTGCCTTCATTATTATGTTAAATAAAAATTATGTTAAATCACCTAAATAAGCATAGGTGGCACGAATATCCAAAAATTGTACACAAACAAGAGTGGTACTTTAAGATATTATTACGTAAAAAGTGAAATCCCTCACGTAAATGCAACTTCTCACTATCTGATAAACAGACATGACTTTAATCTGCCTAAATGAAACCAAACTAATAATTCTCCAAACAGTAACAATAGTTAAAATTGAGTTTAGCTCTGCTCTTCAGCTTACTATTTTAATATCAGCATCGTGATTACAGGTCGGTGCACAAACACACTACTGTTCACAGCTGCTTTTTTCAGCTTAAACTATAAATAGAGTTTAACACTCTGTCCAGAAACACTGCTGTATCTGTTAATTAGAATTAGCAAGTGTTTATAAACCCACTGTAACTTACTAATTTCACTATAACTAATTATATTTAGTCTTAAACCTAATTTTAGGCATATTTCATGCTTACTGATGGAGCGTCTGTGAACTGGGTTCCTTGGCTTGGTGGTGGGCGAGACTGATCCATATCCAGGTAAGGAGCTGTGCCTGGGCAGCAACTCGGAGCTGTTGGACCTCCGCAAAGCGAAGCCTCTGTCTTCTTTAGTCTAAACCAAAAAGAAAAATCATGGCGAGACTTATTTCTATGGTTCACGTTCCTAAAGGAAGCCAGTTTGTTGTCCAGTGTGGTTTCTTACTGATGACTCAACGTTTCTTCTGATGGCGTCGTGCCACTTGCTGGCAGTGGAGTAACTGTCAGCCTGGATGAGGTACTCACTGCCTGTTTTAGTTGTGATCTGGGACATTTGGAAGATCACTAAATGTTAGTTCTCAGGTAACGATCTAAAGGTTGCCTTCTGAATAACTGATGGCTCAGAGAGGTTTACCTGGAAGACGTTTTTCTTGCTTGACTTCTCCGTTGTCCATTCAATGACGGCCCCACAAAGCTGAACCACATCTGTTTTACCTCCTGTTTTCTAAAACCAGGGAACATTGAACACAATATGAGGGGTTGATGCACTTCCTACAACAGACTGATGCTGAAGAACGAAACATCTGAACAGTCTGGTGTCGCAGCTGAATTTAGGTTTCAACAGTTTCTTACCACGCCGGTTTCCTGCTTGTCTTTATAAAGCAGCAGCTCATCCGTGGTCAGCACTGTCCACATCGAAGTCCAGTTCTTCCTCTGCTTCTTACCATTCTCTGAGATCTTAGCCACGTTCAGGTGTTCACCTTTTATGTCCACCTGGGAACAATCAGAACCTTATTGACTTCTTTAACCTGTAACAAACCATGAAGGTTTGTTAACAGTCCAGAGCGCCCCAAATACACCTCTGTGCATCAGTCAAACCATGATTTACCAGGTCTCCCTCTTCTGGAGAGATACAAAATTTATTTGGTACTTTACTGCTGTTGGTTATTTGTCATATGTGCATGTAGGAGTTGACTTCTTTTAAGGTCCACCATATTGAAAGGTGTTTCAATATGGTGGACTCACTACTATTCTGGCCAAATATTGGTCATCAGATATTTTTAATCCTGACCCCTCCAAGATCTCCTTCTTACGTCCAGCTTCACTAAAAAGTTGACTGCTCTTTACATGATGTATGTAACCTCTAAAACAAGCCAGTCAAAATCTACACAGATTCTTAGACAAGTTGGACATTTGAGGTTTTTATCTGAAACGTTTTAAAAAATATTTCCTAAATGGCAGCTGTATCCATCTAAAGAGAAATATAAACACTCTCTGTCCATTGTGACGCAGGTAGGTTGCAGATACCTGAGAGTGTTTATCTAGATGTACAAAGCTGGTAGAGTCCCAAACAAAAAACTTATGACTGGAATTGTAGCAAAGCATTGACCCAGGACTCAGGAGGGGTTGACCATTGCACACCACACTTCAGACTCTTCCTGGAAGTCTGATCTAATCTGAAACCTATGTATCATGTTCCTTCCACTCTACAATGATCTTCATGTTGATCCATCTCATAAAACCCCGGTAAAAGACACAGATCTTTGTAGTTACAACAGAATGTGAAATAATTCAAGAAGTTATTGCAGAGGTTCACTGCAAAAAGGGAACTAAACGTAAGTGACATTTTCTTGAAATGAGTGTATTTTTCTTGATTTGAGCAGCTAAATAAGACTATGTGCCAATGGAATAAGAGTTTTGCACTTAAAATAAGAACATTTCATCTCCATCATCTTATTTCAAGTGCATGATATCTAATTTATTCTTTTTAGGGCTAAAAATGCTCATTCCACTGGCAAATAGTCTCAAATCAAAGAAAATATACAAATTTTAAGAAAATTTTACTTACTTTTAGTTCCCTTTTTACAGTGTTGCCAAACTGTTTAGCCTGAGACACCCATAATAACAGCGCCTGAGATTGGCGACCCCACTTTGAGCTGGATTTTTTATTTATTTTTTGGGAGGGGGAATTATGAGAATAAAGTAATATTTTTTAAGATCTCTTAC
Source organism: Fundulus diaphanus (assembly GCA_037039145.1). Taxonomy (NCBI): domain Eukaryota; kingdom Metazoa; phylum Chordata; class Actinopteri; order Cyprinodontiformes; family Fundulidae; genus Fundulus; species Fundulus diaphanus. Next base: position 48,029,430 of record CM073132.1, on the reverse strand, counting down.
AAAAAAATGAAGCCATCCACCTACGTTAAAATGGGGAATGAGCATCTTGTGAAGTGATACTTTGATATTAGCTTAACAAATAAGGAAATACTAAATCAAATCATCTCGCTACCCCCAAAATGTGTGTTGTGACCCCCACTTTAGGAACCCCTGGTGTATTTTTTTGTGTTTACGTCTCAGCAATTTAATCCTCACATGATTCATTGTAATCAATATTTCTAAAGATTAAAACAAAATTTTTTAAGTTAAATGGAAAGGTAGCTGATCTTTAAACCTTATAATGTGAAAAGCTTTTTAAGGTGTGAAAACATCAGACGTTTCAGACGTACCAGCGGTTCAAATGCTGCTGCTGCCGTAAGAACCACACCGTGCTGAGATTGATTCCTGCGATGCCGAGAAATCTGAAGAAGACAAACCTGATTTAAAACCCGAGTGAGGAGGTGATGGGTCTGGTTCTGTTGGGTCTACATACAGGTTTCTGAGGAACTTCCGAGTCCTGCAGGACCATGGACTTGGACTGGCTCAGGCGGTCTCCGGAGCTCTGAGAGTTCTTTATCCTCATCTGAACGGCTCCCTGTGCTGCAGCGCTGTGCTGGGGAGGCTGAGGAGGCAGAATCAGCGGTATCTGTTTCCCAGCATTCTGAAGGTTCGTGATTCTGTGAGGGAACAAAGACAAGAAGCTTAAAATGTCTCATATCTCACCTCTCAGTGATCAAACCTCTTATTTAATAAAACACCAGGGAACCTATAGGCTTGTATCCAGCTTATAGCGGAATTGTATTGCACTGTTTTGCAGATATAACCTAATATTGAGTTTATAATATTAGTGATAGCTGTCAAAGTTTATACAATGCCACAATGTTATTTTGAAAATCTGTTAATCCACATGCACCTTGGTTAAAGCACTCATAGTTTCCTGCCTCTCACACCTGACTGTAATTAAACGCCCTCAGCTCTGCTGTGAGAACCGTTCAGTTTTATGTTGTCTCTCAAATCGGTATGTTCTGTTTCTTTGCTTTCTCTCAGATTAATTTAGTTGTTCTTATATTTTTCCTCATCATGATTCATTTCCTGATCTGCAAAGTTCATCATAATGAGGAATTTCTTTTTGCACTTTTTTGTAAACCACGGTGTTGGATCTTTGTTACAGTCTGTTCTGATCTGCACATTCAGCTTCCTCCCATTTCTTTATTTGTTACCAACTCAATAAATATATATTTTTCTAACTTAGATGTAGCTTTCTGGCAAGAATTAAACTGTAAAGATGACTTGCATTGCAGATGTATACCAGAGTCCCGTTAACTTGAGCCTGAGCTTAAAGAAAAAATACAGTTTGTGTCTGGGACCTTGTTGTGAGTGCTTTTTCTAAACAGAATGCAGATTTTCAGCTAAATCGAGCCTTGAAACGGGACATTAGACTTGTACGTTGAAGGGGCACAAAGCACTACCAAGTGCAGTAAAACGTGAAATGTGAAAGTTCCACATTTGAACTACGTCTGAGCCCTTCAGACAGTTCGTATCTCCCTGAACCAGTGGCTCACATAATGCTGTCAGCTCTGTTTCTAGCGTTTGAGCACAAAATGGACAGAAGTACATTAACAGCTTCTTTTGATGCAGGTAAAATGGCAAATCCCACTGCTTTTGCAGCTTCAAACTGAAACAAGATCAATCTGTTTTATTTCTAATGTTTATATTTTAACAGGCATATTTTATCATTTTTATTCAGTTTTTTCAGTCCATAGGATATGCACCTGGCCTACTGTTTCTGTGTCTGACTGTTTTTCCCTGCAAGGGCCATCAAGTTAGCTGTTACTGCCAGATCTCACCAATTACTTTCCCTGTGATTTTCTAACCCACTAGTAACTATGCTGTCAACTATGTTAACTCCTTTATTTTTCCTCCTATATGCTGTGTTTAATCTGTCTTGGATGTTCTTGGACATCTCATCTGAGTTGACAGAGTTCTAGGTGGAAAACTGAGGTTTGCCACTACCTTTGGTGCTAACTACTGTTTACTGTACAGCTAACAGTTCACAATTGTATGCAGTCAAACACTAAAGGAACATTTTGGATACTTTACAGAACTATGTGATTAGGAAAATATAAAACATGCAAGTGCCCAATAATTACTGGTGTGCATACAGACAACTTCCGCTACGTTTTCCAGCCATATTGAATTAAAAAAAACTCTTGGGGCTGCTCAGTCAGCTCTAACTTTCCCAGTAGGAATTTCATCTTGAAACAGGAATCTCTAAAACTCTGGCTCTGGCTCACAGCTCTTTTCTGTTTATCTGTGTTTCTCTCTTAGACAAACCCATGCTGTCATTTACTCTGTTTGCTCAGTTTTTCTTTTGCTTAAAAAAGTTACTTCTTGACCCAATATTATAATAATATGGGTTGCACAGCAAGGATCACATCCAGCTTGCGAATTTGCTCACACAGCGTTTGTGTCTCAGTGTTGACAGCAACACACATTCCCAGCAGCCTCACCATTGCCAGAAAAGCTGCCAAGAATCTCCGAATTTATCGATACTCTCGGTAACTGCTAGCTCCAAAAAGCAGATATCCTGTTATCATAAATCCATTTATGAACTCATCTTTAACATCATCGACTGACAAAATAGACACACAATTCTCCACTGCTGCCAGGAGTCTAAAGAGTATCCAGCTGCAAATGTCCCGCCGGGGCACGAGAGGTCTCCTTTGCTCGGTCTCTTCGTTCTAAAGACTTTATCAATAGCGTTGAGCGACCAGCTCACCAGATTCATGGTTTGCAATTCGGTGGATATGCTGAAAGGGGATCCGACCCAGTTACAAAACATAGAACAGAGTGCACAAGCATGGAAGATACAGGAGGGAGAGGAAAAGAAAAAGCACCCGCCTTCACCTAGAGCCAGAAGAGAAGAACTTGTGGCATGTGGGTGAATTGTTGGAGTTTGATCAGCAATGGGCCAGACGTTACTGCTATGAGGCAAGTAGCCGGTAGCCCAGCTAACACAGCATTGTTCAATGCAGCTGAGACGGCTTGTGAGCTGCCCACCATGATCGTCGTGTGCATTCAGGGCATTTTTTTGACAAAAAAATGTAAGATTCATGCGGATAACTGGTCTGGTGCTTAGATATTGGATGTAGAGAGGCGTGGCTTGTTACACATCTTGTTTTAGTCTACAGACGGTGCTCATCAGCCACCTAGTGGGGAAGATTTACTGTGAAACGCATGAAAGTCATCGCTTAAAACAGAGATGTGACTGATTGTTGGGGTTCTCCAGTCAGTCTAGATGACAGTTTCACACCCTGCTGAAGGAAACTCCTCTATTATGGTTATTTGGTCAACATTAAAATGGCAGGTTTTCCTCAGGCAGAATAGTTGCAGATGTGACTTATTGCCTCACAACTGGCTTCAAGATTTAGTTTGTCATAGTCCCGTGGTATCTGTAAGAATGCACACTCTGAAAAGTGCACTTTGCTTTTAATATTCTGATGATTAGAACAATTAGAAGGGCACACTGATAGATGAGGCAGCAAGGAAATGAACAAATCTGTACTAAAATCATGTTTACAGTATATAATTCAGACAAAGGATGAAGTTTGATCAGTTTTTTGTGGGATTTTTTTTTTTTCACCTAAAAGCCCCTTTAGGACTGTTTGCTTAAAAAGCTAGCGGGGGAGCCACTTTGATTTTCTCCGGAGAAACTTTCTTCATGTTGTGGTTCCTGTTTTTAGCTTTGATTGCTTCACTTTACTTACACAACACTGCTCCTTCTGTCTGACAGCTGCAAAAATAACAAAAAAACTGCTAAAAGCTTTCCCCACAGGCGCTCTGAAGTATAAACATTAAAGATAGACAATCAGAAAAATCTATTAAAATGTTAAATATCTCCTGGCAGTCTAACATTTTATATCACTATGAAGAACACAAGAAACCTTTAAATATTCAAATAAAAAAATCTAAAAATCACACAAGGAAAACCAACTAAGAACATTGTTGTACGACTTTGAAATCCAAAAGTATTTAACATTTCCACTAATTACCTAAATGTATTACATTTGAAGATTCTCTGCACGAGATAAAGAATACATTTGCTCCATCTAAACATGTTATATTAAGTATTTTTGTTGCTGGCCATGTTTGTGTGACTTTAAACAGAACAAAACCTAGCAGTGTATTAGGTGTGGGTGATAAAAGGACTGATGTTGACAGTTTGACACCTAAGGACTCCATGGAAAAAAGAGAATGTTAATGTCAGTGGTGACTTTCCTGGTCAAATAAAGGTTTAATAAAGGTTTTCCTAATCTAGGGTCATCGGCCACGAGGAAGCCTTAACTCTCACGTGAAATAGCTCCTCACAGCAGATGGGAACCTTAAACTGTTTAGAACAGGGTCCTCAACTACATTTGTCCGAGGGCCAGAATTTTTCTCAGCAGACATTGTGAAGGCCAGATGCTTTCGTAAAATGACATAAATTAACAAAATATATATATATATATATATATATATATATATATATATATATATATATATATATATATATATATATATATATATACTTTTTATTCCTGAATTTGGAAATATTCTGGGGCCAGTTGATGAGCCCTGGTTTAGAGCTATGATTCTCAAACTGTGATACTTGGAGGTACTTGAGCTGACCTTATTAGTACTCTGCATTAATCTCATAGGTGCATGAATGTCCTGAACACACATTTTCTTGGCACCATCTGACTTCCTTCCTGAAGTCAACATGGAAAACGTTTCTCCTTCCATCATGCCACCCTCTCTTCTCAAGAGAAACTGTTCATTTTATTTCTCATATACCATTTTATATTTTATTGCTTTTATGATGCCAGAGATAGATGTGAAAATCTTGTGAGCAATTGGAAGGGAGGGTTACACCAAATTATTTTATTCCCTTTCTAATTTCAGGACCTGCCTATGTCTAATAGGCACCACAGACTTCAACCTTCTCTCTTGGGATTCTAGTTAAAATCCTTTCTGTCGCCTGCACTTGTTCTAAAAACATTGAGCACCATTAGAATAGAGTTTGCAAAAGGCAAAAATGCATTTTAAAAGCAAATTTATTTTAAATACTAGATTTACAACAATTTGCATGGGGTTGTATTTGCACATTTGCATATTATGTGTTTTCTCTGTACTGCAGACTGTTTGACTTTTATCACTGCATTATTGTGTTATGGTATAAGTAATCACACTGTATGCAATCCATGGTCAAATTCCCTGTATATGTACACAAACCTGGCAAACAAAGCTGATATAGCTCAAACATTGCCCCCTCCTGGTCACCAGGTGTAAATTCATCAAAACATGGCTGATTAAATGGCATTTCAGCTGTCCATATAAGATGAGATAAGATAAGATAAGATAAGATAGTCTTTATTGATCTCACATTGGAGAAATTCACTTATCACATCAGCTCAATAGTCAGTCAGTAGTCAGGAGAAGGTGCCAAAAGTAGGAAAAGGTGCATCAGTTATTTACAGTGTATCTTCCTATATACAGTGGATCAAAAAGAAAATGAGAAAAAAAAATAAGAATAAAAATAAAAATACAAAAGAAATCGGAGTAGGCAGATGATGTCATAAGTACTTTCTGGGTTATACACACACACACACACACACGCACACACACACACATACACCTGCCTATGTCTAATATAGGCAGTACATATGTATGTATTCATATATATATATATATATATATATATATATATATATATATATATATATATATATATATATATGAATACATACATATGTATTGACATATATTCACTTGCAGAAACTTGTGCCATCAGAAACTGAGTTTGAATTGCCCTGAATGATCTGCCCATATGTTCACCTCCGTATTCTCATCTTTCTTTATTCAGAAAAAATATGTTCTACATAAAATGACATCCAAAATTTAATATATGTGATTATATTCATCATTGAAACAATGGTGGTTAAATGACTTGCATCTTTTCTCGAGAGAAATAATTCTCTATTTTTGTGTGACTTTATCTTAACTTTCAGTTTCAGCCAAATATAATTTTTATCATATTAGTTGTCATGATGGTTATTACTTAATCTCTGGATTTTCCACAGGTGTAATGCAGAGAATCACAGAAAATGTAAAAAAAAAATGCCAAGAATAAATAATTACTATTATGCAAAAAGATAAAAGAATGAAAAAATATAACGTTAGTAAAGATGATAATTGAAGACATCAAAAAAGCTGCAGATGTTACAGACATAAATATTTAATGAGACGACGACGGGTCAGTGCTCAAATAATGGAAATATGAAGTGACAAAGACAACACGCACCTCAGAGTTCACAAGACAGAATTATTGGAAGTAAAATGCATCAAGAACCTGTTAAAAAAACATCATTTTACTGTAGATTAAATTAGGGTTAGGCGGGTCCAAATTAAAAACATTTTTTAATGTGAACTTAAATTTTGGGAACATAAAAAGATGTTCTCAAAAAAATCTTATTAATTCATGAATTGCATATCTGCAGTGACATTTGTGGCAACGACTTTAAAATTAGTTTTTGAAGTTAATTTCTCTTTTTTAATTTTGGTTTGAATTGTGTCTTTTAAACGTATTCTTTCAATAGTTCTTTGTTGTATATGCTAATTTCTTGATATTCTCTTTTTCCGTGTGGTCAAGGCTTGGCTATAAACGGGGCACCACTTCAGACAATCGCTGTCCGACATTAAATCTGAAAACATATTTCCTGTTTTAGGTCAGTTATATTTACCAGAAATATTTCTGTATGGTAAATCTCAGAACATTGAGAGAGATAATTGCTTTACATAATTTAACGTCTTCAAATTCAGACGTTCACATGCATTAATATAACTACTACTGAAGTTTCCACTTTGACATTGTTGAAAAATAAATAAATAAATAAACGGCATTGGAAGCGTGTTCAGCCACCATGTTGTTTTTCACAGTTTTTTGTCTTGCAGAGTTTAATGGGTTTTGGTGTGAAAGCAAAAACCTCAAACAGCAGCATCAAAATCATCAGCCAGGAAATTAAATCTTGGCTGCAGATGAGTCATCCAAAAGGATAACGAGCGTAGGCTTACCATCAAATTAGTTACAAAGTTGCTTTAAGGACAGGAGACTTTTGCAGAGGCCATCACTGAGCCCTGATCTCAGTCCCATTGTGGGTAGAGCGGAAAATAAGTCGACTAAAAAACACAGAAGTTACCAGCTCTGTTTGGGCCAATCAGACAAAGCTCCAGCAAACTATTGTGAGGAACTTGTGGAAAGATGCTCAAAATTTCTGCCCCAAATAAGTTTATCGATGACGCTTCCAAAAAAGGAGATAACTAAACTTCTGAATCTGAAGAAAATACTAAATACTTTCATCATTATAGCACATGGAAAACAGAAATAATTTTGGCAATCCTAAATGACCCAAAACAGTAATGTTTTTTTATCCAGTGATGGAAAAAAGGGGTTGTGTCTTTTCAAAGTATGTTCAAACATCTGATTAAAAAAAATATCACCTTTTATAGTAGTGTTGTTAATTTCAGGGTTTGATGTTACCGCTGGTTCCTGTCTCTGCCCCCAGATGTCCTCAGCTACTGTTTGCATGCTTCTGTCACCATGCTGTGTGTTTTTATTTATTACTCATTAATCACCTGCACCTTGTTTCTCGTTCTCCTGTGTTTATTATCAGATAAAGATCAAAAGAGTCGTCTGCTGAACAATGTTAAGAAGAAAAAGCTACAGTAGAACCTGCTGCCGACAAAAACAATAAGGAAGCAATAAGGAATTTACAATGAGCTGCCTTTACTTTCTAATGCACTATATTGATCTTTATGGTGCATATTTTTCTATTGCTTTTTAAAATAGAGTTTTGGTTTTATGTAACTGATCAAAATTCACTTCTTTTCAAAGTAAATGTTCATACTTCAAACTAAAGAACTATAGTTCAAAGTAAAGAAAATGCCTTCTCCTTCTTCAAATGAAGTAAAACTTCAAATCATCATCTTGAAGCTAATTAATAATTTATTGACACCAGAACTGCAACAGTGCTCTGACGCTGCTAATGGCCCCTGAGCCAAAAGAGAGAAGAAGCTTCATTAACCGGAAACTAAGTAAAACCGTCTAAAACAACGGAAGCTGGCACTTCACTCATGCATGAGGTCTTTATGAAATAATGTCACATAAAAACAATAAACTCTAATTATCCTGCTGTTTTCCCCAACAGGATAATGTAATTCAGAAGCTGCCGTCTGTTGTTTAAATATTAGACCACCGAAGACGTATGTCTTAGTCTATGAGGAAATGTCAAACCTGTCAGCATTTCGGTCACACTAAGTTTAAATTTCATTTTATGCATCCAGGGGTGAGCGTAGTTCTGAGTAAAATTCCCTTTTAAAGCGATAAGAGCCTAAAAGAGCCTAAACGCTCAACAGATAAGTTCAGTCTTACCTCGTACCCGCCATCCCCGTTATGTGCAAAATGTAAATGAAGAGACACAAATAGTTGAGGCCTAAGTCTTAGAGGAAGTATGATTCATCACGTGGTTTCTACAAACCAGCCGTCTCTCAAACTGCTGCAACCTCCCCGTTTCCTGCAAACACAAAAAGGTTTAACCCCGTTCTCCTGAGACCAGGCCTCAACGGTTTCCCTGCGTCTATTAGAGCTGATTGATCATCAGCTGCAGGACGCATCAGCTTTTCTCCTGTCACACACCGGGTTTTATTAGAGGCACCAGTTTGGAATCATTGCTGAATTGTTTGCAGACGTTAATCTGATTAGATAATCTAAATTAAGTGACTGCAGACAAAACCGTAACTACCTCTACAGTAGCTATCCAACCTAGCTGTGCTCCTTGTTACAAAATATACATTTAGTTTCAGCTGAATTGCATTGCCTTTCTGTAGAAGTGACTAAACAAACTGTTTGCATCAGTATTAACCTGCCCTCTGGTGGACACACATCTTCAAGAATCCTAGAAGGATGACAGAAAGCTCATGCAAAGGGAGACATGTCCTTTCAGCCTCAGTATTTTTATGCCTCTGATATTTGCCGATCTAAAACTGAAGGAAAGTGTTCCTAATAAAGTGGCTGATACATATTTTCAATGATTTTCATAGGGGCTGCTATGCTGAAGTTCCTTGAGTATTTTTTTTTCATGTTAAAGTTAAGTCCCTAAAGTCAGCAGCAACTTACAAAGCTCTTTACTCTTTTTTAAAATACTTAAAAACTGTAATTAATTCTCCTTTGTTTGAAGCAAAGAAATATATAAGCCACTGAAGAAGATAATACAACAGCTATGGAAATGTTTGTTAAACAGAAGGCATGACACAACATGTTGCGTCTGCAGTTACTCCAGAGAGATTGCTAAACCCAAAATGGATTAGTGGAAGGAAGGAAAGAGAAGGGAAGACCAAAGATTGCCTGACTGAATTGCTCTGAGAAGAGATGATGTGTCACAAGTTGAAAACCAAGGAGCAAAGTGAGGAAATTAAAGGAGGGAGGAAGCGAGATTCAGAGAATAGGATTGGTAGAAAAGGAGCTGGATTCTTTACATGAAAGGGCTGAAAGAGAAATAAGTTGACCATAAACTGAGTATGAAGGATTTCCCATCCCTGTGGCTGAAGATGAGGATTTTAAATTTGGAGGAGGAAACAAAAGAAAATAAACTCTTTCAAATAAAAGACATATTTATCATCAAATTTAAGGTCCAAAAATTGCTTCATTCTTTAAAATGTTAATAGTTTTGTTGCACTTGAGCGTTTACCCTTCCGTTCTTGAGCAGGTTTCAAAAAAATGTTACAACTTTTCCTTTGATTTCATATTTCACCCGAGGATAAATACACTTCAGGGGACCTAAAATGGATTTATACAAAACTTAATACTTTAGTCAATTAAAGTTACAGCTGCATTTAGTCAACTAAAACTAGTCTACAACTGGATTAAATAGGCTGTTAAAACTAACGCCGGCGTGCACGACTATAAAAGCCATGGAAACAGCCTTAAGGCGTGCTGCCATTTTCTGCTTACAGAGACAAAGCTGTCAGCGACCCACTTCTTTGTCCAGTTGTCTGTAACGATTAAGCTTTCAAACACAGCAGCCAGGATGGTGAATGTTGCTGAAGTGGAGACATGAGCAGTTATGTTTGTGCCATACATTGTCTATATGATTTGAGTAATTCATTGCATTTGACTTTGTAAAGTGCCTTGAGGTGACATGTGTTGTGAACTGGTGCTATATAAATGAATTTGAACTGAACTGAAAGTAAAATGAAATGAACAATGCTAAATTCTGAACACTGGGCACAATAAAAATTATTGTCTTTATTAAAATATTTCAGATTATTAAGTAAAGATGTAATACTTGGACATTCCAGTTAAATGTTTCAGCACACATTAGTTCACTTGTAATTGATGTTCTGCAACTTTTTCATCTCAAAACGAACATTTCTTATCAGTTTACTTATGTTGCAAAGAATTTAAAAAAATAAACCGATTGTTCCAAAGATCTCAACAATCATTAGAGAGAATGAGGAAAACTGATGTGGTGGCATCATCAATGGAATATATTCATGAAGAATTGATTTAAAAACATACAGTCAGCTGGAATATTATATGTCTGTGGAAGATGCTGTTTCATGTAGACTTTATAAATATCCACTTAAATGTTCATATGTCTGTATGTGAATGCAGTTACATTGTTCAACTTCTTGGGTTCTTTTTTAAACGTCTTGTAGTTAGGATGCAGCCGATGGACAAACAAATGGCTCCAGTCGATGCCACAATCAGCAGAGCAAACGTAGCGTTAAGGCCGGTTTCAGCTTCTTCAGCAGAGAGCTTCAGACCCAGGAAGTTGACAGAGCTGACATTTACTGGAGCACTTGTTCCTGAAAAAAATAAAGTTTTAATTAGGTCGATTAAAGGAAATCTAAAGTGTAATTTTATACACCACATTCTGGGGACTGTAATGAAAACCTTTTCTTCAATGTCAAAATGTTAGCTAAATACATCGATTGTTTGTTATTTAGGACAAAAATAAATTCTGACTAATAAGAAATTCAGCAAATTTATGATAGAGCTGCTTTTCCAAACTAAACTTGGTAGGTTTCCCTCAGTAAAACACTTTTACCCTGGATCTCAGAACAGATGAACAGTTTATTATCTACAGTCTGCATCTCCATGAGGCAACACTCACCACAGCTTTTCACTGTAGAATCAAGCTAGCCGTCTTATGACAGGTTAAAGCAGTATAGCAGAATAACTCAGTTGTTCTAAAACTCCTACAAACCATTATTACTTCAGCACCTAATGGCAGGGCTGTACAACACTTACATGTGATAAAGTATATGAATGTCATCATGACAACATGGCTTGCAATAAATACTTAACTAAACGCTAATGTTTTTCTGCTTTGGGTGAGTAGTTTATTTAACTACTTGAAGTAAATTAAATGTTTTCAAAATCCAAACATGGTTCATTAAAAATAAAAAACAACTTGCATCTGGTTACAGCTGCTATTTTAGCAAAAATACCAATAATACAGTTTCTAAATGACCTAATAAAAGGCCATCTTAAAATATATTCTGCAGCTTTAAGTAACAAGCATTAGCAAATGTGTTCTGGGCACAGGTGGCATGAATAATTCGCTAATGATTATAGCAGCCCAAACTGCTCTTTCTATATGATATTTCGATGACTGTGAATTTGCAATATATTGTCCAGAATCTATTTTTGATGGTAATTCTGATACTGTTATCCAAGGTCTGTAAGCATTAAATGTGTTGAATGTAATGTTTAACTTTTGAATCAAATAACAAGGCCTAAAAACTAACATCATTATCCACTTTAATCAATGGTTTTTGCACTTAAATTGCAGTCTGCAACACATACCAGACCAGCACCGGTCCTGACATGCAGATTGCAAGAAATATTTTTCATGTTTTGAGAACAGATGGTAACTTTTGCAATGGTGGGAAAAATGTGAACAAAGCAGCAGACTGTTCTGCTGGATTTAGAGAAGGATGGCATGGACAGTCCTGGTGATTGCACATTGAGCTCCAAGAAAGGAACCTAGTAAAACGGTTTATTCCAGCAAAACAATGCATTCAGTGCATTTGATTGGATATTTGGACACACCTCCCACTTCAGTCAAGGCATTTTGTCTGTGACTGAATAATTTAAAGACAAGGATCATGTCACGGGATGTTTCCTAATTGATGCAGTGCGGCAGTTCTTACAGATTTGAAGAATGTTTCCATCTTCAAAGGATTTAAAACCTTCTGTAAGAAAGTTTCCTGTCATTTCTACAGGAAACCTCTGTTTGAAACTTGTTTGCATGTGTTTGAGTCTTAGTCTTAGTTGGAGGAATATTTTTTCTTGAAGTCAGTATAGAAATAAAGCAGTTAGCATGTGCAAGATCAAAAAATGGCCAAGTTTGCTTGATTCAGTGAATTTGCCCCTGTCACTTGCTATGCTTACCTCATCCACATGAAATATCATTGTAAAGGAAAAACCCATTGGAAGAATGTGACTCTCATCAAAAACCAGGCCTTGATTAATTTCAGCTGTTACTAACCACACAGCACGACTCCCAGTGCAACAACTAGACTTTTTTGTGTGCGTGTGTGTGTGTGTGTGTGTGTGTGTGTGTGTGTGTGTGTGTGTGTGTGTGTGTGTGTGTGTCCTGTCTGGCAATGCGGTATTAAGAATTGTTGTCTTAATGCCAAAGAGCCCAACAGACTTTACTTTCACAAGTGGAGCCTTACTGCTTTCGCCATACTGCTCCTCTTGATTTATATGTGCAAGAAGCTGTATTAGAATTTATGCTGGGACTATTTCATGTTCAATAGACACTGAAACGGAAAGGTAGAAGAGGAAAAAAGGAGAGAAACAGCTGAGACAAAATGCTAAAAGGGAGAAAAGGTGAAAGAGAAAGAGGAGAGAAAAGGGAGAGAGAGATATAACATCGTCTGAGTCTGCTTCTACACCTGCAAAGAGAGATATAAAAAGAACAGCAGAACCAGCCAATAAAGTATTACAGCTAAAAACAACCAATGCCTTGATACCATCACTAAAAATATACAGTATTAATTAATACATGTATAAAGTGACAGCTGAAGATAATAATAGGGGTCTTCTGTATAGAAGTGAGTCTGTAAGTACCTGGATCCAAGCACCTGTAGGTGTTTGTGAGAGTGCGCTTGTGTCTGTGAGGTTTATCCATGAGAAAAATGCTCCGTAGTGGTTGTGAGGAGCCAAAGACCCCCACCCCCCCACCCCCAGAGCACCGGGGCAGACGCCAGGGGAACCAGAACCCCAGATGCCTGAAAGGACCCCCAGAAAAAGGTGCCCAAGAGGGGCCAACACAGGGAAAGCTGCCTCCCTAAAATAATATACATTAATATATAATTATCAATATCGATTAATATGATTTCTATTTTATCGCTATGCTTTTTTTCTATATCGACCAGCCCCGATCCTAGCGCCTGTTCTAGAGACTTGAAAGCTCATTGTGGAACAACAGAGTCCTGAGTCAGAGGCTTCTTCAGATCTGCTGCAACACAGAAGGACACAGCAGTATCTTTCCTACCCACAATTATAACCACATCTGATGACTTAGAAGAGAACTGACATGACGGAAACTCCAATAAGCTTTAATTTCTCTTTTAGAATATCAAAATATTGTTAAAAGCCCCTCCTCTCCACTGTTGCTACATGCTCGTTCAGAGGAGTAGTTGCTGTAAAGTCCGTCTCTCCACCCGATCAGCTGGATTTCCAAGAGGTAACTATTTTACCTCCTGGAATAATAAACTGAAGTTGACCACATTATCTCACTTATCACTTATTATCTTGGATCAAATGACAATGTATGTCAGAGCGTTGAATATGTTAGAATGAATGGACTAGGTATATAATATGTATATGTATATAAAGTGGATTTATTTTGTAAAGTGCCCTGAGATGTCATTGGTTGTGAATTCCTACTACATATACAGCATAATTTGAACTGAGCTGAAATAGACTGAATTGAATTTTTGTCACACTGCAGTATACCCAATGCACGTTTTTCCAGCAGATTCCTACACGTTTGATAGACAAGTGCAGGCTTCAGTCTAAATATGTAGATATATATATGAATGATAGTCAAGCTCAAAACTGACAGCAGGTTTAAGCCTTATGAAATAGGACTTTGCTATAAAAATTGTAAAATTTAAGCTGTTTTAAGATGGACATAATGCACTTTGGAGCCTGCCTCTTCCTCTGCTTTATTCCGCTTTGTCATGTCATGATGTCGGCACTGTTGCCTGGTCTGATCTCTCATGTCACACACCTGTTCTAGCTCCGCCCGTTCCTCATCACTTCAGATCTGTTCCACCTGCTCTCACTAGTATATAACCAGCTCTAAGACCAGGCAACAGTGCCAGTTTATTTCGATCCTTGTGTGAGACTTATCCCAGCGTTTATTATTCTGATTCCTGATCCTGACCTGTTTGCCTTTCGACCTCCGAGCCTGCTTTCTCCCGTCTGATTCTGTTTGCCCGATCTGACCTCTGCCTGTCCTGACTACCCGCTGGATCTCTGCCCTGTGTACCGAACCTGGAACCGTGACCTGACTCCGTCCTGGATTATCCTTCGGTACCTCACTGGCTCTCTGATCTCCTGGCTCCGACCTTCGACCACGTCCCCGACTTCGGCTTCGCTCTACGGCTCATCCTGCTCACGTTTGCCCTCACGGTTCTGATCTCCTGCCTGTCCTCCGACCACCGAAACACCTGCCGCTGGGACTTCATGAGCGGCAACCGCCGCAGCGAATTGACGACCCGCCTACTGGAACCCACTGGGACTGAACAGAACATTAAGACCAGGTTAGTGACCGACACGTTTGTGTGCAAACACCTTCAGATAAGCGTGGTCACTAACCTGCCGTCTCCTTCTGCAGAGGATCCCACTGTAGACGCTGACGCCTCCCGCTCCGCACCTGATCTTAATAAACTGTTAAACTTGAACGGTTTGTCTGCCTTGAATTCTGGGTCCACCTGTTCTGAGCCTAACAGAATAAACTGGCCCGACATGGATCCATCGGCAGATAAACCGTGGCGCTCAGGCATAGAGAATTCCATTTCTCAACTCCAGTCAGGCGTCAGGGAGATTCTGACTCGATTACGCAGCGAGTCTGCTCCCGCTCCGGCGCTTCCGCATACGTCATCAGCTGTTGCGTCATCTGTTACTAGGTCAGCTTGTCAGGAACCCCGACTGTCACCCCCCGAATATTTTAGGGGTGATCCAGATCAGTGTCGGGCCTTTATCACCCAGTGTGAGATCCACTTTGAGCTCCAACCATCAGTTTATCCAACTGATCGGTCAAAAGTGGCATATGTCATCTCGCTTTTGTCAGGAAAGGCTAAGATTTGGGGAACATCTGAATGGCAGAATAACCAGGCTCTCTGTTTTTCTTATCGGGCTTTTTCTCAAGAACTTGTCAGGGTTTTTTGTCCAGTTCTTCCCAGTCGAGAGGCTTCCAGAGGGCTTAAGGCGCTTAAGCAGGGTGGACGATCAGTGGCTGAGTATATCATTGACTTTCATTTACTGTCTTCAGAGAGCACCTGGAATGAGGATGCTCTCATGGACACATTCATTGGAGGACTCAATGAAAGAATTAAAGATGTGCTCTCTACCCGCGAGTTCCCTTTGACCCTGAGACAGCTCGAGGAGATGGCCACCCAGATTGACCTTCGGTTGACGGATCGTCGCAGAGAACGAGGAGCACCGATGTCTGCTAGTCCTCATCCGAGGTTCAACACATGTACAGCTTCTGCTCCCGCTCGTACACTGGATCCAGAGCCGATGCAACTGGGACGTGCCCGGCTGACACCACAGGAGAGAAGCAGACGTCACCAACTCAACCTCTGTCTCTACTGCGGCGGAGAGGGTCATCGCGTCAGCTCCTGCTCTCTAAAAGGTACAAGCTCAGTAGAGAGGAGGGAGACTCTGCTGAGTCGCACCAGACTTTCCAGCTCTCCTGAACTCCTTTTCCCAGTAACTCTCTCGTTCAGTTCCAAGAGACACAAGTTGACAGCATTTGTGGACTCGGGGGCAGATACCGAGTTCATGGATGAGGGTCTGGCTAGGCGACTGGGAATTAGGCTTCTTCCATCGCCCGCCTCTCGTAGGGTTTTAGCTCTAGATGGTCACCAACTGAATCAGTCTTCACTTGTTTCTGAACCTGTAGAGTTGTTGGTGGGGGGTAATCATTACGAAGAGTTATCCTTCCTCATAATCGATTCACCTCAGGTTCCTATTATACTAGGTTCTACCTGGTTGCGCAAGCACAACCCTCACATTGACTGGCAGGGGTTGGAGGTTCTTGGGTGGGCACCTGCCTGTTCAGGTTCTTGTTTACGTTCCGCTCAGCAGGACCATACACCTGAGAACGAGATTGAGGAGGTTTATCCGGACCTCTCTAAGGTCCCAGAGGTTTATCATGACCTGAGGGAGGTGTTTAACAAATGTAGGGCCACTGCGTTACCTCCTCATCGGCCATATGACTGCAGTATTGATCTTCTGTCTGGGACAACACCCCCTAGGGGTAGGTTGTACTCTCTCTCTGTTCCCGAGTCCCAGGCCATGCAAAAATACATTTCAGACTCCCTGAAAGCAGGAATTATTCGTCCTTCTTCCTCCCCAGCCGGAGCAGGGTTCTTCTTTGTGGGTAAGAAGGACGGTTCTCTCCGGCCATGCATCGATTATAGGGGTCTTAATGAAATTACAGTTAAGAACCGGTACCCGATTCCCCTGATAAACTCGGCATTTGACCAGATTCAGGGGGCCAAGATCTTTACCAAGTTGGACCTCCGTAATGCCTACCATTTGGTACGCGTCCGTGAGGGGGATGAGTGGAAGACGGCATTTAATACCCCCACTGGACATTATGAGTATTTGGTAATGCCTTTTGGACTCACAAATGCACCGGCAGTGTTTCAGCATCTTATTAATGAGGTGCTCAGGGATATGGTGGGTCAGTTTGTATTTGTGTATCTGGACGATATTATCATTTATTCCCATGATCTGGAGACCCACAGAGGCCATGTTCGGTCAGTGCTTTTGCGTCTTTTGCAAAACCAGTTGTTTGTGAAGGCTGAGAAGTGTGAATTTCACGTGTCCACAATGTCCTTCTTGGGTTTTGTGGTTTCTCCTGATCACATCGCTATGGATCCTGCTAAAGTCAGTGCTGTCACTGAGTGGCCGATCCCCAAGGATCGGAAACAGTTGCAGAGGTTCTTGGGTTTTGCAAACTTTTACAGGAGGTTCATTAGGAACTACAGTTCGGTGGCTTCACCTCTTCACGCTCTCACGTCATCTAAGACTAGGTTCTGCTGGAATGAGCAGGCAGACAAGGCCTTCCAGAGACTAAAGAACTTATTCACGTCTGCACCTGTTCTGATCTCTCCTGACCCTGAGAAACAGTTCACGGTGGAGGTGGATGCTTCCAGTACTGGAGTTGGGGCCATTCTCACCCAGGAGGCTGGGGATGGTAAAATGCACCCCTGTGCCTTCTTCTCCAGAGGACTCTCTAGCGCTGAGAGAAACTATGATGTCGGAGATCGGGAACTGTTAGCAGTCAAGTTAGCGTTAGAAGAATGGAGACATTGGCTGGAGGGGTCCCAGATCCCCTTCGTAGTATGGACTGATCACAAGAACTTGGAATACCTGAAATCAGCCAAGAGATTGAACCCTAGACAGGCGAGGTGGGCACTATTTTTTGGTCGATTTAACTTTTCTCTGTCTTACAGACCCGGGACCAAAAATGTTAAGCCCGATGCACTCTCTCGGATGTTCGAGGCGGACGAAGAGAGTACCAGTGGTGCTGAGGGTTTTATCCTACCGAAGTCTGTAAGATGTGCCATCACTATGCTTGATATTGAGAGAGAAGTGAGAGGGGCTCTTAGTAAGACTCCACCCCCAGAGTCTTGTCCTAATAATCGTTTGTTCGTTCCTGATCAGCTAAGAAAGAATGTTTTAGATTTTTGTCATGGTTCTCGTCTGTTTTGTCATCCCGGGGTTACCAGAACTATTCGTTGTGTTCGGACACAGTTCTGGTGGCCTTCTCTGTCTGCCGATGTAAGGGAGTTTGTGGCAGCCTGCCCCCAATGTAATCAGGCTAAGACCTCCAGACAACCTCCATCCGGCTTGCTTCGACCTTTACCTGTTCCGTCTAGACCATGGTCTAACATTGCCATGGATTTTATCACCGGCTTACCTTCTTCAGAGGGTAATTCTGTCATTCTCACCATAATTGATCGGTTCTCCAAAATGGTCCATTTGGTTCCGCTGCCCAAACTCCCGTCCGCTAAGGAGATGGGGGAAATTTTGGCACGTGAGGTTTTCCGTCTTCATGGAATCCCGACAGACATTGTGTCAGACAGGGGTCCTCAGTTTGTGGCGCAGTACTGGAAGGAATTCTGTGCCATGCTGGGGGTCTCTGTCAGTTTGTCGTCGGGATTCCACCCCCAGACGGATGGGCAGACAGAGAGGGCCAACCAGGAGGTAGAGACTAAGCTACGTTTGTTGTGTCAATCGGACCCCACTAAGTGGGTCAGTCAGCTTCCGTGGATAGAACATGCTCTGAACTCTACTCCTTCTAGCACCACTGGTCTCTCCCCATTCTATATTGTGTTCGGTTTTCAGCCGCCGGTGTTCACTGTACAAGAGAGGGATTCTAAAGTTCCATCGGCCCGACTATCTGCCCTGAGGTGCCAGCGAGCCTGGAGAAAGGCTAGGAGAACTATCATCAGTTCCGTGGAGAGCCAGACCCGGAACGCTAATCGCCGGAGGATCCCGGCACCTGATTATCAGGTGGGCCAGAAGGTTTGGCTCTCCACAAGGGATCTTCCTCTCCGAGTAGAGAGTAAGAAGCTGGCACCTCGGTTCATCAGGCCGTTCCCTATTTCTAAGATAGTGAATCCGGTGGCTGTCCGCCTCCAGCTTCCTCGCTCCATGAAGATGCATCCCACTTTTCATGTGTCCCGGGTCAAACCTGTTAACACTTCTAGATTTGTGCCCGCCTCCAGACCCCCGCCTCCCACCCGACTCATCGACGGTGGTCCCGTGTACACCGTCAACCGGATTCTGAGGTCCAGAAGAAGAGGCAGGGGGCTGCAATACTTGGTTGATTGGGAGGGGTATGGTCCAGAGGAGAGATCTTGGATCCCTGCCAGGTTCATTTTGGACAAGACTCTTATTACAGCCTTTCATAAGGCCCATCCCGAGCAGCCCAAAAGGGCGTCTGGTATCCGCCCTTAGGGGGGGGGGTTCTGTCATGATGTCGGCACTGTTGCCTGGTCTGATCTCTCATGTCACACACCTGTTCTAGCTCCGCCCGTTCCTCATCACTTCAGATCTGTTCCACCTGCTCTCACTAGTATATAACCAGCTCTAAGACCAGGCAACAGTGCCAGTTTATTTCGATCCTTGTGTGAGACTTATCCCAGCGTTTATTATTCTGATTCCTGATCCTGACCTGTTTGCCTTTCGACCTCCGAGCCTGCTTTCTCCCGTCTGATTCTGTTTGCCCGATCTGACCTCTGCCTGTCCTGACTACCCGCTGGATCTCTGCCCTGTGTACCGAACCTGGAACCGTGACCTGACTCCGTCCTGGATTATCCTTCGGTACCTCACTGGCTCTCTGATCTCCTGGCTCCGACCTTCGACCACGTCCCCGACTTCGGCTTCGCTCTACGGCTCATCCTGCTCACGTTTGCCCTCACGGTTCTGATCTCCTGCCTGTCCTCCGACCACCGAAACACCTGCCGCTGGGACTTCATGAGCGGCAACCGCCGCAGCGAATTGACGACCCGCCTACTGGAACCCACTGGGACTGAACAGAACATTAAGACCAGGTTAGTGACCGACACGTTTGTGTGCAAACACCTTCAGATAAGCGTGGTCACTAACCTGCCGTCTCCTTCTGCAGAGGATCCCACTGTAGACGCTGACGCCTCCCGCTCCGCACCTGATCTTAATAAACTGTTAAACTTGAACGGTTTGTCTGCCTTGAATTCTGGGTCCACCTGTTCTGAGCCTAACATGTCATTAGCTGAACATGCAGATGTAAACTTTTTTTAGAAGATAACTGCATGCTGCCTTTGAAGATAAGGCTGCTGAAAAGTGTTGCACAAAACTGTGCATCAAAACATTCACACTCTGCATTTAAAGTAGTTGGTTGGTATGTTATTGTTTTTAGTTTTATTTAAACTTTTTTTTTGGTTGCAACCACACTTCTGTGACTGATAAGCTCTTAAAGCTTTTTTTGATTAATTAATCATTGGATTTGGTTTGTTTTTACCTCCAGAGGAGGAATCTGAGCACCTCTGATTACCTTCAGGTCCAGGCTTCAAGCAATCGTGAGGTCCTGATGCAGGGTCGGGGAACCCGTTGCAGTTGATGATGGTGGAGTAGAGGGAGACGGATTCTTTGGCCACTCGAGGCACGTTGGGGTCGGAGCGGTTGACATAGAAAAGTCCAAATCTTTCTGCAAAGCCAGTGGCCCACTCCAGGTTGTCCATGAGTGACCAAGCTGTGTAGCCACGAACGTCCACGTTATCTAGCAGGTGAGCTGTAAG
This sequence comes from Fundulus diaphanus, assembly GCA_037039145.1. Lineage (NCBI taxonomy): Eukaryota > Metazoa > Chordata > Actinopteri > Cyprinodontiformes > Fundulidae > Fundulus > Fundulus diaphanus. The sequence continues at coordinate 48,008,817 of CM073132.1, read as the reverse complement.
AACATCATATTTGGATTATAGAAATACTTATTTTCACTTCTTATGTTTTTAGAGTCAATGTATTCCAGCTCATCATTAGTTTATTTCCTTGTTTGTGCCCATCACAGCTAATGTTTTATGTTTGATAAGTTTGATTTAATACCTTTCAGCACTTGGTTGATATATTTTTCATAGAAGTAACTCCTGTGATAATCTTTTAGATCTATGGGCCCGCGCTCTGAGACCCCATTCTCAGTGATGATAATCGTAGGATTTCCATATTCCTTCTTAATGAAGTTCAGTATTCTGCGCAATCCAAACGGCGTGACCTTCAGCCAACCAGAACCAGAATCAAGCCAGGTACGGTCAACAACTGCCCCTGCACCCCTGTAAATAGATTAGAGTTTAGATTTGGGCTTAAAATAATTCACAATATTGACTAAAACACAAAAAATGTCAATATTTTTTTAAAGGTAATGTGGAAGTGCTTACTCACCTGTCTCCATCATAATGCTGAAGATTTCCATAGTCTATAGGGTATGCCAGGACAGTAGTGTAATGGTTGAATCCAAAATAATCGTACGTCCCCTTGATTCTCTTTATTTCCTCTGCTGTAAACTCAGGCAGCCTAGAGAATTTGAAGATGAATTTAATTTAATAGAGAATGAGTGTTCTCAAGTTCTAATTAAGTTTAGACTAAAACTCATGCATGACTCTAATGAGAAAGATGGGAACCCTCAAGGGAACATACAAAGCAAACCAGATCTGATATTCATGCTGCAATAAATTAGAAAAGGTGTCAGGCATACACTAGAGGCATGCATTATAGAAAGAATATATGTGTGTTTTTTTGATACCGTGATTTACTCAGGCCAGCTGCAAGACTGCGTTCCCGAATGATTGTCTTCATCGTTTCGCTGTAGTCACCATTAAATATGGGATGGGCAAACCAGCCAATGTAGAACTGCACAGAGAGACGCCGCTTAACGTCTCATAACAGAAGGGACGATGTTGTGTAGAACACAACGGGTCTTGACTTACCTGTATCACACGTCTAGCAGCGTCAATGTCCTCTTGCTTATAGGGGTTTCTGGGCTCTGACCAGTCAGAGTTAATAGTGATGGAGACCCTTCCTTTCTGTTTAGCCCGATATTTGTCATTGTAAAGGTGCCACGCTTCAGCATGAGCTTTGATGAGGTTGTGGCCAACAATGTAGGGAAGGGTACCTGGGCGGAAACTGATACCTGAAAACACAGTTTGTGTTACATGTCTTTTTGTTGAAATCACTTTTCATAATAACTAAATGTTGAATCATTAACATAACATTTTCTTTTTTTTTCTTTTTTTAGGAAAGCATTGCAAGCAAAGCATACCTGGGGCAGCTACTCCGTATCCATGGCCAACCATTGCTACATTATATGGCTCATTGATGGTGATCCAAAGTTTCACTCTGTCACCAAGATGGCTAAAGATGAGGTCAGCATAATCCTTGAATCTTTCAACAGTAGTCTCATTTTCCCAACCTCCAACATTCTGCAGGGCTTGTGGAAGATCCCAGTGGTACAAAGTGATCTGAGACAAAATAAATTAACAATAAACTTTTCAGTATTGAGGGCTTTGCATGTAAAATGTAATCCAGGGAGCTAAAAAGAGGTTAAACTTACATGAGGCTGGATGTTTGCTGCAAGCAGTGCATTTACTAGTCTGTCATAGTAGCTGAAACCAGCCTCATTGATGTAATTTGTCGTGCCATCGGGAAGTACTCGCGTCCAGGATATAGAGAAGCGATAATGGTTTACCCTAAGTTGCTTTAATATTGCAACATCTTCATCTATTTTATTGTAACTGTCACAAGCGATGTCCCCGTTGTCATCCTCAAAAACTTTGAGAGGAGTGTGTGCAAATTTATCCCAGATGCTGAGACCTTTTCCATCTGCTCTCCAACCCCCCTCAATCTGAAAAACAGTAAAGGTAAGAAGAATACATTTGAGTGCAAATTTCCTGATAAAAGACAAATACATTTGGCTTCCTAGTATCTTACCTGGTAAGCTGCTGTTGCAGTACTCCAAAGGAAGCCCTGAGGGAATTCGCCATACAGCATTCTTTCATCATCTGTTATGGGGAAACCATTATCTTTCATGACTTGGAAGTAAAAATGAGCTGAAAACTTGGGTGTTCTTGGTCTGTTTGGGTCAGTGAAGTCCACATGGTAGAGCCCGAAACCGACTGTATAGCCATTTATCCACTCAAAGGAGTCCATTAGAGATGTTGCTAGGTAGCCTTTCAGTCTTACTCCATCAAGTTCATAGGCTGTTATCATGAGAAGCACAAATATACATGAATGATAAAAAATAAAATTAGGTACAATGTGCCAACTTTGAAATACATTTCCCAAAGCATGTAATTATAGTATTGTACCTTTAAGAGCCTCGTTAATATAAGTCTTGCAATAATACACTCTTTCAATGTCATCCCAAGTGGTTTTTGCCCTTGTAGCCACACCATTATCAGTTATATAAATATCCGGGGCTCCATACTCTTCCTTGATCCAGTTGAGAAGTCTTCTTAACCCCCATGATACAGCTCTCTGGTTTTTGATGGCTGTAGTTGGTGAACCTCCTTCCTCCTCTTCTGTGATGTCCCAGTCATTTTGATATGAATGTGGAGACAGAGGACCTGTAACATGGCTTACTATTCTTGTAGTGCGGTGATTTACACAGAACATGTCAGCAGTTCCTTTAATAAAGTTCTTTTCCTCCTCAGTGAAAGAAGGGAGTCTTGACTGGGAACGACCTTGGAGTTCACTTTTGACCAAAACTTGGGCTTTCATGGCCTCTGGATAGTCACCATTCTTGAAAATTGGGTGGGCGAACCAACCCACCTGGAACTGCATGGCGCGGTCAGCTGCAACAATTTCACGAGGCACATTGATGTCTTTGGGTTCAACCCATTCAGCATTCAGGGCAATTGATACTACACCCCCTTGAGAAACACGGTACTTGTCGTCATATGTGTGGTATGCCTTGGCATGAGCTTTTATTAGGTTGTGTGCAGCTTCGTACGGAGCTGTTCCTGGGTCTTTGATGTTTGGTGGGATTTTTCCAGTCCCATATCCAAGCCATGCAACCCCTTGAGGGTCGTTCATGGTCATCCAGAATTTCACTCTGTTGCCAAAGGTGGCGAAGCAAAAGTCACAATAGTCATTAAAAATGTCAATCATATCCACATTCTGCCAGCCCCCAATGTCTTGTAGAGCTTGTGGAAGGTCCCAGTGATAAATTGTGACCATTGGGGTTATTTTATGGGCCAAGAGACCATCAATAAGTCTGTTATAATAGTCAACACCCTTCTGGTTCAGGGATTCACGCCTACCATTGGGAAAGATTCTGGACCAGGACAAGGAAAACTTGTATGACTTTACATTCAGTCCTCGCAGCATGTAGAGGTCCTCATCAAGTCTATTGTAGCTGTCACAGGCGTAATTTCCACTTGCATTACCAGGAATACCACTACCAGGCTTCTGAGTGAATGTATCCCACACACTGGGTCCTTTCCCATCCTCATTCCATCCTCCCTCAATTTGGTAAGCTGATGATGAAACGCCCCAGGAGAAGTCTTGTGGGAAATGGCCATAATGATACATTTGTCTGTCAAATTTTTTCTGTGGTGTAAATTTCTCCCAGACAACCTTTGATGCTGATGGGACCTCTGAAGGTGGCAGCGGGCTGGAACGGCGAGCTTGTGATATTTTCAAACCTTCAAAATGATCTTGTGTGCGTGACACAAAACCATTTTGCTCGATGATCTGAGCAAAGAAATACGCCGATTGTTTTGGTGTTCTCGGCCTGTATCCATCTTCAAAGTTAACAAGGTGAAGACCAAATCTTTCACTGTACCCTTGGTTTCCTTCAAATCCATCCATGAGTGATTGCACTGTGAATCGCTGCACATTCACTCCATCTTGATCAATTGCTGTAAAATGGGAACCGAAGACAACAGATAATTTATAGTTGGTTTCATTCAACTGGAAGATGCCACATGTCATATAAATTACAGGCACTAACCTTTTAGGGCTTCATTGATGTAACCCCTCATGTACTCGATTCTGCTGCTATCATTGAGGGTGTCCACACTGTATTCTGTTGGCATGCCATTCCCAGTTATGTAAATGGGCACATTGTGAGCCGTTAGATATTCTGTTTTAATGTAGTTCAGAAGGCGTCGCAGTCCTTCAGGCACCGAGTAGATCCAGTCAGATGCTGTAGCGGGCCATGAGGGGTCCACTTTAGCCTGGAAGTCTCCAACTCCCTCAGGACCAGGGTTGCACCCACCTACGCTGCTGCTAACCAAACGGGAAGTATAATGATTTAAACCAAAAAAGTCAGACGTTCCCTTTATCCTCGCCTTCTCTTCAGCTGTGAAAGTAGGAATTACTGCTGGCACAGATCCAGGACACTCGTTTCTTTTCTTTTCAATCTGAGTTTTGAGAACTGCAGGATAGTCTCCATCTATGAATATGGGATGGGCAAACCAGCCTAGCATAAACTGGAGGTAGCGCTCTGCAGCCGCCACATCTTCAGAGTTTCCGGGATTAGTAGGCTGGGCCCAGTCCGAGTTTAATGCAATGCCCACTTTTCCTCCCTGTGTCTTTCTGTAATTGTCATTGTAGACGTGCCAGGCCTCAGCATGGGATTTCAATATATTATGAGTGACCTGTAACATACAGAAAAAAACATTGAGGGGAAATAGCCAAAACAAATTTAAAACAGTTTTAAAGTTTTTAATGCAGCGATATTACTATGTTTACCTGATAGGAAGCAGTCACATAGTCTTTAACTCCAGGAGCATGCTCGCCAGTGCCATACCCAGCATGGCTCACCACCCAGGGGCTACTAAATGTGTTCCAGTTCTTGACCCTGTCTCCAAATCTACTGAAGCAGAAGTCTGCATATTCCTTGAAAGCTTCAACGATGGAAGGGTTGGTCCATCCACCATTGTCTTGGAGAGCCTGAGGCAGATCCCAGTGGTAGAGAGTAACAACTGGTTGTATGCCAGATTTAACAAGAGCATTGATCAGATTGTCATAGTAGAGAGCCCCTTCATGGGACTGGCTGTCTCTGTGGCCTGAGGGGAAAACACGGGCCCAGGAGATAGAAAACTGGTAGGTGTTGACTCCAAGACTTCGCAATAGGTGGACGTCTATATCAACCTTGTTGTAACTGTCACTACTGAGGTCAGCGGTCTGGTTATTAAAGGCTTGCCCTTCATGACCAAAACGATCCCAGATGGTTTCTCCTTTCCCCCCTTCTAACCAGCCTCCTTCAACCTTGAAAGACTCTGTTGATGTTGCCCACTGGAAGTCCACAGGGAAGGCTTTAGTGAGGAAAAGGTCTCTTCCTTCAGTGCTTTGATCCCCAAATTCATGCAAGATGCTTTCATAACTATTCCTAAATTGAGACCTGTTGACGAAATATTTGGAAATTGCAATTTTAGCGCAAAAGAAATAAAAAGTTGGGAGATTATAAGGGGGAAAAGACACTTTGTAAATTAATAAAACAGTCTTACCTCACTGAGACATCCTGCATATCCAGCTTGTTTAACACTTCATTCATGTCACATCCAATAATATTCAGACTATTGCTCCATAAAACTGCCACAAGATACAGGAGAAACAAAAGAAAAGAACTGTTTGTCTGATGGATAGATTATGGATTCCTCTAAAAATATATACCTATTTATTAATATTATCCACAACTTAAAATACATAACCGTTTCACCTAAAATGTTATCTATTCAATTTTGTCATCATAATCATAATCTGGCAATAAGCTGTACATATTTACTGCCGAAGTTGTAAAACAATAATTGCTAGGCTTTTCTCCACCTTACAGATTGCCTTCCTTCTGGCAACTAACTGATAGGAAACTGATTTGTACTAGTTACTGTTATAAAATGGCACTCCCTCAGTAAAAGACTGTGATATTACAGAAATTCAGAGTTTAGCCTTTTCAGAATAGGTTCCATTTTCTCTGAAATGTCACATTTGTTTTTGTGCTTGTTTGTTTTTACTCTTTGGAAACACTTAACATTGCATTAAGTATCCTATAGTGGCACTCTTGCTTTTATTACTTTAGAAAGAAAATAAATCAGGTGTTTGTGACACTTACCCTGTAATAAATCTCCCAGAAACTGGTGTTCGCTGAGTATACAGTCATGCACTGTCATCTTGTACAGTAGGATGGGAAAATTTCCCCCAGATATCTAGGACACCATATTGTATAATTATGTATAGTTAAAGCGTAAAAAATGTATGCCGCATTCAATGTTTAAAATGTTTGGTACCTGCAAGCTTCTCAACTCATGTTCAAAGTTTTCTGAGGCACAGTTGTAGTCAAAGTTCACTGACAAGAAATCCACCTGTGCAGAACATCAGATAATAATCAGATAATTGTCACACGCATGAATTGTAGAGAAAATGTATTTAAACCAATCACTGAGGCATACTGTATAATTATAATACATGTAAACATGAAGTTAGAAATTAACATACCTTCGAATGTTTTCTATGTACGCCCAAACTGAATTCCTCCTAAGTGGCAGTGCTTTAAAAGTGGCTTTAATCCCTTCTGATTACCGTAGAACACTAGTTTTAATTTTTTTATATTATTTTGTTTCAGAGGTAAAATGACCGAAATACCATGCAGAGTTCAATGGCTGCTTTTAGCATTCTCTGTGGGTTTAAGTCCCTTTTTGGTTTGTGACCAACAAATAAACTCACATGGGCTGCATTTATTACAGAAAGGTTGTATAATGATGTTGTACTTTTTTTTCTAACTACTCTTTTTTGTAGCAAAGTGAAGGGTAAATTTTCCCCTTTAATTTTGTACCATTTACATTTCACCACTTCCTACTTCCACTTTTATTTGTAAACACGCTATTTAGTCCCCGTTTACTTAAACCATTGCATAACAGCTCATTTGTATAAAGTTTTAAGTATTTCTAATAAAATATGAAGATAAATGGTCATAAAAGTAAACTCATTTGCACATTTCTTACCTGCTCCTCTAGTTTGCTTGTCATTTTTCCACCCTGCTTCTTTATTTAAGCTCATTGTCACTTTGCTGGATTCGTCTGTTCGTTCCATGCCTGCTTTCACTTCCCGTTGCTCTTCTCATCTTGTTCTGATCTCAGTGTATAAGACCAACTTGTAAGTTCTTTCTATTTTATTTTTATGGAGCTCTGTTCACTTCACCATTTGAGTACTTCAACAAACCAAAACTTGACAGCTTGTTTTGGTTCTAATTTCTGCTTGTGCCCATGTAGTTATAAACCCTGATCGATAAGGGCTGCTGATCTAACCAAAATAAGTGATCTCCCAGCTATCAGCGCGAACTAACTGATTTCCCGCTGATAGCTATAGTACATGTCATAAAACCAAATTTGCTCACGATAGACTATGGAAAATAATAAAAAAACGTTGCTTGTTGATGCTATCACAAAATGTTCCGCTGGTGGGGAGCAACTGGAGCACGGTTGGTGCTAAACATTCCAGAGAAGACTCCATGATTTCGTACCCTAAAAAATGTCTGAAACACCAAAAGTTTAAGGTAAAGAATTGACCTAAATATGTCTGGACTAACCCCGCCTCTCACCCATTGAATGCTGGTGATAGGCACCAGCACCTCTCGCGACCCCATGAGGAATAAGCGTGCATAGATAATGGATGGATGGATGTCTGGACTAAATTAGATTGTCTTTCATTTAAAATCTAAAACCCTTAAACCAGGGGGCCCCTTGACCATGTGTGGCCCATAGAATGATTTTTTGAGGCAAATCAATAAATGGTAAATGGACTGAACTTATATAGCACTTTTCCAGTCATGCTGACCCAGTCGCTCTCACTAACACACACACATTCATACATCAAGACGCAGCTCAGTAGGCAAATTGGGGTTAAGTGCCTTGCCCAGGGGCACATTGACATGTGGCAAGGGGAAGCTGGAATCAAACCCACAACCTTATGATTGCCAGACAACTACTCAACTCATCAAGCCACAGTCGCCCTAAAGCTACTAATTTGACCAAGCACCACAACAGGCAGTTGAAAACCTACAGCAATGTATTTTTGAGGAGTGACCCATTTCCGGTTCATGTTGCTGATAATATCCAAATACCAAACAGTGGTAATTTTGGTAAATAACTAATAATTATCCATCCATCAATCCATTATCCAACACGCTTATCCCTGCTGGGGTCACGAGGGGTGCTGGTGCCTATCTCCAGCTGTCAATGGGCGAGAGGCGGGGTTCACCCTGGACAGGTCTAATATGAGTTTTATTTATGAAAATTAATGAATATGAAAAATTCCCCTAACAGAGGAATGTGAGACTCCACCTTTCTTTGACTCCATACGATCAAAAAAGGTTTCATCACGTCTATATTAGATTTTTATTATTATTATTTAAAGGCATTATACATTTTTGAAAAAAAACAGCAAAGAAATAAACCAAATGTATCAACCATGTCACTGCTAACATGGCTAAACCTTTTCTGAATTTAACTTGTATACTTTGCTAAACTTATTTTTATTTTGCTTTTCATAAGCCCTGGTGAATACCGTAAATACAGAAAAAGTAGCTTACATTAGGTAAACCTTTAAGATGGGAAAGTTGATCAACATTTCTTGCACTCAATCCAAATGATAGACGTTTCCCTGAAAATAGAAAAGCAGAAAACCTTCCCATTAAAATTCTGGGGAAGACATTTTTTCTTATTAGATATTAACATTTTTCTACAGTAGAGGTGGTAATTTTGGCAAGACGGACCATTTAACAACTTAAGAGACAACTTAAGATCTACATCACATGGACTGAGCACTGAGATAATGATGTGGAAAAACATTCTGTGATATCAGCAAAGCAGTAAAGTAATAACAGTTTGACCAGTACCAGCTGGCTACACTGTCAATTTCTTTCACAGGTAAAATATTAGTCATGGAAGAAAAAACAACATATTTCCCAAATTTGTAATTCATTGATATTTAAAATGGCTGCAAATTGCAATTAGTTTAGTAAAACCTTTAAAGACATTTACAAACCACCAAAGAAAACATGAATCTAGGGAAGGAAAGGATTGGAGTTCACTTGCCTCTGTCAGGAAAGTTCTGATGGTAAAACTGATGAATCTTCTTGTTGAGCTGAAGGACGTTCTCCAGAAGACTGCCATCCTCTGTGTGCCAAATCTCATCCAGGTCACTAAATGTCACCCATGAGTCTGCCAGTGGGCCAAACTCCTTCAAAGCGAACTCTGCATACTGCTGAAACATCTGTAGCAGCCGCTGACTCTCCCAGCCCCCGTACCTGGACCTCAAAGAGTCTGGAACCGTTGATCCATGGAGAACGACCAGAGGCTGCAGACCCTCCTCCAGCAGCTGCTCCAGCAGAGTCTGGTAACACCTTACCACAGCCTGGTGGGGCGTGTTGGCAAAGCCTGTGGGAAGAAGTTTACCCCATGCCAGTGGCACTTTGAAGTGGGTGACCCCTTTGGTCTGCAGGTATTTAAAATACAGTTTGGAAGCAGCTGGTAAGGGACGACTGCAATCAAAGACAACATTTTCCTCACTGCTGGAGGCTCTGACATCCTTCTCGGTCAGAGGGCCCGCAACCAGCATGAAGCCGTTTTCTCCATTCACCTCACTGCTCCAACCACCGATCACACGTAAAAGATACAGACACACAATCCCCAGCAGCCTGTTCATTGTGACACGTGAAGACCAGACTGACCATCAACGGGTCACAAACCTATTTAGAAACATTTTGCTTTCCTATCATTGTTGCACAATTGATAAGTGTTTTATTGCAGATTTATGATGTACTTGGGAAGACTCTGGACTCATCAGATTGATAACAGCACTCCGACGTTGTCTGAGGAGCCTGAAATGCACTGCTGCCCGAAGCTTTTTAAAAAGTGTTCACTGGCAAACTAATATAGTAATTATGTAGATTTGGATTTAAAAATCAGAAAACTTATAAAGGCAGCTAAAAATAAAGTCAGTAGCTGCCGAGAAGAAAACTAAAGCTAATTTCTTCTTCCTGTCTCTGATGTATCAAAGATATAATTGAGCAATCCAAATGAAATCAAGAGCACATTTTTCATCGAGGGACCTTTAAATAAAAAACTCTTGAATGCTTGAAAGTAGTAGCGGATAAGACCAAGAGCAGATGTCAAGAAGACATCCCTTGTTTAACACAGAATCCTTGTGTTATAGTAGTTATAGTTATTATACCTGTATTTCTACTGACATTCAAAGCCTTGGTTATTAGAAATGCACTTTTTGTTTAAGGGTGACTCCAGGCAACAAGCGCTGTACATTTTGACAATACAAAATACACAGTTCATGCACAGGTAAAAGAAAAACAGCGATTTTAGCAGTAAGTATCAGTGATCATCAGCTTATTAATTTTATTCTCACAGATTCTTGCAATACCTGGCTGTAGTCGGGACAAACTAACCTTGGAACTTTGATCTAATGAGACAAGCAAAGTTTTTTTTTTCCTATCGGAGACAGAACAGCAAGTTTGTGACTGACAGTAACCTTCACAGGGCAGGTTAAGTAATATCTAGATGTTAGCAACACATAGACCAGTGATCTCTTAGATAGATATGGGTGTGAAAAATAAACTTTTTTTTCCTGAGAAACATACCAACTTTGAATAATTAAAATAATTTTGTCCATTCAATTCTAAAATGCTGGTTGACATCAAAGGGTTAGTAGAAAACTAAGTTATAAATACTTTAAGCAATTATAACATGTGCAAATTCTATAACACATTAGACAGAAACTGGGTTGGAACCTCAAATGAAACATGTTGAAAGCCAAATAATCAACAGGTTGTATCAAAACTGAGTTAGGAAAATAAATTATGGCATCACTGCATTTGGGGCCAGTTGCGCCTGCCCCCACCAGATGTCGCTGTGAAGCTCTATGTTCACAATAATCAGAGGGACATGATCATTCTTTATAGATTAATATTGTTTAAAAAAACACACAGATTCCCTTACCAATAAAGTTCTGTTAGAAACATTTGTGTCTATATATCTAAGCCTGCCAGAAAACTGCAGAGCTCAGTAGGATAAATCTTCTTGAGGCGCCTTGATATTTGGCCGGGCCCACCAACATTAGTTTAAGTAATGAACGTTTGAAATGGCAGTGCGCATGCCCAACACGCTCATAGTAGACTGCTGTGGGGCACAAATCCTCTGGCCCCCACCCCTGATCATCCAATACTAAAAATGCAGACGTTACGTTTACGTTCCGCCATTTAGTGTGCGACCATCTAGTGTTGTTGTCCGTGCTAGATCACTGAAGGATCGATGGAAATCTTTTCTGTTCAATAAATGAACAATACAAGTGAGCCTTTATTTGTAATTTTATTTAAAAAAAATAAATTACATTTATATACCTTATATAAAATGGCCTTTTTTAGTGTGTTGTTTATGCTAATTTATATTAAACTAAAAGTAACATTGTCCTGAAATGAGTGTGTTTGTTCTTGATTTGAGCGGGTAAATAAGATTTACTGCCAATGGAATGAGTATTTTTACCGATAAAATAAAATAATTAGATATACTGCACTTGAAATAAGATGATGAAGATGAGTTGTTCCTATTTTAAGTACGAAAATCTTATTCCACTGGCAGATCGCTTTAACTTGCCTGCTCAAATCAAGGACAATTACACTCATTTCAAGAAAATGTGACTTAATTGTAGTTCTCTTTTGCAGTGCAGTAACGCCTAACCCATTGCTGGTGAAGCTCCAACAATTAACCCACACACACCTCAAATGTAGCATTACATTGAATCATATCAACATAGCAACTCAAGGCTAACAAAACTGTAACACCAGCAAAAACCAGCATTTGACTTCATGCTGTCAGCTGTCCGGAGAAGAAAATCTAGCTCCGAGTCAAACTGGAGCTGCTTCTGCTTTTGAAATGCTTTCCACCTTGGAAGTGCATGGCCATTGTAAATCCTCGTTTTGTCTCTTTACCTATACACCGCATAAAATGTATTGAATGAGCGTGCACTCCTTTGATCTCCAGAGCCAACTTTTTGGAACCATCGGGTGGCGGGGGATGTTTACTGAGAAAACATCTCACACAAACTTAAACCTAATTGAAACATTGGTCCTAAATCTAACCCCTAGGGGCCCAAATAGTGAGAATCACAGAAAGGTTCAATTTTTAAATCAGAAGTCCTCACTTTGGTTATAAAATATGAAAAATATGATATCACTTGGCTGAAAGTACACACACATACACTCATCCCTGTTTAAAATACAAAGTGCGGACTGTGCCTTGATTTCCATTAATTTTCAACCATTTCTATAGCCAAACACTGACCCTAATCTTTACCAATACACACCTAACGCTAACTGACACATGCAAGTAAAAATGCCAGAAGTTAAATAAAATTGTTTTTATTTCAGTACTTTCAACTTCACAATTTTGGCCCCCATCCCATGGCAAAAAGTTTGTACACCCCTGATCTAGCTAATCATTCTTTAGGTCTTACTGAAGTTAACATCTATCTAAACTAGTTACTATTTGCTGCCATCTGCTGGATTTACCATCAGTTTAACATCCATCAATTTTTGTTTCTTCAATCTGCATCCCAGTGGAAATGCCTTGTGTCTTCCACATATTTCATTGCTTCTCCCTCATACCTGCCTTAGCTGTTGATTTTCTCACTATTGTTCAGTGTGTGAATTTATTCCTCTCTGTTTTGAAAAGTGCACTTTTATTCAGCCAAAGAACTATGAACTTAGAAACCAGGCACAAAAAGTAATGAAGTACAACTTCTTAGAGGAAACTGATGAAAAGGAATGATCAACAGGACTCAACACTGATATGAAGCAGTAAAAAAGGAATAAAACTCCAAAAAGTCAAACTTTCTTTCAAAATAAGCCTTTATTTATCCAGGTAAACCCTTTATTGAGATTTTAAATCTCTTTTCCAAGAGGAACTTGCCAAGACAACAGCACCATACATGTATCTGAAGTAAAAACAGAGCACCTAGACTCTAAATAAAGACATAAACAGTACGGTCCATTACAACAGGCTTATTGAAAAGACGTTTCACAGAACAAGCAACACAAACCAGATTTTAGCTGGTTTTCTGATGATACCTCACAAATATTGGTAATATGGTTCTTAACAATCAAATAAGTCACAAGGATTTAAAAAGTAGTCTTTTTAGGAGACTATATTTCACAAGATATAAATTACTTTCACCTAGTAGACACAATAACAGTCTAAAAAATTACAAAGTCTAAAATGGATCCTTCACCTTAATATTTTTAAACAAAAATTTAAAAACTGAACCATAAAAGTTGTTCAAAGAGTAGAAATAGTAGTGCAAATAAAAACTGGGTTCAGTCTCAATTTCTCAAATGTAGAACCTCATTCCCAGAAATCTCCCAGCAAGCAATGAGCGTTTCTCTCCATCACTGGCTTATACAATAATTACATTACATTTGATCTATATCTATATTTATACATATCTGTACATCTAGGTAGATGGATGGATATTCATGCAGAATTTTGACCTAAATGTGAACATGGAGTTCAGATGTCTATAATTCTGCATGTGAAGCTGAAATCAGGAATTCCTCCCCGACTCTTTAGGTTCTCCACTTTCTAATCTCTTTTGGACCGTCTTTTTAATAAAAAGAGGCCAACTGTCAAACCGACTGCCCGGGTCACTGACACAATCAGCAAAGCAAACGTAGCGTTAAGTCCGGTCGCGGCTTCTTCAGCAGAGAGCTTCAAACCCAGGAAGCTCACATCGTTGATGGCGGGGATTGGCTCGCTTGTTGCTGTAGGAAAAAAAATACACAGTTTTCTTTAAAAAATGTAAACAGGCTGTTATGAGCAAAATTAATCTAAACTTTACAATTTTAACAATGCACTCTGAAAAAGTTAAGATTTCTCTGCAAAGTTAACTTAAAAAAACTATACAAGTCCAACTTTGTGTTTTGATTTTAACAAATCTTTGATCGGGAATCAAAGCAACTCCATCAGTTCACTTTCTAAAAGTGGAATCTGTTCACCTTCAGGCTCGGGATTCCAACACTCAGGAGGTCCAGATACTGGATCGGGAAACCCGTTGCAGCTGATGATGGAAGAGTAAAAGGACACGGAGGCTTTGGGAGTTCGAGGCAGATCAGGGTCTGAGTGATTGACATAAAACAGTCCAAATCTCTCTGTATAACCCACAGCCCATTCCAGGTTGTCCAGCAGTGACCAAGCGGTGTAGCCAATGATATTCACACCATCAAGCAAGTAAGCTGCAGGAGGAAGAAACCCCAATTAAGCACACAAATTAATATTAGGCACTAATTTAAGTAAATTGTTTTATTTGAATATTTGAAGAATAACAGCCTTTGTTTTAGCTGTAGCTTTGCTCTCATCTTTGATACTGTATATGCAATGAAGCTCCTTCGATACCTTTCAGCACTTGGTTGATGTACTGTTCATAAAAGTATTTCCTGTGAACGTCATTCAGATCAACTGGCCCATTTTCAGAGACGCCATTCTCAGTGATAATTATTGGAGGATTTCTGTACTCATTCTTAATGAATCGCAGCAATCTGCGGAGGCCAAATGGTGTCATCCTCAGCCAGACCGAACCTGATTCCAACCAGGTACGATCACTGATAACCACCACACCCCTGTGACAGATGAATCATTTAGGGTTTAAATAAAAATATAGACCCTTTTCACATGAATATCTCACAAAAATGATATAAAAGTAAATTGAGTCATGAAAACAACATAAAGTTGGCTTTTAAAACAGCTTTATAGTAAAGCAGAGGGCCTTACCTGTCTGCCTCAAAGTGTTGAGTAGTTCCATAGTCTACAGGGAATGCCAAGACACTGCAGTAATGGTTTAATCCAAAATAGTCATATGTGCCGTTAATTCTCTTAATTTCCTCAGGAGTAAATTCCGGTAGCCTTAAGAACAAAGATTGAAGAAGAAATGGTAAAATACAAAACTGCAGTGGGTGTGATCAGTGGGAAATAAAAGTGAGAAGAACCTGCATAGGTGTTCATTTAAGACAGCTAAACCTAAAGCATTTTAAAAATTAACCAAAGATGTTTACCTGGATTTTGTCAAGCCACCTGCCAGACTTTGCTCTAGAACTGATTTCTTCACCACTGGGCTGTAGTCACCATTAAAAATGGGATGGGCATACCAGCCGAGATAGAACTGTAGACAGATTTTGACACACAGTAGCTGTCAGCGACAACACCACACAAGGTTTTGAGTTAAAACAAAGATTGGACAAAATATACCTCAACCAAACTTCGTGCAGCATCATAGTCCTCTTGCTTATAGGGGTTTCTAGGCTCTGCCCAGTCGGAGTTTACAGTGATGGAAACCATTCCCTTCTGTGAGGCTCGATATTTGTCATTGTAAACATGCCATGCCTCTGCATGGGCTTTGATTATGTTGTGACTTACAATGTATGGCAGAGTATCCGGTCGGTCATTGAAACCTTAAAAACACAAAATAAAATTATATGATTTATTGTATAAATCTGATTTTAAAAATTCTGTAAGAGCAGCATAATTTCCTCATTAGGAGGAGAAAAGGCCATAGTTCTGACTTGCTCTGCAGTAAGAGTTATTCTAGTTAAGAACATTTTACGTACCTGGGGCATGTGCTCCTTGGACATGGCCCAATACTGTTATGATGAACGGCTCATTAAAAGTAATCCAAAGTTTCACCTTGGGACCAAGATTCTGAAAGAGGACATCTGCATAATCCCTGAATCTTTCAATGATAGTCTCGTTTTCCCAACCTCCAACATCCTGTAGGGCTTGTGGTAGATCCCAGTGGTACAAAGTGACCTGATCCAAAAGGAAAACGGTTGGTAAACGAGATTAAATGCTTTTCTTTAACAATTATTTTTGGGGAGTGTAAAAACAAACAAACACACTTACTTGAGGCTGAATGTTTGCAGCAAGAAGGGCGTCCAACAGTCTCTGATAGTAATTGAGACCAGCCTGATTGATATTTTTGGTAGTACCGTCAGGCAACACCCTCGGCCAGGATACAGAGAAGCGATAGTGAGACACCTTGACTTTCTTCAGTGCAGCAATGTCATCGTCCATCTTGTTGTAACTGTTACAGGCAACGTCTCCAGTGTCATGCTCAAATATTTTTCCAGGAGTGTGTGTAAACTTGTCCCAGATGCTGAGGCCTTTTCCGTCTGCCCTCCATGCTCCTTGAATCTGGAAACCGGGAAATTAAAACAGAGGGCATGTCTAACTTTCGGTTCCAAAATGATTGCCATTATAAAGGATTAAGAGTGGAAAACCTCATTTTTAATTTATGCTTGTTTAATATTAACCATACTTCTTGAGTGAGTTTGTGAGTGGTTTTTAAAAAAGCCCCTTATTAGAAACTAAACTTAAACTATAGAGATGCCCCACTCCAGAAATGGACATCGTACGGGCCATGATTGTTGAAATCTGAAATTTTCCTAGTCCCTAAATTTGAACTAAACACTAACAAGTTAGGCTAACAACTGAGAAAATAAAACTTAGTTATCTGTTCAACCTTATGTACCTAAACGCAGAGAAGACCTAAGGCCAAATTTTAAATGAAAACTATATCTTTGATGAATAGTTTGCAGTTCATTGATGTTGCAACACAAAACCAAGGATTAATTTATCAACATGTAATATGAAGCCTGAATATATCACAATTATAAAGCTGCTCTGTGTTAAATATTTGAGCTTTTAACCTCTATCATTAACATAAGTGTTGTCACAATACATATCTAGAGTTCATCTGTTAGAGAATACACATACAGACTGATGTTTGCAGTTACTGATGCTGACTTCACTTTTAGCTAATATAAGATACTGTAGGTCATTCCTCTGCTCATGATACCCATATTCAAATGCAATGAAAAGCAATAACAACTCCAAGAGGAAAATTAGAATTGGTGTTGGCCTGTTAATGCATTCTAAAACCAGTCACTGGAAATTGATCGAAACTACTCCAGTAAAGTGTATTCACCTACAGAAAACTAAACAAAGGTGCTAGCCATGCTCTAACAACTTGCTGAAACCAGATGAATAAAAGTTGCCCCGTCTGGGGGTTTAAGACGTTTAGTTGATCTTATTTTTCATAGCACCTAATTTACCGGGTATGATGCCGTTGCACTACTACAAATGAAGTCCTTTTTGAACTCTCCATATATCATCTTTTCATCCTCTGTTAGTGGGAAACCATTATTTTGCATGATATTGTAGTAGACATGAGCTGAAAACTTGGGTGTCCTTGGTCGGTGGGGGTTAGTGAAGTCTACATGGTGCAGCCCAAACCCAAAGATGTAGCCATAAAAAAACTGAAAGGAGTCCATGAGATAGGTTGCATAACCTTTCACACTCACTCCATCTAGTTCATAGGCTGTTAAGATAGATATAAAAAACAGATTAGTTATGATCAAGGAATTGATATATAAATGTATTTTAATATTTGTTCATATTAGTATACCTTTAAGCGCCTCATCCATGTAAGTTTTGTAAAAAAAGACTCTGTCAACATCGTCCCAAGTGAAATCCCTGGGAGTGGAAACCGAGCTTTCAGTGACGTAAATATCTGGATCTCCATACTCTTCCTTGATCCAGTTGAGAAGCCTCCTTATGCCAAATGATACAGCTCTTGTGAACCCGATTGGTGTAGCCGGTTGATCTACTATCTCCTCTTCCACATAGTCCCAGTCATTTTGATAGGACGGCGGAGAAATTGCACCTGTAACATGGGTTACTGTCCTTGTGGTATAGTGATTTACACAGAACATGTCAGCAGTTCCTTTAATATAGTTCTTTTCCTCCTCTGTGAAAGAAGGGAGTCTTGACTGGGAACGACCTTGGAGTTCACTTTTGACCAAAACCTGGGCTTTCATGGCCTCTGGATAGTCCCCATTCTTGAAAATTGGGTGGGCGAACCAACCCGCCTGGAACTGCATGGCGCGGTCAGCTGCAACAATTTCACGAGGCACATTGATGTCTTTGGGTTCAACCCATTCAGCATTCAGGGCAATTGATACTACACCCCCTTGAGAAACACGGTACTTGTCGTCATATGTGTGGTATGCCTTGGCATGAGCTTTTATTAGGTTGTGTGCAACTTCGTACGGAGCTGTTCCTGGGTCTTTGATGTTTGGTGGGATTTTTCCAGTCCCATATCCAAGCCATGCAACCCCTTGAGGGTCGTTCATGGTCATCCAGAATTTCACTCTGTTGCCAAAGGTGGCGAAGCAAAAGTCGCAATAGTCATTAAAAAAGTCAATCATATCCACATTCTGCCAGCCCCCAATGTCTTGTAGAGCTTGTGGAAGGTCCCAGTGATAAATTGTGACCATTGGATTGATTTTATTGGCCAAGAGACCATCAATAAGTCTGTTATAATAGTCAACACCCTTCTGGTTCAGGGATTCACGCCTACCATTGGGAAAGATTCTGGACCAGGACAAGGAAAATCTGTATGACTTTACATTCAGTCCTCGCAGCATGTAGAGGTCCTCATCAAGTCTATTGTAGCTGTCACAGGCGTAATTTCCACTTGCATTACCAGGAATACCACTACCAGGCTTCTGAGTGAATGTATCCCATACGCTGGGTCCTTTCCCATCCTCATTCCATCCCCCCTCAATTTGGTAAGCTGATGATGAAACGCCCCAGGAGAAGTCTTGTGGGAAATGGCCATAATGATACATTTGTCTGTCAAATTTTTTCTGTGGTGTAAATTTCTCCCAGACAACCTTTGATGCTGATGGGACCTCTGAAGGTGGCAGCGGGCTGGAACGGCGAGTTTGTGATATTTTCAAACCTTCAAAATTATCTTGTGTGCATGACACAAAACCATTTTGCTCGATGATCTGAGCAAAGAAATACGCCGATTGTTTTGGTGTTCTTGGCCTGTATCCATCTTCAAAGTTAACAAGGTGAAGACCAAATCTTTCACTGTACCCTTGGTTTCCTTCAAATCCATCCATGAGTGATTGCACTGTGAATCGCTGCACATCCACTCCATCTTGATCAATTGCTGTAAAATGGGAACCGAAGACAACAGAGACTTTATAGTTGGTTTCATTCAAATGGAAGATGCCACATGTCATATAAATTACAGGCACTAACCTTTTAGGGCTTCATTGATGTAACCCCTCATGTACTCGATTCTGCTGCTGTCATTGAGGGTGTCCACACTGTATTCTGTTGGCATGCCATTCCCAGTTATGTAAATGGGCACATTGTGAGCCGTTAGATATTCTGTTTTAATGTATTTCAGAAGGAATCGCAGTCCTTCAGGCACCGAGTAGATCCAGTCAGATGCTGTAGCGGGCCATGAGGGGTCCACTTTAGCCTGGAAGTCTCCAACTCCCTCAGGACCAGGGTTGCACCCACCTACGCTGCTGCTAACCAAACGGGAAGTATAATGATTTAAACCAAAAAAGTCAGACGTTCCCTTTATCCTCGCCTTCTCTTCAGCTGTGAAAGTTGGAATTACTGCTGGCACAGATCCAGGACACTCGTTTCTTTTCTTTTCAATCTGAGTTTTGAGAACTGCAGGATAGTCTCCATCTATGAATATGGGATGGGCAAACCAGCCTAGCATAAACTGGAGGTAGCGCTCTGCAGCCGCCACATCTTCAGAGTTGTCTGCATTAGTGGGCTGGGCCCAGTCCGAGTTTAATGCAATGCCCACTTTTCCTCCCTGTGTCTTTCTGTAATTGTCATTGTAGACATGCCAGGCCTCAGCATGGGATTTCAGTATATTATGAGTGACCTGTAACATACAGAAAAAAACTTTGAGGGGAAATAGCTAAAACAAATTTAAAAAACATAATTTTAAACTTTTTTTATTTAAAAAGGTACAGTACATATTAATGAACATACATATCATATGTAAATATGCCAGATTGTAGCCATTGGCTAATTTCCATCTGTAGTCCCTGGACAGGTTGATGTTAACATTAAATTTAAAATAAATGAAACATAAGACACAAACATTACACTGCAAAGGTGAACTAAAATTAAGTCATAATTTCTTGAAATTAGTGTAATTGTCCTGGATCTAAGCAGGCAAGTTAAAACGGTTTTTAATGCAGTGATATGACCATGTTTACCTGATAGGAAGCAGTCACATAGTCTTTAACTCCAGGAGCATGCTCGCCAGTGCCATACCCAGCATGGCTCACCACCCAGGGGCTACTAAATGTGTTCCAGTTCTTGACCCTGTCTCCAAATCTACTGAAGCAGAAGTCTGCATAGTCCTTGAAAGCTTCAACGATGGAAGGGTTGGTCCATCCACCATTGTCTTGGAGGGCCTGAGGCAGATCCCAGTGGTAGAGAGTAACAACTGGTTGTATGCCAGATTTAACAAGAGCATTGATCAGATTGTCATAGTAGAGAGCCCCTTCATGGGACTGGCTGTCTCTGTGGCCTGAGGGGAAAACACGGGCCCAGGAGATGGAAAACTGGTAGGTCTTGACGCCAAGACCTCGTAGAAGGTAGACGTCTATATCAACCTTTCTGTAACTGTCAGAAGCTGTGTCAGCCGTCTGATTATTAAAGACTTTCCCTTCGTGACCAAAACGATCCCAGATGCTCTCTCCTTTTCCCTCTACTGCCCATGCACCTTCAACCTTGAAAGACTCTGTTGATGTTGCCCACTGGAAGTCCACAGGGAAGGCTTTAGTGAGGAAAAGGTCTCTTTCTTCAGTGGGTTGGGAACCAAACTTGTGCAAGATCTTCTCATAACTGGTACCAAACTCTTCCATGCTTCTGAACTGTGCTGTGTCACTTTACAAAAGAATGACAACGTGATATATAAGGATGAAAAAACATTTGTGATATCTGCAATTCTTTTACATCAGCTGTACATCTTACCTGACTGGGGTATCCTGCATCTCCAGCTTGACTAATACATCCTCCATGTCACACCCAATTATATTCTGACCATCATTGCGTAAGACTGTTTGAGAAAGAGTGGCCAAAGGTTTTATTACTGCATTTTGAGACGATTTGTTCTTCTAATAATTCACTTTTCACTTTATTCAAGACATCAATTACATTTACAGCAGGTAACCCTTTAAAAAAGCAAATACTCAAGCCTTTTATTAGTAACCTTAAGCTTACTGCCAATGTGCTTTTGGCAACCAACCTACGAATGCATTTTGAAAAGAGACTCAAGACTCTTAATGTGTCTACAGACCAAATTAACATGTTTTTGTGTGAAAGAAAGGCTCTTTTAAGTATATTTGTCAAAATATTTAGCCTGTCTTTCAATTAAAACAAAGAATGCATGGTAAAGGGAATAAAAGGTCACATTACAGCTGACAAAAAGAGGTTTAAATGGGCATAATGAAAGATACTATTTTGTCTCAGTTGAATGTGATAATATAACGTGTAGAGCGGATTCTATTTTTATACAAATAAGACTTCATCAAATACATATTTGGTGTGTTTCTCTTTTGATTAACAGACTATCAAATGAAAATCTAAGCTTTGCTGGAATTTCTAAAAACATCAGTTTGAAAAAGGAAAAGGTTTATGTTAAACATTCCCTAATGGCTTTCTTATTTTGGCATTTTGGTCATGTTGCCAGATATTTTGTCTTTTTTATAATCTTGTTTGTTTTTACCATAAAAATCATGTAGAGAGAAATGCTGGAGGGAAATTAAAAATCCAAATAATTGTTTGCCTTATGTTTGCAGCAAACATTTCCTGTTAGTGACTGGACTGACTGCAGTATATATAATCAAGAAATATTAACAAATCGTTACTCTGTTATAAAACATGGTAAATCTTGCTTAATATTTTTTTATTTGTTAACAGTATAAAATATATTTGCCCAAATAATTTGGACAGCTTTGTTGGAGTATGTTCATTTTGAGCAATGAGTAAGTAAATGAAGTAAACTTTATTATTGATGCATTGAATGTATTAAACATCTACGGCTATCTCTCCATTTAATGTGGTAAAATCACTGGAGTCAGTTTTATTAGCAATTATGAACAACCTCTGCTGTGAATTCCCATGCACACCTAATCCTAGAACTGCAACTGCAAATTTAGGTATTATTCATGATTTTCCTAGAGGATTTGTTGACACCTAACAATAACAAAAGGAGAACGCTTATCTTGTTCAACACATGGTGTTTCCTGATATCGTAGTTTACAACTCACTCGATAGTTTTACTGCTCAGGAATTTGGACTTTTGTGTACAGAGTGTGGGTTAAAGTCAACTTTTTGATTGTTTTTCTCTTAGTTTAATTTGGTTGTTTTTTTAATAGTTAGTTGTAAACTATCTAGTTTTCTTTTACCAATTGACATTAAGGTAATGCAAACACCAATTCATAATTTTAAATATTATGACTTATCATTTTAAATAATATGATTTACAAGCTACACATAACCTGATATGATGGTCGTGATAAATAGATTATACTTTGGTAGTGATTTTCTACTGATACTGACCACCCAGTTTGGTAGCCTATGTAAACTGCCTTGCCAAAGGGCATATAAACATTTGGCAGATAAGAAGCTGAAATCAAACCCACAACTTTACAGTTGCACAGTACCAACTATTCTCAGTAAGCCACAACTACCTGTATATGATAAAATATGTTAAAGACTAGAACTAATTTCTTGAATAAAACCATTTTTTAAATTAACAACAGATTACCAATTAAAAATGATGACAGATGTTCTTCATGTTATACTATCTCATATACGTGTGATTTACAGATTTATAAAGTAACAGTGCTCACTGCTTCATATATCTATTATACTGACAATAGTACTATAATATAGTATAGCTACTTGATAGCTATAACAACACTCACCATTAAATAAATCCCCAAGAGGCTCTGGATCGTTGTGGGAACAATCATGAACTGCCAGCTTGTATATCAGGATAGGCAGGTTTCTGCTGGAAATCTACAGCACAGTATATGTATGAGACTGTAGTTTGATCTGCATTTAAGACAGCTGGAGAGGAAAAAGAACTCATAACATGTAGTTTACCTGTAATTCCTTCAGCTCCAGTGCAAAGTTTGCAGACGAGGTGCAGCTGTAATCAATGACCACCGACAAGAAATCGACCTGTGAGGAATAGGAGAAGATTGGATCGAATTTATTTAGAGAGAAATAAATGCTAGGTATAGCATCAATTATTAGCATGGGGACTAAGGAGCTGACAGGGCTGCAGCCAGCTTTCTGGTAGCCGAGGGGAAAAGCATCTTAACTGAGCTATTGCAAAGTTGAATTCACTTTTTTCTCCTGGTAACTAAATTTTAATTGCATTGCTGGCATAGAGGAGAGCATAAATAGAGAGGTAAATGAATAAACAAATAACACAAAACCAAACCAACAACTTGTTCGTTCCTCTCTAGTGTTAGCCCTGTAGCACAGTCAGCTGGTACAGAAGGTTAGAAAAGCCGCTGTTTAAAATTCCTGTTGGGTCGTTTATTGGGCAAATTTTCCTGGCAGTTTTCAGAACTTTAACCATGTAGTTTTCCTGCACATCCCACTCTAATGCTAACAATTTAAAGCCAACATCTATAATCCTCCACCTGTGATGACAAATAAATTATGTATGTGCCGATTAGGTTTTCAGGTAAAAACAAAAGCCAACAGTACATTTCCTTATAGAGTCCCTGTTTATTATGTTATTTGCTATCACTATGCGCATATTTGGCTGGTACTGAAACATCTTCCACTAACACTACAAGTAAGAGCAAAATTGTGTTACTCCCCTGTTTCTGTGGAAGAATAAATTAATATCATATACTGAGTTCATTAGCTGCTGTATTTCTGGAAATGCCCAGCTGCACAAATTCTTTGGATCATTTCTATGGAGGGTGTTAAACATAATAGATATACTAATGTCTGATATTGAAAAAGTTGACAAATAAATTTGGATAACTAAAATAAATCAGGTGTGTTTTTTGTTTGTTTTTTTACGAAAGGATGGCAAGTAAAGTCAATCACAGTGACTGATTTCATATGTCATTTTATCTAATATTGTAAAATGTTTTTCATTTAGAGCCATGTTCACATTTTTCATGTGAATTTGGCTCCTTTTGCTTGTTTAGTATTAGTTTTGCTGACTAACAAAAGCATGTCTCCTTTTTCATGGACGAAACAAATCCTTCATAGATTATCATTGTTTCCAGAGTTTTATTTTATTTTAACAGCACATGAAGTCAAATATTAAACATTGAAGACACAACTTACAGTTGTTGAACCTTTAAGTTGGGAAAGTGTAGCTTCATCTCTTCCTGTAAGCCCAACTGACAGTCGTCTCCCTACAAAAACCCAAAAGCAATGAAGTAATACTATCAAACAAACTTTGGCTTTAGTCAGTTTTTCCTTTGAGATGCTTGGGTAACTTTTTACAAAGATTAATTGTAATAGGCATGTATTAGGTTAACATAGTTGTGTAGTTTATTCTGTTTTAGTAAAAAATAAATAACTCACCATTGCCAGGAAAGTTCTGATGGTAAAACTGATGGATCTTCTTGTTGAGCTGGAGGATATTTTGCAGAAGACTGTGATGATCTGCTCCCTGCGCCTCATGCAAAACCCCATCCAGGTCACTAAATGTCACCCATGAGTGTGCCAGCGGGCCAAACTCCGTCAAGGCAAACTCAGCATACTGCTGAAACATCTCTAGCAGCCACTGACTCTCCCAGCTGCCATATCTGGACTTCAGAGAGTCTGGAACGCCTGATCCGTGAAGGATGACGAGAGGCTGCAGTCCTGCCTCCAGCAGCTGCTTCAGGAGGGTCTGGTAACAACTAACTACACCCGGTCCAGGGTTGCTGGGGAGGCCTGTGGGGAGGAGCTGGGCCCATGACAGTGGGACTTTCAAATGGGTGAAACCATCAAGACTTCCACCCTGATTGCGCTCATGCACAATTTTTGGATTACATTTACTTAGAATCAACTTGAAGTGCAACTTTTTCTGTTTCAGGGTATTACATATAAAGGTAGACCTTGTCTTGCTCAGCTCTTAAAAGTATGCATAATGTAACCTTAGATGAGTACCTGTAAATAATGTATTTATTTGCTAAATATAGCCCGAAATAAACAATGTGTGTACATTGAAATATTGTATTGTTAGATTATAGAGCTTGTTGAGGAGCAATAACCTATAGCAAATTAAATATGTTAAAGTATAGTTTCTGTCTCAACAGTCATTTTATTACTAACAGAAGTCTATAATAAAGATGTAAAGGTTAAAAAACCTGGGAGAACCGCAGCTGGATGCGGTTAATTCGTTACCTTTTCCAGATTCTTTTATGAGCTTCTTAAATCACTCTGGAGCTGTGTTCCAGCCAATGTCTTATAAAACACTGCTTGCATTGATTGAGTTTTTTATGCATTTCAATGCCTTTTTTACTGCACTACTTATAAGTTTATCTCTGGCCTTTACGGGACTGTTACGTAACCTTCATTTTATTGTAACCTTGCAGTTGTGTCAAAGGATCATTGTCCTTTTGCATGTTTGAACCAGGCAACATTGGCAACAACACAAACATCTGCCACCTCCACTGTGCATCATAGTTCACATAATTTAGTGTGAATTTACTGCCAGGCAGCAGCACCACTGGAACTCTGTAAGGATAAGGTGGTGTAGACGGTGGATGGTTGGATGGAATTGTTTAAAATATCTCAAGAATTGGTCTTCTTTGCAAACAGACCCTAACTTGTTCAATCTTGTTCTGATTTTACTATTATTAACATTTACAATACCAACTAATTCCTACATTGTGTTTTGTGAAGCTGTCATGTTATAAGCTGTTTTTTTCCTCGGGCAACTCATAGTCTGTCTTAAGCATGCAAGAACATCTTAGTGAAAGGGTTGGGAACCAGTGTTGCCAGATGATGCGAGAGAAACAAGCGACCAGCTCTATGAAAACAAGCCCAAGAGAAGCACAACAAGCCACCCAACACACAGATAGAAAATTATTCTATGATAATTTTATGGAATGCTTTAGATCAGCCGGAGGAGCTGGCCCAAGTGACCGGGGAGAGGGACGTCTGGGCCTCCCTACTGAAGCTGCTGCCCCCGCGACCCGACCCCGGATAAGCGGAAGAAGACGGACGGACGGCTTTAGATCATATTCTGTCGGTTTGATAGTAGCTTGCTTTGTTGCTGATTTCTAGCTCATTTTGACCTGCTTATATTTGTGAATACATTCAATTCAATTCAAGTCAATTTTATCTATAAAGCACCAATTCACAACACATGTCATCTCAAGGTCAAATTCAATCAAATCATCCAAACAGATTGGTCAAAACGTTTCCTCTCTAAGGAAACCCAGCAGATTGCATCAAGTCTTGACAAGCAGCATTCACTCCTCCTGAAAGAGCGTAGAGCCACAGTGGACAGTCGTCTGCATTGTTGATGGCTTTGCAGCAATCCCTCATACTGAGCATGCATGAAGCGACAGTGGAGAGGAAATCTCCCCTCTAACAGGGAGGAAAACCTCCAGCAGAACCAGGCTCAGTGTGAACGATTATCTGCCTCGACTGCCGGGGGGTTAGAGAAGACAGAGCAGAGACACAACAAGAGAGACAAACAAGCCCAGAAGCACACATTGATCCAGTAATCTGTTCTATATTAGATGGTAATAGCGGGTGATCTGTCTCACCTGGATGATGTCACAGCTAACAGAACGCCAGACCAGGTGTACCTACTATGAAGAAAAAAGAGAGAGAACAAAAAGTTAAAAGTTGAAATAACAACAAACAATGTAAATTAGAGAACAGTAGGAAAACTCAGCAGAGTGAGAAAAATAGGCCCTGATGTCCTCCAGTAGCCTAAGCCTATAGCAGCATAACTATAGAGGTAGCTCAGGGTAACATGAGCCACTCTAGTTATAAGCTTTGTCAAAAAGGAAGGTTTTAAGATTAGTCTTAAAAGTAGACAGGGTGTCTGCCTCACGGACCAAAACTGGGAGTTGGTTCCACAGGAGAGGAGCCTGATAGCTAAAGGATCTGCCTCCCATTCTACTTTTAGAGACTCTAGGAACCACCAGCAGACCTGCAGTCTGAGAGCGAAGTGCTCTGTTAGGAACATACGGAGTAATCAGAGCTCTGATATATGATGGAGCTTGATTATTAAGGGCTTTAACGTTAGAAGAAGAACTTTAAATTCTATTCTTGATTTAACAGGAAGCCAATGAAGGGAAGCTAAAATTGGAGAAAAATTATCCCTCTTGTTGATTTTCATCAGAACTCTCGCTGCAGCTTTTTGGATCAGTTGAAGACTTTGAACTGCATTTTGTGGACTTCCTGATAGTAAAGAATTACAATAGTCCAGCCTTGAAGTAACAAATGCATGGACTAGTTTTTCAGCTTCACTTCTGGTCACATCAGTTTTCTAATTTCATTCTTGCTAATTAGATGTTGGGTGCAGTTTCCCAGTCCTAGTTTTGTTAATGTAAAGAATTTTAACATGAGAATGAGCCCAACCTTTACCTAATTTATTATGCAGCTTATCTCTTGCAGAGAAAAACATGAGCACATGTCGCATGTTTTCAACACTTGTTAGAAAATGTGTTTGTTTTTTTCTCTCAGAGTTATATGTCAGAACCAGTTACTCTTTTCTTACTCTACAGTAGAAACAATGTAATTTTGATATGGTTTTTACATAAGTTTTATTGTGCTGCTTATCTATAATCAGTATGGCAAGGTCAAATTTTAGTCATGCTGTTTTGTAACCATGTTTGGGTGAAGATTTGTTGATTTCCAGCTGTGTGTGTTTATTAGCTGTATAGTAATAAAGGAAGAATTTTATAAGATAACAGTTTTCATAACCATTTACCACGGACCCAAAGTTCATGCTAACTAAGATAAAAGTGACACAGGCCAAGGGCGACTTTGATTTGTCCTGAAAAAAAAAAAACTTAAGTAGAAAAAAATAAATAAAAAGATATGAAAAATCTGAAATTATTATAGTGTTTTCCCCTGTTTTATATTCTATCTTATTTTATTTGCATCTTTAACACATATTTACATGTCTGTAGTTTTTGATTTGGAATCGTGTGATGAGGTCTCTTGAAAAAGAGAATTTTAATCTCGATGAGATCCACCTGGATAAGTAAAGGTTACATCATATTTTAAGGTTTTTTTTTCAAATCAGGCTAAATTTATATATATATATATATATATATATATATATATATATATATATATATATATATACTGAGTGGAGAGAGCAGAGCAACTGACAGGAGGATGAAAGAGAGCAAAAACTGCAGTCGCAAAATGTCAAAACCCTTTTTGACTACATCTGAATTACTTGACCGGATATTTGCCAATTCTGATGCAGATGGCAGATGACATGCGGTTTTTCATGTTGCAAATTGTAAAAAGAAAAAAAAGGATTATCATTAATATCATTAACTACATTTGGTCAGACCATTTCAACCAGGGTTCTTACCTAATATTCAATGTTCTGTACATGTCATACTGTACGTCAGACTGAATACTGTACATTTTACATTACAATTACCTGAATCTCTTCCGCTTGAGAAATCTCTGGGTTTTGTTCCCCCAAAAAACTGAAAGGAAATTTCTGCCGTTGATTTGACTGAAGCAAAAGACCTTGTCATGTTTTATCATGAATACGGTGCGTAGTTTGTTTGCTCATAGTGTGCAGAGGTCCAGAATCTTTGTCTTCTGCGTTGCTCTAGTGATGCAGAATTCCTTTGTATTCACTATTTATTTATGTATTTGTTGGAAGTATTCAAGCACACTTCACTCTGATGTCATTTAATGTTAGTTTTCAAGGCCAATCTTTGGATATTTCATGCAGAAAGAGTGTAGGCATTTTCCACCAAGGCTGCAGCAGACTGGCCAGCGGTTTTTGCTGTCTTTGTGAGGACCCATATTGTTACTGTAGGCTGTTGGTTTCAGACCTCTTTTATGGAGAGCGATCCGTTTTGCACTTACAAAACTTCTCCCCAACACACTTGCATGTTCACGTATTGCATGAAACTATAGACGCATACTTTCCTTTCACACTTTGGTGGAGGCTTCAGGATCAAGCAACTTGAACAGGACCCCGACTTTTATTGCTGCTCTTATTTGTCATCAATATCCTGATGGAAATTATTTTCTCTCTCTTATTGAACCTGACAATTTATCCCATTGGATGCATTTGATGATGACTGTAAACTCACTAAATCTATATTCTCGTGGTAAATAGAATTTATTTTTCTTACTGATTTTAATCCAGTAAATACAGACAAAAAGGCGAAACATATTAGTGAAAGCATTTTGTTTCACTTCTCAGCTTTCCCTTAGACAATCATACAAACAAGTAGCCAAAATAAAAGTTATTTAATATTCATACAATTGTGTTGTGTGCAAAAACACAGCTTCTAAAACCTATAGGATTTTATTAAAATTAGTATTAATCGTCCTGGCAATAAAGAAGAACTAGTGATATATTTTTAGATATTGGCTTGTATTGCAGTCTTGAAGGAGTCTTTTTACTCCACTCTATCTTTATTAGCGGTATAGCAGCAGAGTGCGCCATGTGTAAGATAACAGTTTTCATAACTTAATCATAAGACATAAAGGTCATAATGATGATAAAGTAATGCATGCAGGTGGAGATTGTGCTTTTTCTTTCTTGTATAAGAAGGAAGACCATAAATTAGTAGCTTAATTAAATTTGTTCAGAGAGATAAAGATAAAATCAGACAATGTCCACATCTTCTGCTTCAGCTGCTGAATGAAGGTCACAAAAATAAAAACAAGACTTGAAAAAAATGAAAAATCAAAGTGTGGGTTGATGCTGCAGCATTTCTTCTTTGAACTGCCATCCCACCGTTGTGGAAGGCTTTCCCACAGACCCTGACGGTGCAGTCGGTCACAAGCATTTTGTCTCTTATGTATTGTTGCATGATGTAAGCCTAGGTCCTAGTATTGGGCTAGGAAAATGCAATGTCTTGATCTTTATGGTAAATCCAATAAAATATGCAGTTATTTTGCTCAGATCAAAGACATCAGGTGAACTTTCCACCTGCAGGTGGTGAAGTTCAGGTCCATAGTAACATAGATTAGAAATCTGAGAAGGACGCCTTGGGTTTCCCTTTCCATGACCACTATGGCAAATGAGCAGCGTTCCCCCAAAAAGAGCAGCAGGGAGGCCTGGTGAGTAGGAGGTCTGGGGATCTCAGCTTAGACTGTTGCCTCTGAGTTTCTGTGTTGCGATAAATAGAAGCATCCAGGGGTACTGATAGATATAAAACCACTCTTAGTACTGATACTGAAGTACATTACTTTTAAAGCTGAGGACCAACGCTCTCCTTTGAAAATAGGATCATTTTTATTACTTCCCAGTGACTGTTAAACAGAGCAAAGTATTATTAAACCAGCTTTTTATACTCCCTTGTTTTATTTTGGATGCTTACATTGTTTATTTAAACTAATTTATGCTGCAAAAAAAACCTAAAGATAAAAGGGTGTTTAGCATTCCAGGCACTGTTAGTAATTTCTGTAGCCTTTTTGCTGGGTAACAGCCTGTGGTACTGCTTTTGGTAAATCTTCAGGTTAGAAGGCCTTCTAGCATCGACATTAATCTTCAGTTCAAACTATGAATTTCCAAAGGGCACCAAGCTGAGGCTTTGTATAGGTCAGCCAGGAACATTTACTTTGGTCTAGTGGTGGTAGTTCTGGATTTTACTGATGGCCTAATTCACAGTCTGTGTCTTTTTCTGCATGGCATGATGTGCTTTAACACGTATGGGTCACATTGTTCAGGGCAGCCAAAAAATAGAACACCTTTAAAAGAGCTTTGCTTTCAATACATCAGTAATATTTCAAAGGATTTAAGATCTCACAATGTTGTAAATAGTCAAAGTGAAGGAAAATCGGTCCCATACAGAAGGGTGGCAGCAATTAATTTACTCTCGGTTATGATCAAGAGTCTTTATTGTCATCATGAAACCATTACAAAATTTAGCAGATTCCCGGCAGAGATTCCAGATATAACACACAGCTAAAATGTAAAATGCCAGTAAAAAATATAAAGCACCCTTTAGAAGAAAATATATACATAGAAGCATTATATGTGATATGTAAATAAAGTGCAGCTAGCACGACTACCAGTTATGAAATGAGCTGATAGTCTGATTGTAGGATTGAGAGATAATCAAGCTCAGATATGGATATACCTTTGAACTGAAAGGTGTTGAACACTCCTTTTAACTTACGCTGTTTGTGATTTCAAACTGAAACCATGACAATTCAAAATTATTCCCACATTTAATGTGTCATCCATCCTGCTCGGTTCTGTCATGGTTTAGTTTTGGTCTGGCTTTTTTTCCCTGTTATTACTCAGCTCACCCTCCACTCCTCAGCAATCAGTCACACCTGTTAGGCACTAATTAGTCTGAATTCACTCCACCTGCCAGCCTCCCTACATAAGCCTCCCTCAGTCTTCTCTTCCCTGCCGGCTCGTCTTCAGTCTCTATCAACACCACGTCTGCCTTGTCCTGTTCTGGTTTGTTCCCTGTTTTGTTGCTGGATTTCCTGCCTCCTCTGTGCCTCAAGTAAGGCCTCTGCTAGCTGCTGGATTTAATTCAATTTCAATTCAATTCAATTTTATTTATATAGCGCCAATTCATGAAACATGTCATCTCAAGGCACTTTACAAAGTCAAATTCAATTTACTACAGCCCCAGGATCTCAAGAACTGTCCCTGCTGCTCTGTCGCTGGATTGCCTGCTACCCTGTGCTCCAGCAGTCCTACACCCCAAGAACTGTCTCGCTCTGCACCTCTGGTCTGACAGCAGCCCAGCATCTCCAAGAACTCTCTCCAGTTTCTTCCAGTCAGCCTGCTCCTGCACCCATCATCTCCAGTCCGGTTACTAACTCTGGTCGTCATCATCATCCTACTCATTACCTTCAATAAACTGCAATAGAATAAGCTCTGTGCGTGCTCTGTCTGGGTTCACGTAGACAAATCAAGACAGGTTCAACTAAAAAACAAAGGAATATACTAAAATAAGTATATACAAAGAGTGGAAAGTAACCTGGTTGCAAAACAATGTGCAACCATTTAAATGGTCAGCTAAACTTTTACTTAATTTTTACTTCAATTTCTACAAATTTAACCACGATCAACCAGAAATAAAGTTCACAGGTCTTGGTAGGATTTGGCTGAAAGGTTGTTTGCGTCCTTTAGCTGAAGCTACAGGTTAATATTAAACTGTCTAAACAATCTCATTATAGTCAAGAAAATGGTGCCAAAAAGAAAATCCCACCACATTTTATTTAGCATTTACCAAGAAACGGTAAAAATGGTCATCAATGAGCAGAAAAAAATCTGATATCAAGAGAATTGCAAAAAAACGCGTGTTGATCCAAATTGGATGAAACGAGTTAATGGAACAGGGTTTCCGCGGGGCATTAAAAGTCATTAAATGAAATTTTTTAAAATTAAGGCCTTAATTGGCATTAAAAGTCATTAAATGTGATTATCTGTGGCATTGAAAATGCCTTATTTTTTTCTAAAAAAAAATACGGTCATAAAAACAGTTTCGTCAGATATATTATATCAGATATAACTGATTCCGCATTGTGCGCGGAATTGCTTCCGGTTGATCGTTAAGCCGTTTGTTTTTACAATGTTCGGAAAAGAAGCTCGAGGCGGAGAAAGAGCTAGAGAATGGGAAAATGCTAATTTCAACAAAAGCGGATGGAAAACGAGGAATTCGGGACATGGCTGCAGCCTGTCGACGGTAAAGATGACGAAGGATTTTGCCGTGTTTGTAAAAAAAAAATTAAGCTTTGCACAATGGGTGTCAATGCTTTACGATCTCACATGAAGTCGGACAGTGTAGTCCAGGGTGTACGCGAGTATACGGCGTTTACCCACTTATTTTTCAGTCAGCATTACGTATACCCACTTCTGGAGCGATATTTGTGTCT
This sequence comes from Fundulus diaphanus, assembly GCA_037039145.1. Classification (NCBI taxonomy): domain Eukaryota; kingdom Metazoa; phylum Chordata; class Actinopteri; order Cyprinodontiformes; family Fundulidae; genus Fundulus; species Fundulus diaphanus. Next base: position 47,975,799 of record CM073132.1, on the reverse strand, counting down.
TTTGTTTGAGCGCGCAGTGAGACAGGTATTCAGCGTTTAAACATCTCGCGCGCGCGCTCAAAACTAATAAACTCTTCTCAATCCACTTTGCTCGCCTTCGGTTCCGTGTCTGCCCGTGACCTGCTGCTTCCACGCTCAACACCAGCTGTGCGCAGCTCGCTGAATTCTGTCTGCGCTCTTGACTTCAAAAACTGTCTTCAAAAAAAAAAAAAAACTGTCCACCTTACCAGCCAATCACAGACAGGTTTCTTTCCATCCAATCAGAGTAGGGTTTGCAAATGCATGCATTCAGATGGATTAAATGAAAATGCTGCAGCTTTTGGCAGAAATTGCTAAACATAACGGTGGGATTGAAGAAAAAACAACAACCAATAAACAGTTTAATATTTTAGCCTAAAATGTTTAGTTTAAAATAATTCCTTGAGTTACTAAGTGAGGTGTGAAAAATCTTTTTGTCTCTTTTCTTTCCAGCTTCTGGGTGATGATGCAAACGTTTCTTGTGATCATAATCATCATCATTGTCATCATTATTTAAAGAGCACTTTAACATGAGGTACAACAAAATACATCTAATAAAATGACTTGAGTAAAGAATCAACAGTTTAAAACAACAACAACAATAATAAGCTGTTTAAATCCTTAAAAACAAACAGAAGTTCTTTAAACTGAACTCTAAGATAAACAGGCAATCAGTGAAGGGAGGCCAGGATCGGGTAAAGTGCTTTCTTTTATGTTTTTCCATTAAAAGGTGTGCAGCAGCATTTGAAGCAGCTGCAGACGTTTGAGTGAGGACTGACCGATTCAGAGATAAAGAGAATTACACAAATCCAGCCATGATGAAATGAAGGCTTGGAGTAGTGTTTCCATATTTTTGCCTTGAAAGAATAGGTTTTAACTTTGCTTTGTTCCTTAAATGATAAAAATTACTTAAATGAGGTCTCTTTTTGACTGTCAAGTTTAAAATCACCGTCCATTTTAAAATCGAGGGGCTAAACATTCATTGTCAGGGTGTCTAAATCAACAGGATCAACAATTGTTTGGGTGTTTCAACTGGTATATTTGACAATTGATTTGCAAAGACAGAGATTTGAGTTTTGATGTTCTCCTCGTTATTAACTTTATCTCTTTCAATAGATTATCTTTCTCATTCAATTTAGGACTTTCCATATGCCTTATCATCTAGGTCTATATTGAAAAACCTACAGTAAAGTAATGAAATGTTGATTCTGGATGTAGTGTAGGAATTCCTTCAATATAAACCAAAGAAAATTTTACATTACCTGCCAGAAGCTGTATAAAATCTTTTTTTTTTTTTTAAATAGCTTTATTGTGATTCCTGCAGGGAGAATTTCAGATTATGTGGACACTACAATGGGAAAGTAGGAGAGTAAAAGAAAAACAAGAAGAGAAGAAGAGAAAAAAAAAAAAGAAAGAAGAGGTGAAAGAAAGAAGAGATAAAAGGAAGAGATAAAAGGAAGAGAATGATAAAATATGTATAAAATCTTTGAAAAAGAGACAACAGTATTTTCATACCTCACGTAGTAGCTCAAGGAAATATTTTAATCTAAATGTTTTAGGCTAAATATTTTAGGCTAAAATGAGTAAACCCTAGTGATGGATTTTTGGGTAAACTAAATAGAGCAGTGTTATATGTCATTGTTTCTAAAACAGCATTTTTTACCACTGCAGTTACCACTGCAGACAGACACAGATCAGCTGCAAGGGGCAGACAACAGCTAACAATGTCAAGTTACTTTTCTGTAACCAACGCAGTCACGTCCGCATTAGCTACCGCAAACAGCGCAGCAGCAGCTGGAGCAAGCTTTACTGCCACTAACATCAGGAAATCAGACGGTCTTCGAACAACATTTGGATCCAATGCAACACTGCATGCGAAGGTGCTCTGCTGTCTGAACACAGCCATCAACCCGCCATATATATATATATATATATATATATATATATATATATATATATATATATATATATATATATATATATATATATATTAGAGCTGGGCAAGTTAACGCGTTAATTTCGCGTTAATTCATTAGACTATTAACGGCGATATTTACTTTAACGCGGGTTAACGCATGTTGCTCACATGCTTTTATTTTGTGAAGGTCTGTTGCTGCGGTGTAGGGGTTTGGTACAGAACAGTAGGTGGCGATAATGCGGCAATAACTTCGCTGTCAGCCCAGCCTCGGATTCAAAGAGGAAGAAAGGTGCTGGCTGGAAAAAAACAAAGCCGACATGCGGAAGGCGGTGTTTCCCGCAGGAATTTGCTTAGGCGAGGCGGTGAGTTGGCGAACGGAACAAGTTTTTTGCGGAGCGGAGCGGGGTCTGCATCGACGCCGTCGGTGAAGTCGTTTCTCGCTTCAAAGTATCCATGTGTTTTTGCCTGTTTTTCCCTGCCATTCACTATATGCACGCGAGAAAGCAACAACAAAAAACCGCGTGTTAACGTCAAATAACCATGCAAGCATATCGAGTTAGCAAGCATTTCAGTTTAAAGTTCTTCCAGCATCGAATATGACAGAAACAAGTTAGTTGTAACCACTGCCAAGTTAAACTTTGGTACTGAACATAAAATGGTAATGCTGCTCCCTGCGGTTACCTCAGAAATTGCCTGTTTTTGGTAGATTTTTTCCCCATAAAGAGAATTCCCTGTCAGTGGCAATAAGCTTTAATTTATTATTATTGCTATTTTTTGTTTTACATGTTTAAGTGGAGCTTTACACTAAATATGTGTTACTGATAAGTGCTACAAATGTTACAACACTTTTGTTCATATGGCAGCAGAACATTAAAATAAAAGTGCTCTTTACACTACTTTTGAATTAATTCTTGGAGTTTGTAAATACAATGCGATTAATCATGATTAATCAGGCAAATTATGCGATTAATCGCGATTAAATATTTTAATCGTTGCCCAGCCCTAATATATATATATATATATATATATATATATATATATATATATATATATATATATATATATATATATATATAGGTACTTCTTGATGGCATTAAATTTATTTCTACGAGCATTAAAAGAGCATTAAATCAGGGTTACTCATTCCTGTATAAACCCTGTGGAAACAGGTGAGACAGGCTGGCAGAAGGCCGACAGCAAAGCTGGACGAGCTGCAGGACTTCCCAACCAGTGCTGGTTGGGTTCAACAGGTGGAAACCGTTTTACTGAGATATTCATGCAGTGAGTGGAAAGAACCCACAGTAAAACTCGCTGGTGGCAGCATCAAGCTATCAGGTCACGTTTCTGGATTTCCTTAAGGTGGATCTTCACTCAAGTCATCTCTGCCCCTAAAATCCTTTGGCGTTTGATGTAACAATGAAGATAAGCTTCGTCTTTTAGCTTTATGCTATGTCAGAGGATTCGTCCAAATCAACAAAAGACTGACGTCCAGAGAAGAAAATGAACATTTAAGACGGGCCTGGCTAGAGTTCAGAGATAAACCTCTGAGCTCACCTGAGGACGGATTTGGACAACGGTTCATTACAGTGAGATGTATTAGGGGGAAAAAACATAAAGAGACAGTGGACAAATATTCCCAAGTCATGATGTGACAAAGATACTGTCACTGACTCAAGAGGTGCATTAACAAATTATTAGCGTGATGAAAACACATGTAGGTTTGTCACTTCTTCATGTTTTCTGCCAACACATTTGGGTTCTTCTCCCTTTAAGCAGCACGGAATGATTGTCACATAAAAGCTGTATATGAAATGTTCACTTTTACAAGACAACAAAGAGGCATTAAAGGCATACTATGCAACATTTTTCAGTTAATTAATGTGTTCCATACCGTTTTGGATGATTAAATGAGTCATTTCAGGTCACACACAGAAGTCTCACTTTACTGCGAGAACTCCATGTGTTTTTGCCCTGCCATTCACTATATGCACGCGCGAAATGTTTATTTGACGTGTTAACGTCAAATAAACATGCAAGCATATCGAGTTTTATTATGATTATTATTATTATTTTTATTTTTTTTTTTATATTGGCGAGACGCTACCGCGGCGGCCGCGGCGAGGTGGCGGCCGCGGCGGCCGCGGCTGCGGCTTGGCGAGGCGGCGGCTGCGGCTTGGCTAGGCGGCGGCGGTAGCGTCTCGCCAACATAAAAAAACATAAATAAAATAATAATAATAATAAAACTGGCGAGGCGGCGGCGGCAGCCGCGTCTTGGCGAGGCGGCGGCTTGGCGAGGCGGCGGCTTGGCGAGGCGGCTTGGCGAGGCGGCTTGGCGAGGCGGCGGCTTGGCGAGGCGGCCGCCGCGGCCGCCTCGCCAAGATAGCGCTGCGGGAAGCTTGATGTACATACCTTCACTGTGTTAGTCACTGTTTGTACTGCCGTTTTTTCCACTTTTCGTTGCGTTCGCCTGTCTGCTAAGCTCAAAACAACCGCGCCTGTCTTGACGGAGAAACCAGAACAGCTGAGCATCTTTACGACAGTGCACTTTTACTTTCGCCCTCTGGGGGGAGCCTCGCTGGAAAATCAACCCCGGTTGCATAGTATACCTTTAAGACGTGGCTGAGTACGCTGTTTCGATCCTTTGTCAGTTGATAATTTATTTTATCTTCACTTTTATTAAAAATTACTCTCCGGGCCGCATCATAAATCCACTTTCTGCCGCGTATCGTGTCAGTAAATAGTTTTATTGACCCCGCCAGTCTTGCTGAGTCACGTCTGTTAAATGAGTTGTCATTGAAAGCTCTGCTGCACTGTCATTATACCACAGTGAATAAAAAAAAAGGTGACAACATCACAAGGCAAGTGATTATCTGCCTGAAGATAGTGTTTTTTTACTGCTGCATTTATGAGACGCTCTAAAACCTGAGTTAATATTAACATTTCATCATATATTTATACGTCAGTTGATAACTCTGAAGTCTGTTTACGTAAACAGGTAAACTTCCACTTTTTCCACTTCATATACTGTAAATACTTTTGACCGGTGATTGAGAATAACATAAAAATGTATTTAATAATTTTTGAAGGATTTAGTGTCGGGGTTTAGCCTAAAATAATACAGATTATTTGAATAGGGTGTCTGGTGTGATTTGAGTTTGTTTTCACCAACATCCAGCTATAGAATAACCAGTCAGTAGCAACTATTGTGTTTCTGTTGATTTACTCTTACTTGAGTAAAACGTCTGGTTCCTCTATCCACCACAAGTACCTTGATCCATTTGGAAATCAGGTGGAAATACAGTAAACAAATACAGTATTGTAGCTGGACGTTCTTTATCCTTTCCTGAGATTATATCCATTGCCTACTGTAAATATTGGTTTTATAAGTTGATGTGGAAAAAAATGATGTGGAAAAGTAATTTTTCTGCCCACATTTGTTATTTTGAGATCCTGATGTTATTTTCACTTTTTAATTTTATATTATAGTTTGACATGCTAGAAATTGCTCATGCCGTTCTGTTGGATAACATCATTTTCAAACATTAAATCAGATGCTATGAGCCATTAACTACTCAGTACTGAAGTTGCCATTTAACCAAGTACGTTTCTACTCTTACGTGAGTAATTTCTTGGATGATTACTTTTATTTGAGTAAAAAAATAAATAAAGTGGTGCTACTCTTACTTGAGAATATTTGGGTGCTCTAGCCCCCTCTGGTAAGAAATGTGAACTGTCTCAAACAGGCAATCCCAGCAGGGTACTTTTATCTTCTGCAGAAAAGGTCAGCTTGATAGTATGTAATCATGTTGCAGGAGCCCCTGCAACATCAAATGGGTGTTATTAACATATTTGGACATACTGATATTAAAATCGCAATTTCTGATTAGATATGAATTAGGAGACTAATTTTCTGAATCAGAATCAAATGGATATGTGGTGTTTTTCCAAAAGAGGATGACATGGTTGGACAGCAAACCTGCCTGGTATCGATCTAGGCACCCTTACTAATAAATGTTAAGCAGATTTACAGCCTGGGGGAAGAAATTGTCTTTGTGGCTGCTGGTTTTAGCAGAGAGTGCTCTGTGGCGCTGAGCTGAAGGTAAAAGTCTAAACAGTTTGTGTGCAGGTTGTGTGGGGTCTGCAGAGATGCCCTGACCCTTGACCTGTTCAAGTCCTGGATGGATCGTCTTCTCTGCAGACCTGGTTGTTTGTTGAAAAAAGGAGGGGGGCGGGGCATTTAATATGAGTATTAACTAATTAAGTTGCGCAGCCTTGTGCCCTAACTAAATTTCCGATATTTAGCTTGTTGCTCTCCTGGGGGCTGAAGCAGTGGTGGCCTGTGGAGAGAACGCTGCAGCAGCTTTTGCTCTGAGAAGGGGATCAAACAGGCCTCAAAAGAATTCACCGTACTAAAAACAGTGTGCCAGAATGTCCTGTTTGAGGACGAGTCTGACAAAGATGGCAGGGGGTTTACCAATTCAATTCAATGCTGATTTATTTATATAGCGCCAATTCATGACACGTGTTTATCAGGATCTGTCTTCCTGAACTGACACACCTTTGAACAGCAGAGGCACTAACATCACAAGTATACCTATAGCTGTATTCAATCTACTTATGCTAAAGATGTATGGAAATACATCTTCTGTGTAACATGGCAAATATGAAAAATGTGTGCAGTGTTTACAGTCTGACCAACATAATAATTGATTAATATTATTAGAATATTAATAAATTCGGGACAAACCCACACAGCCAAACAAGGCGCCTCTTTCACTGAATCGTTTTGTAAAAGGCTCTGGAGTGTCAGCCAATCAGCGGCTCAGGCTTTCTGGGGTATTGCTGGTTTTTAGCAGTCACTTATACAGCAGTAACCTCACTCTTATTGATTATTGTTTTCCGCTGATCAGCTTCGTGTGTGCTCTCCTGAGTACTAGCTCTCCAGACCTACAATCCATCCGGGGCAGAATACATTGCTGCAAAAACAGGTTCACCCCTTTTCAGATTTCTTCTATTTTTACTTTTTTCTGTTTTGCTTCAGATCATCAGTTAAATTTTAATACTGGATAAGGAGAACCTGAGTAAATACAAAAAGCAGTTTGCTTTGCTGCATGTCTTCTCCCTCTCACTCAGCCTACTCATATTAAAGGCCACTAGTGTCAGAAAAATGACAGAAAACTGTGACTAAAGGCACATACATGGGAAATTTGTGAGGGAGGCAATCAGTGTTTCATTGCACTATAATTTTTTTGTATTTCTTATATTATTATCGCTATTATTCACTTGTGTTTGCATCGTATAAAATGTTTTCAATGAAAAAATGTTAAGGTAAACCTGCAACAAACAATCAAATTCAAGAAAACTACATTCTGCAAAAATACCTTTAGTGTTCTCCAAACCTTTGTCTGCAGCCATTTTAAACCACATTCTGCTTTACTGACACTAAAATGTCTCTTATTCCCTATCGGAGAGAAAATCCAAGTGGGAAGCAGCGCAACCAACATGTCGGTGCTCCTTGTACCAAACCTCAATGAGGACTCGGTCCAATTTTACTTTCTTTTGGGATTTTAGATCTGCAGACTACAAAACGGTTTCATTAGGATACTTTTTTGATCCCTGTTCAGTTATCATACCCACTGAGACAGGAAACGTGACGGAGAACATCAAAGGAGGCCAGGCCAGTAATAGCTGTTGGAACCTTCAGCCCTCCCCTTTCATGAGGCTGATATGATAATCTGACCCTCAAAGTACATTTTAATAACAGTACCATAAGACTTTAAAACACTCTTGAAACAACAAGACGGTTGACCAAGGCGTTCTACATAAAAGCAGCAGAGGTACATAGTAAAAGAGACATAAAAACGCAACAAGCTGGGCTTAGTAAAAGCTGCTCACACATTAACCGCCGGCGAGTGATACTACGTTTTTAAACGAGCTGGAAAAGAAACGAGACGGTGTGTAAAAGCATATCAGTTCAGAGAGATAAGGAGCTGAGGAGGTAGACACCTGAAATAGAGGCTTAGATCAGAAATAAACGGGCAGCCGGTGGAGCGGGGCCAGAAATATTCTCCTGTTTGCTCAACCTCATTAAAAACCCAGCAGCAGCTTTTTGTACCTTCTGCAGTCGGGATGACACCAAAGAGTAGCTCATTAGACTAACCCAACCCCGAAGGTTTGATTCCTGTCAAACGCCTCGGTGGATTAAAAACCAAGATGTCACCTCTGGATTTACTTGGCTGTCACGTTTTCAAAGGGGTAACCTTATTGACTTCTTCATTTGTAATTAAAGATTTCCCTCATTGCCCAAAGGGAGAGACAGAAATGCTGCGGGTCTTGGTTGTGCCTTTTGTTCCCAGCAGCATGAACTACGCCTTTGATTCATTAAAATTAAGAAAGTTAAGTGTCAGGTCGTGCTGTTCCAGTCAGATGGTGATGGAGTTTGAATCCTGGCTCGGGCTCTTTGCATGTTTCCCGTGCTTGCATGAGTTCTCTCTGGGAACTCCAAAAAAAATTATCGATTGGTTATGATAAAAATAAATAACCAATCAGTGAAAAAGAGTGCCTGCGTGGCTTTTTGTCCTCTGTGTCTCCGTGATGGACTGGTGACATGTCCACGGTGTGCCCTGTCTCTCGCCTAACGACCTCTGGAGGCAGGCAACGGCCCCCCCTGCAATCCTGTAAGGACAAGCAGGTCTAGATTAGATGGATGGATAGAAATTAAGTGGCAGCATTACAATCGTGAAGTCTAAGCAGAGCGTGGCATGCTCTTTGTAAGCATGTGATGCTGATAATCTTCTAAAGATGGAGAGAAAGACCAAGCTACTGAAGTACTGCCCTGTTACTCCACTATTAAGTAAGTCAAAGAATGGTTTTGGCAGCAGAAGAGGCAGTGACTGAAAGAGGGCCAGGAGTTTAAGTAAATGTGAACAAATTTATGTGACCGGTTATTGATGTAGGTATGGTGGATTACTGCTTCAGTGAAATTCAGTACGGCAGAGCTGGAGTCTAATGACTTCACGAATATATCTATGACACTGCATTAACCAGAAGTCTAACAACAACAAAAATGTCACAAAAAAGGTGTGATCCACAGTATGAGACTTCAAAATTATCGCTGAGTTACTTATTGATATGCAGTAGCTGTCACTATAGCAAAACATACTTTGAATTGATTCTAAAGACAGTTTTTACTTGATCAAACATAAAGCTTTTAATGAAGACTTTAGTTCAAACAGTGTTGCAATTTCTTTAAACTGCCTCTAGAGGGCGCTAGTATATTGTTTTTACAGGAGACACCAGCTGTGTGCGACTTTGTTCTTGCTATAGATACAATAATGTTTGACATAAATAATATGGTACTACATAATTATTTTAAATAAAATATTTTTTTCCCAGAATCTTTGGGATTCAAATATTCCCAAACAAATATTCATTGTGTTTACTCTATCCATGCACTTTCTCTATAACCCTGTCACTAACCCTTCCAGCCTTTGGGTTCCTGCCTAAAAGCATCACAGCTTAGAGAAGCAAACTGAGAAAGAGGATCCACATAAATGAGAGCTGACGGCGCTGACACACACCTCCTCGGCTCCCCCCCGCTGGGCTCCCCACTCCATGGTCTGCAGGTTGACCTGCCTTCCCAACAGGACGCGGCATTAACTCCCGGCAGGAGTCTGTTCTGCGTGGCCTCCACCTCCTTAGTCCTCAGCGGCTGCCATCAACAAGGGCTCTGTTCAGCATCTGAAACTCTAGAGGCCGTCAGGGTGGGGTGTGACTCAGGCTCCGGGGAAGCACATTTGTTCCAGATTGGAGAAAGGTTTTAAGGTCAAACTGAATAACTTGCATAAAAGTTTGATGATTCGCACATGTAGCGAAGCCTGCAGAGGCAGGAGTTAGACAAGTTTGCGTGAGACGTCACCCAAACAGATGACGTAGCTTATATTAACTTTAATTACTTGTTGAAATATGCAACCCTCGGTCGCATCTACAAACCGCAGTTTGAATTGATTCAAAATGCTGAAAAACAAAACAAAAACAAAAGCAGCACTTTGCTTGTGTCTGGACTTTAGCTAAGGTGGACTGAAAGGAGAGTGCAGGTTCTATGGGGAATTTGAAGACAATGGTCTGAACAGGGTCAGCAGTCATTCATTAGGAAAGCTTTCTCACTTTAACCTCCTCTTTCCCTCTGTTAACCTTTCCCACTTATCCCTGGACGCATTGTCCAGTGAACTTTGGGCAAGAGGCGGGGTTCAGCCTGGACAGGTCACCAGTCCATCACAGAGCAGCACAAAAACACACTAACTCACACCAAAAGACAACTCAGAGAGACCAATTAACCTGAGGGAGGAAGCTGGAGTACCCAGAGGGAACCCACACATGCAAGGAGAGAACATACAAACCCCAAGGCCGTAATTTGAACCCAGCAGCTTCTTGCTGCAAGGCAACAGGGCTACCAATGGCACCGCAGCGCCCCCCCCCTCCATTTTCTCACTTTAAAGAAAAAAAAAACATATTTCTTCAATTTAAACGCTTCATCTTCTCTGCCTTTGAATCAATGAGATGCACAGTGGATACAGACGTTTGGTGTGAGAACATTTTTATTGTAAATTACCAAGTGAGGAAAGTAACCATAGTCTCCAAAGCACAGAAAACTGAAACTGTGTCATTTTTCTGTGATATTTTCAAGGGCTCCAAACATTTCTGGGACAACTTCACCCACTTCCCAGGGTGCATGGAGAGCAACAAAGATCTGGAGAAGTGAAGACCCCAGCAATGCCGGAAACACCAGGAAACAACCTTAGTCTTTACAGGTCATCCATCTGTAAAGACCCTGGTGAAGGCCACAAGCCAAAACGCTTCGGTCAGCCAATAAACCTGCAATATTGTAAAGACGTTAGATATGTCATATTGTTATTGCTTGTTCAAAAAAACAATTGGTGATGGCCTAAAGGTTCCTGGCATCTCTGGATGAGCTGCAGCCATGTAGGGAACAGAGCAAACACCTGGATGAGACAAAAAAGGATCTTTGTAGCACGAAAACACACCGTCCCCATGATGAAACACAGAGGTGGCGGCATCATGCTGTGGGGATGCTGGTCTTATTATATTCCTTACTTTTTATTTTTAAATCTGATAACAATTACGACAGAGGCGGGCTCTTACCCACACTTTTAAGATTTAATGTAACATCTGGAAATAAACTTAGACTCCGGTGGTGTTGCAGAGACCTCTGACTCCATCTTTGGAGCTACTTTGGCTGTTTTTCTAAAATGCCTAAAGATGCAAAATGTTGTGGTGAATATACAAATAGGGTTTCTTCAAGTGTTTTACTATTTAACTCATCTTTGTGCATTAATTTACGCTTAACTTAGTAGATGCACCTTATTAGTACCGTGTTTGAGACCCTGTTTTACCTTCAGGAGGGTCTTAATTCTTCATAGTTTTTGAAGTATTCCTCAGAGATTTTGGTCCAAATCGACACGATAGCATCACACGGTTGTGCCACCACATCCCCAGGAGGCCTCACTGGGCAGAGATCTGGTGCCTGTGGAAGCCACTGGAGTACCGGGAACCCATTGCCCTAATCAAGAAGCCAGTTTCAAACCATTTACACTTTGTGACATGGTGCATTAACCTGCTGGAAGCATCCATCAGAAGACGGGGTCACTGCGGTCACAGCATGTCCGTCCCACACCGTTACACCATCACCAGGCCGAACTGTTAAAACGTCATTAGATGTTGTTGGCGTGTGCGGATTATAGCCCTGGTTTCCTATGTTTACTGACAGGAGCGGTGCTCGGTAGGGTCTTCTGCTGCTGTAGCCCGTCTGCTGTAGAGATCCTTTTCTGCAGCCCATGGTTGTTTCAGCTGCTATTGGCTCTCTATCGTCTCAAACCAGTCTGCACATTCTCCTACGATATCAGCAAGTTATTTCTGTCCACACAACGGCTTCTCACGGGATTTCTTTTTCCTGTAAACCTGGGATACAGTTATGTCTGAAAATCCCTGTAGATCAGCCGTTTCTGTGCCACACACACCAGCAGACCTGGCACCAGCCACCTCGCTGCATTTAAAGCTTATATCCAGTTCAGCGTTTTTGTTGATAAAGTGCCGCCTGACAACAAATGTCGTCTCAAGACATGTTTCAAGACTGAAAACTCCAGTGTATATAGAGAAACCTATTTTCAGTTCAATCCAAGCAGACTTAACTTACATTCCCTTTCACCCTTATTTTAAAGCTCAGGTTGAACTTCAGCAGCTCATCTTCGCCACATCTGGATACTTGAATTGAGCTGCCGCCACATCTTTGCCTGGCTATTTATTCTAACATATGTACGTAATAAAGAGGCTGGTGAGTGTTTTCTCTTAAATACCTACAAATCTCTGGTCTCAGGACATTTTCCCAAGATTTCCAAAATGTCTACACTGTTTATTTGTTTTCCTGGATCATGCAACAAATGCATCGACCCATGATCCTGATTCCGGGTCCAATTTCAGTCCAATAATCCAAACGGCAGCGAGAAACTTTTTGCATCCTAACTTCATCACAAGAACCATTAACTAAGCAATAACACACCAGGTCATGTCTCCCTTGTGATCTTTTTTATTGTATAACACAGCAGATGGAGCAAAGTTCCTCATTATGTCTATATTAGCCTCATATGTGCAAATAAATAAAATAGGGGGCACATTTGCTGCTCTGCAGAACTCCATTCTGCCCTGATACAAAATTCAACTTGATGCTCCACTGTGGCTTTAATTAAATCCTTGCTGGGTGAGAGTCTCCCCTTTGAGCCATGAAGGAATGATTGTGATTGCAAACCCCAGCATGCCATCTTTTCTCTCTGTAACCTTTGCTGAGCAAACTCATGATGGAGCACTTACTCTGGTGAGAGTTATTTTTCCACACGTAAAGTCTGCTGTTGCTGTTTTTGTTGCTTTGGTGTGCGATTGGACCTCACATGATTGACACATTCTGACCAGGTTTAGCATAACCGTGCTTAAAAATCCAAAATTAAGGTGCTGAGAAATGGGAGAGTGGGAGGTTTGGATGCTGTCTTACCAGACCAACTCAGGAAAAGGTTATTTTATGAAGTGGATTGGACTCTGGAATCAGATCCGAGCAGAGTGAGGATAATTTTATTCCAAAAATAGAAATGCGATACTTTAGGAATGTTTCCAGCTGAGCTGTTGGAGCCGACACTTTCTGCTTCAGATGACAAAGATATATTGGATGAACAGCAATTTTAAAATATCATTCTAAGTTTGACCCGGATGGTAAAACTTCCAACTAGCAATAATGCTGGATATCATTTTTAACACCTTATTTTGAGAAACATAAGATTGTTTCTAATTAAGGAGAGAAAAATAAAAATTACAGTAAATCAATATTTTTATATCTTTGTCTAAATTAAGAAGAAAAAAAATCAATAAGTAGAAGGTAATTCAGCAACCATTTAGAAAAGACTGCTCAGTAGGTACAGTAGTCATCCTGCAATCGGTCCGATCTCAGCTTAGACACCATCAGGTGTCAGGAGGAAGGCCACGTCACTGGGCGTTAAGGCATTCATCCCAAGTTACCTACCAATCTGCATAAGGGTATGAATAATTCAATTCAATTCAATTCAATTTTATTTATATAGCGCCAAATCATGAAACATGTCATCTCAAGGCACTTTACAAAATCAAGTTCAATCATATTATACAGATTGGGTCAGATTATACAGATTGGTCAAAATGTCCTATATAAGGAAACCAGTTGATTGCATCAAAGTCCCGACAAGCAGCATTCACTCCTGGGGAACCGTAGAGCCACAGGGAGAGTCGTCTGCATTGTACATGGCTTTGCTGCAATCCCTCATACTGAGCAAGCATGAAGCGACAGTGGGAAGAAAAACCACCCATTAACGGGAAAAAAAAACCTCCGGCAGAACCGGGCTCAGTATGAACGGTCATCTGCCTCGACCGACTGGGGTTACAGAAGACAGAGCAGAGACACAACAAGAGAGACAAAAAGCACAGAAGCACACATTGATCTAGTAATCTGTTCTACATTAGATGGTAGTAACGGGTGAGCCGTCTTCTCTGGATGATGTCAAAGTTAACAGAACGCCAGACCAGGTGTACCTACTATGAAGAAAAAGAGAGAGAGCAAAAAGTTAAAAGCTGAAATGACGACAGTCATTTCAATGTAATACAATGCAAAACTGGAGAACCGTAGAATGAAGAACAGTAGAAATCAGTAGAGTGAGAAAATTAGACCCTGATGTCCTCCAGCAGCCTAGGCCTATCACAGCACAACTATAGAGATAGCTCAGGGTAACATGAGCCACTCTAACTATAAGCTTTGTCAAAAAGGAAAGTTTTAAGATTAGTCTTAAAAATAGATAGGGTGTCTGCCTCACGGACCAAAACTGGGAGTTGGTTCCACAGGAGAGGAGCCTGATAGCTAAAGGATCTGCCTCCCATTCTACTTTTAGAGACTCTAGGAACCACCAGCAGACCTGCAGTCTGAGAGCGAAGTGCTCTGTTAGGAACATACGGGGTAATCAGAGCTCTGATATATGATGGAGCTTGGTTATTAAGGGCTTTATATGTTAGAAGAAGAATTTTAAATTCTATTCTTGATTTAACAGGAAGCCAATGAAGGGAAGCTAAAATTGGAGAAATATGATCCCTCTTGTTGATTTTCATCAGGACTCTTGCCGCAGCATTTTGGATCAGCTGAAGACTTCGAACTGCATTTTGTGGACTTCCTGATAGTAAAGAATTACAATAGTCCAGCCTTGAAGTAACAAATGCATGGACTAGTTTTTCAGCATCACCCCTGGACAGAATGTTTCTAATTTTGGCGATATTCCGGAGGTGAAAAAAGGAAACTCTGGAAACCTGTTTAATATGGGATTTAAATGACATGTCTTGGTCGAAAACAACACCAAGGTTTTTAACTTTATTACCAGAGGCCAAGTTAATGCCATCCAGATTAAGTGATTGATTAAGAAGTTTATTTTTTGAGGACTCTGGCCCAAAGATTACAACTTCTGTCTTGTCAGAATTTAAATGCAGGAAATTTAAAGTCATCCAGCTTTTGATGTCATCAAGACATGACTGCAGTCGAAGTAACTGATTGGATTCATCAGGATTTATGGATAAATATAGCTGAGTGTCATCAGCATAACAGTGGAAATTAATCCCATGCTGTCTGATAATTTTGCCAACCGGAAGCATATATATAGTAAATAGAATTGGTCCAAGGACTGAACCCTGTGGTACTCCACAGGTGACCCTAGAGTTTGAAGAAGATTTATTATTAACATGAACAAACTGGAATCTGTCCGACAGATAAGATTTAAACCAGCCTAATGCTTTTCCCTTAATCCCTACAGTATGCTCAAGTCTTTGTAGGAGAATATTGTGATCAACTGTATCAAATGCAGCACTGAGATCTAACAGGACAAGTATAGACACAAGTCCATTATCTGAGGCCATGAGAATATCATTGGTGACCTTCACCAGAGCTGTTTCAGTGCTATGATGAGCTCTAAAGCCTGACTGAAACTCCTCAAGTAGGTCATTACTTTGTAAATGTTCACAAAGTTGATTAGCAACTACTTTCTCAAGAATTTTAGATAAGAAAAGAAGATTAGATATAGGTCTGTAGTTTACTAGCTCATCTTGATCAAGAGAAGGTTTCTTAAGTAAAGGTTTAATAACAGCTACTTTAAAAGCCTGTGGTACATATCCATTTACTAAGGATAGATTAATCATGTCTAAAATAGGACCACTGATCAGAGGGAATACCTCCTTAAACAACTTGGTTGGGATTGGGTCTAACATACAGGTAGAAGGTTTAGATGAAGTTAAGATTTTAGATAGCTCAGAAAGCTCTACTGCTTTTAAACAGTTCAGACACTGCGCAGGTTCTAAGGATTCCTCCAATGCTGCCTCACTTACTGAGGACGAGGTAATCATGTTTGGGAGGATGCCAATTATTTTATTTTTAATGGAATCAATTTTATTTATGAAGAATCCCATAAAATCATTACTGCTAAGAGCTAAGGGGATGGCTGGATCAACAGAGCTGTGGCTCTGGGTAAGTTTGGCAACTGTATTGAAGAGAAATCTAGGATTATTCTTATTCTCCTCAATTAATGATGAAAAATATGCTGCTCTAACTCTGCGAATGGTCTTGTTATACAACAATAGACTGTCCCTCCAGATTAGGTAGGATTCCTCTTGGTGTGTAGAGCGCCATTTTCTCTCCAATTTCCTAACATTGTGCTTCAAGGAATGCAGCTCTGAATTAAACCAAGGAGCCAGCTTCCTGTGAATAATCACCTTCTTTTTCAAGGGAGCTACATTGTCTAATGCAGAACGCAATGACAAAGTCATACCGTTTACAAAGACATCTATTTGTGAATTGGAAGAAACAACATTGCTGCCATCTACTGGGCATTTCTGCAATACGGAGGATATTAAAAAGGGGACAGACTCTTTAAGTTTTGATACAGCATTATCCGATAAAGATCTACTATAATGGAACCCTCTTTTGGGGGTGGAGAACTCAGTTAGATTAAACTCAAATGTTATTAAAAAATGATCAGATAGGACAGGGTTGTGAGGAAATACTGTTAATTCTTCACAATCAATGCCATATGTCAGCACAAGGTCTAAAGTATGGAGCCAAGAGTGCGTCGGTTTATGCACATTTTGAGCAAAACCAATTGAATCTAGGATAGTTTTAAAGGCTACACTAAGGTTATCACATTCTGTGTCAACATGGATGTTAAAATCACCCACTATAATAACCTTATCAGTATTTAACACCAAATCAGATAAGAAATCTGACAACTCATCCAAAAACTGAGTATAAGGGCCTAGTGGACGATACAAAACAACAAACAGAAGAGGTTTTATTGCTTTGCAGTTTGGATGAGGGAAACTGAGGGTTAAATGTTCAAAAGAACTGTAGTTATTAATTGGCCTGGGACTAATTAATAAATCAGACTGAAAGATGGCTGCCACTCCTCCTCCTCTTCCCATAGATCTGGGAATGTGGAAATTTGAATAATTGGAGGGAGTTGACTCATTTATACTAACGTAGTCCTCTTGTAGCCAGGTTTCTGTGAGACAAAACAAATCAATCTGTTTATCAGAAATCAATTCGTTAACTAACAAAGTCTTTGGAGGGAGAGACCTTATATTTAATAGACCACATTTAATTGTTTTATTTTTAGGTTCAAAGTGATCCGTATGGATTTTTATTAGATTTTTATGATTTGTTCCCTTTAGATCAGTTTTTGATCTGTTAAGTTTTGGCCGTGGGAAAGACACCGTCTCAATAGGATAATGGGTGGGTAACAGTACAGAAGCTGCAGAGAGGTGTGTTAAACTACGGCTCTGCTTCCTGGTCTGGACCCTGGGTTGTCAGCATTTAGGAGAACTAATAAATCCGGCCAGATTCCTAGAAAGAAGAGCTGCACCATCCAAAGTGGGATGGATGCCGTCTCTCCGGATCAGACCAGGTTTTCCCCAGAAAGTTCGCCAGTTATCAATGTAGCCCACGTCGTTTTCAGGACACCACCTAGACAACCAGCGGTTGAATGATGACATGCGGCTAAACATGTCATCACTGGTCAGATCAGGCAGGGGACCAGAGAAAATTACGAAGTCCGACATTGTTTTAGCAAACTCACACACCGAAGCAACACCAACTTTAGTGACCTCCGATCGGCGTGACCGGGTGTCATTACCGCCAGCGTGAATAAAAATCTTACTGTATTTACGCTTATCCTTAGCCAGCAGTTTTAGGTAAGATTCTATGTCGCCCGTTCTGGCCCCTGGCAGGCATTTAACTATGGTCCCTGGTGTCTCTAGTGCCACGTTTCTGACTATTGAGCTCCCAATTATCAGGGTCGGCTTCTCAGCGGGTGTGTCGCTGAGTGGGGAAAATTTGTTAGAAACGCAGACGGGTTGGTGGTGAACTGGGGGCTGAAATCTAGAGCTATGCTTCCTACGAACTGTCACCCAGCCGGCCTGCTTACCCGGCTGCTCGGGAGCTTCTGGAGGACCACTAAGTGAAGTAACGCTAGGTCTATGTGGCTCCGCGCTAGCAAAGGGGCGGCTATCAGCTGGTCTTTCCATAGCACGGAGCCGGGTCTCTAATTCTGACACCCTCGCCTCCAAAGCTACAAAAACACTACATTTATTACAAGTACCATTATCACTAAAGGAGGCAGAGGAATAGCTAAACATCTGACACAGAGAGCAGGAGATAAGGGGAGACTTAGTAAGAGACGGAGAAGCTGAAGTAATAGTAGGAGAGGAAGCCATTGTGGAGCTAAAGCTAGGCTAGGCTAAAGCTAGGCTAGCGCCCTTCTACCACGCCAAGAGAGCAAACCGTGAAACACGAGGAGTTCCCAAGCGTGATGTGCAGCAACAGAAAATGTTTTAAAAGTGCTTATGTGTTAGAAACAGATGTTACAGCAAAGAGATTAAAGATAAAAGCGAGAGAATCTGGAGCAACAAACCGTTGCTCACGCAGTGAAAACAGGAATTCGCCTTACCGCAAACAGGAAGTGACGTCAGCGAAATGCAAACGCCCAATAAGTGAGTGTATCAACATGCAGACATCCATACAGAAAGTTACAGATCGGTAGGCCGCGTGGTGTAACTTCTTATTATTAATACGTTTATTTGATAGGGACAGAACATAAAAAAAAACATTGTTACAATTTGAAGAGCAGCCGATGCCGTGTTCATTGGTCATCTAACTAACAGCTAATTTGCAGACCAGGTCCCTAAGACAAAACAAATGCAAACATTAAGAAACGAACATGAAAAAGATACAGAACATGTAATACAGACTATATAGAAAAGTTGCTCTAATGGCAGGTTTGAGTAGATTAGAGCCATAGTTTTGCTTAAGTGTCTTGCCCAGGGCCACACCGACATGCGGCAGGAGGAAGCTGGAATCCAACCCACAACTTTCATGACAGGTACTCTGGTTTGTGTGGCATCCTTGTGCCTCTCAGTGAGGGAGAAACAAAGGATCACGTTACTCAGTTCGCTGCTGAAGACGCATCGGCGTTAACGACCTTTTTAAGTTACTCTCACATCAGCGGGTCAGTCAGAGCAGCAGCTCAACGAGCATCACGGCGTGTCCGCTTCTTTGGCTTTTGCTGTTTATCTGCCTTACGCTGGGAGAGTTAGGGGGAACGCTCTATCACTTACATACATAAACAAAACAAAACAAACACAGTTATATGTTGATGTCTTGGGCCTAAAACACTTTTTAAATTCAACGACTCAATGAATCCTCTTCCAGATATTCTTCTGTCTATCGCTGCGTTCTATTCGCAGTCGGATCTCGTAAATCCCAGCTTCCGGTCGTAAAAATCAACTGTAACAGCAGCTTTAGTTGGACTTTCCCCTCGGAAAGTCTGAGAAGTTTTCAAGGCCAATATGGCAGCTCCTGGCGTCGACAACAAGCTGTGATGAAACATGTTTATTTTATGAGACGCAGTTGTGACAGTGCGTCTAAACAATGTTACATGTAGCGGCTGCAACTCTGAACCAAGTTAAAAGTAGTGTTTGCATGTGGATGGTCCAGCTTTAAAGGACATTCCTAAGAGGTACTATGAAAAAAACAAAAACTTTCCTGGAATCCTATTGGAATCTTAACCTGTTGTTTTGTTTATTTTTATTTATTTATTCTTTATTTTGGAATCCTCACTTCTCCAACTATGTAACAGGAACCCTTTTTACTCTGGTTTATCCTATTCCCAGTTCCTATTTTTGTTTTCTGAGGCAAATGGAATGCAACGTATGTATAAACAGCCTTTTTCTTCTGGCTCATAGCATTTAACAGCATAGATTATAATGTCTATGTTTGACGAACAACTTGGTGCCCTACCGCCCTCTTGTGGAAGCAATATCACATTACATCCCCATGAAACCGTAGGCAGAAATTTAAAACCACCGCACACTCAGATTAAACAGCACAAGAGTGTTTTAAGATTCAAGTGGGGGAGTTTAAGGCCACCTTTTTTTTCTTTTTTCTTTTTTTTTTAGATGTCAACACTAAAACGTATTTCATTGCAGGTTTTTATCTGGAGAATGCAGGCCTATGAACACAAATGACATACATACTCAACTCAATTCAATTAAATTGTATTTATATAGCGCCAATTCATGAAATATGTCATCTCAAGGCACTTTCCAAAGTCAAATTCAATCAGATTATAGAGATTGGGTCAGATTATACAGATTGGTCAAAAATGTTCCTATATAAGGAAACCAGTTGATTGCATCAAAGTCTTGACAAGCAGCATTCACTCCTGGAGAAGCGTAGAGCCACAGGGAGAGTCATCTGCATTGTCCATGGCTTTGCAGCAATCCCTCATACTGAGCAAGCATGAAGCGACAGTGGGAAGAAAAACTCCCCATTAACGGGAAGGAAAACCTCCAGCAGAACCAGGCTGAGTATGAACGGTCATCTACCTCGACCGACTGGGGGTTAGAAAAGACAGAGCATATGAATTTTAAAGTATCAAAATATCATGAAAATGTTCAGTAGTATCTGCCCCCTTTTCCAGAAAGTTAAACTCATGGCTTGGAAATAGAATGAAGCCTGTCTTTGTTACACTGTTATTTACAACATTATTTTAATAGTTCTACCACATTATACAGTATCATTACTGTACAACAGTGGCTGAAAACCAAGAGATATTATACTGCATTTCTATATTTGGATGTAAATAATATTTGGCCAAATTAATTTTTTATACTTCTTTGGTTATTGAGAATTCATTTTGGCAGAAAGCCTTGCGTTATTTGTCAGCTCTTCCTGCATGAAACCATCACAGCATCAGATATTAGCTGGAATTTGTTTCTAAATGCTCTTGTTTGGATGTGGAGTAAATGACAACTCGGCTAAACGGCTTCAGTTGGAGGCCACTGCTGCGTTAGGAGGAACGCAAATCTTTCTATCCGTGTCGGCAGTCTCCACGTGCCTTTATAGAGATCATTGTCACAGATATTGCCTCAGACAAAATCAATTTCCTCGTTTTGAACTCTGCAGCGCCGTTTCTGGTAAACGCCGGACTCTTCCCCGGAGAATCCCACTTTGCAGGCCCCTGCGTAGAATGAAGCAGGAATGGAAAGTGGTGCAGGAAATTGAAAAGAGGGTTCCTGTTGCGTTGGGGAGACTGCTGTGCCTACTGCTATTTCCTCCGAACATGCCAGCATGGTGGATTTGCCAGATGTATGAGTTTGTGCCCCATCTAATAACCCTAACGACCCTTGAGGGGAAAATTCTGGTCAGAAACGCTCCGCTGTATTGTTGCCGTTTCAAAGCTCCATTACGTTTTATAGCTGTGCCACTGACAGGGTGTGTAATTTGGCATCTTTGGTCCACCTTGGCTGCTTCTGTGCAGGCTGCTTGGCTGCAGCACTTCAAAGGACAAGCAGGAGGATGCACAGAGCAGCTGGCGTGCAGCTTGGTCTTTCCATGTGGCTCACAGAGAGCTCACAAATGTTTACTGAAGGCCACAAATGGTTTAGAGCTTCTGCTGATGGTGACACATCATTTTCAGATGTAGAAAGAATAATTAGCGCAATCTGTTTTTGTTTCAGTTTTTAAGCAAACAGAGGCCGCGACAACATGAGAACAAGCATGAAGGAGGATCCGAAGAAGAAGAAGCAATTTATTTAGAAATAGAGTTCTTAGATCTTATCTAAACCTGAAAACCGGGTGTGCTCCTACACACACACACACACACACAGAAAAGATCTGAACAACTTTGGAAGGTCGACTTGTTAGACACTTCTAATTAGGTCTAGCTGTTTGGTGTGCCGCTGGTCTCCAGGAAACAATTTGCAGCAGCTCCACCATGATAGGATGTAGGCCTCCATTCTCCCACCAGGCCCACTCACCCTGCTGGGTAAAACATGTGCTTCTGGCTCCTCACGTTGCAAAACAAACCAACAAACAGGGACTTCCAGGCTCGTCGGCTACAGATCCAATTCATTCCTGCAGCGTGTCCTCCAGGATAAACTTAAGCTCGCAAAAGTGTTCCTACCCCTATAAACGTTTGACATTTTGTAATGTAAGAAAAAATAAACTATTGGTTTCTTTCATGGCCAGGTGGCTTTCTGATCTCCCTCTGCTGTTGTTTATGTGTAAATAAATAGAATACATTACATACCCAGTGTAAGTAAACACTACGTTCATGATTTTCAGCAGACTAGTACAAAAACACTGTTGACAGAGCTGCTCCCACGCAAGTATAATAACACAGAAACATAAATAAACCGATAACGCTAAAGGTGAGTTCACATTGAGCATGAATAAGATATCCCTACGCACAGGTGCCACATGGGAACGGCGTGTTGCAAATGTAGTATGGAAAAAAGAAAACACAATGCATTCCACCAAAAGTTCCTTACTTGTTCATTTTGTTCGTGTATATTTATTTTTATTAATTTTACTGTCTGTCCCTTTTATTTTGAAATTATTATTTAAACCAAATTTCGCAGTCCTGACCTATGATGTCACTTCCTCCCTCACCAGACCATTCATGGCTGTTATGGAGGGAGGTGAACTGAGGTCACCTGGGTGTGTTTTTCTCGTGCTGCCGAACTGTTTGATTCCGTTCTGTGCAGAATAATCTCGGCATCAGCTAGGCTGACCGGAAACTCCTGAGTTGTCTTCATTGCACAACGCAAAACTGATTGGCGGTTTGGGTGGTGTGACGCGGAAACCGGCAACGCTAAACGACGCCACAGAGGCAATTCTAGCGACCCAAAACACGAGATTTTGGTGATTAAAGCGACAACCAATCAGGACCTGGACCTGGCTGTGATGTGGGGTGAAGGACTGCGACAGAGACAAAGCTGTTTTCATTCCAAAGAAGGTTGAAAAACAAAACAACTGGACTTTTGTCGAATTTTGAAGACGTTTCGCTTCATGTACAGAAAGCTTTCTCTATTCAAAATGTCTGGAGTAGTGTGGAGTTGCAAGCTTTATAGTACTGCCCAACAAAGGCCTTGTAATGGCTTAGATGACATGCAAATTGAACCAAAAGGTCCACCCCCTTAGTAATGGGGAGTCAACCAGTTATTACTATTGAGACAAGTCCAGAAAGGACCAAGCCTGCAGGAGAGTGAGTGAGGGGGCTGGAGTGGCAGTGAAGTGAAAGCGTCACTAGATGGCGCCATTGTACTGCTGTTCGCCAATGAGAACGCACCTTTGGCGTGACAAAGTCACCATTTATGCTTGGTGTCACTCCAGTTGATCCACTGTTGAACGAAAACTGCTTCGTCTCTGCCGCAGTCCTTCACCCGACGTCAAGATACAAGAGTTAAGTTTTTTAAACTCCAACAACTGTCGCTTTGCATCCATCGCAGGTTTCCTGTCGCTTCGCTTTAATCGCCAAAATGGCACGTTTTGCGTCGCTAGAATTGCCTCCGCGGCCTCGCTTCACTGAGCTATATTATACACTGGAGTGCTGATTTTGCCGAAAAACTGAAGTCAATGGCCGCCATCTTGCTACTCTCTACTCTCACAGAACCCCATAGGATTTGGTTGCAACAACAAGCAGTTTTCTGGCTGTGTGAAAACGTTTCATAGGTAATTCTACAGTCAGTGGATGTACTAACACTATCAACTACTAGGAAATTAGGTGCGGAAATATTTTACATGTTATTCATATTAAATATATATATATGTATATATAAGTATGTGTATATGTATATATGCATGTATATATGTATATATATGCAAATCTGTCGCTCAGCCTGAAACATTCGCGTTCAACGTGAACACACTTTAACAATAAGTAGTGGGGCACCTTACAGCACAACAGTGAGTTCTAATTCCTCACGGATGGGATCCAAATCAGCTCCTCAGCTTTATAAAATACCATTCTTCTGATTATTTTTTATGGGGTGTGAGGTCCACTCCAGAGCAAGTGCAGGCAGAAGTTGAGTTCAATCGTTCTCATTTTACTAAGTGAAGCACTTATTTAATCAGAACCAAATGTGGAACCTGCAGGGTTGGATAAAATTAGCTGGAGTGGCACTTATTTTAGAGGTTAAATATCAAACCAATGAGACCTAATATCCTGTGACAACTTCTACAGTTAGACCGATAGTTTCTAAAATATTAAACACCATTCACTATGACATCCAATGAAAAAATAGGATGGATGATGCTCTATCTATTAAATAATTTGATGTGTGGCCCTTTTGCCTTGCAAGTCATGGGTTCAACTCCCGGACTGGGGTCTCTCTGCACGGACTTTACATGTTCTTCCCAGGCATGCATGGGTTCACCCCATCTACTCCGACTTCTTTCTATGGTCCAGAAATAAAGATACAGCAAGTGAAGTCAAAGATTGCATCTCTCAAAAGGGTTGTTTTGAAAAAAAACTAATTCCAATATGAAATTGAACATGAATTTCATCAAATTCTTCAAATTTGAGTCCTGACAGATGATCGGTTTACTGAAACTTTCTTTCCTGACCTCCTGATGAACAGCTGGGCATAATCTTTCAATAAAGCACAATTCGTTGTAATTATTTGTTTTATTGCCAGAATCATGTATCAGTGAACCACTCTAGAGAATTTTCTCCCACCCAGGTGTGTACTGTGCAGGCTAGGAGTAAAACCAGCACAACGCGACTCCTTATTCAGCCAAAGTTACATAGTACAAGTTGTACGCTGCCCCTACAGTAATGTTGCTCCCCTATAATGTGGAAATTACCTTGTCCACCTGGCCGTCATTCCCAGAGTTCCCTTTTTTGGGTGTTTGAGCAGGATTCTGTTTTGCATACAGTTGCAGGACATCTGCATTCAGTTTCAGGTGCTTTTAAGGGGCATTATTGTGCTGGCTAGAGGTCTGAAACACACAAATTATTGTTTACGGTTCCAGGAACAGCTCCAACGTTTACTACCACAGCCACCATAATTCACCAATGTTAGATCTAATGAGTAACAATCCCACAGTTTCAGATTTGTGTTTGAAAGAAGGATTTACTGGATCACTTTGGAAGAAAACTGGATCATTTGGATCACAGTTATCCAAATTTAATCGCTCTTGTGATACATGCATGACTTGCACATGCATATGGGGAATATAAAGAAAAAAATGGTGCAGGCTGGCACATTCACTGCAACCCTTCTTGTCTGGGGACTCTGATGGACTCCCTGAGGCTGGACACGTCTGAGCTCCTGCAGCCATGTCTGGCTTGGTTTAACAGGATTGCCTGGCGTTTTGTTCCCTGGATGCTGGTAATCCTCCTTATCC
Source organism: Fundulus diaphanus (assembly GCA_037039145.1). Classification (NCBI taxonomy): domain Eukaryota; kingdom Metazoa; phylum Chordata; class Actinopteri; order Cyprinodontiformes; family Fundulidae; genus Fundulus; species Fundulus diaphanus. Next base: position 47,950,555 of record CM073132.1, on the reverse strand, counting down.
ACTCGCTGCACCTGAAACCACGGCGGAGGGATCTTCGGTGTAGCAAGCTGCTGCTGTCTTCTGTTGATTATCCCTCCTTTAAAAATGTGGAGAAGGAAAAGGAAATATAAAAGTGACTTTTACATGTTGTTACATGCTTTTCTGCTTTACAACAGAATGCAAAATGGATCTGCCGTGGTGAAAAACCAGCTGCACAAAAGCACACAAGTCTTTGTGTGCTTGTTGTGCATCCCACTGCATCCTACGTGGGCTTTCAGTGGCCGTGCAGAAGCCTTCAGGAGGGGAGGTAGGCTTTATCCTCCTGTTTGACTAACCAAAGGAGGGAAAGAGGCATTCCTTCAGAGCCACTAACAGGTCCGACTGCTTCTGCCCAGAACCTGATTCTGGAAACAGAGCGGGGCCGGTGCACAAAGTTGTTTCCATGACATTATCTATATTATTTTGCTTGACTTAGTGGCAATGAAGATGGTTTATGTCTGTCATTATCATGAGAGCTAAATAGTTCATTTCTTGAGTGTTTAATTTAGAAAAGTTACTTTTCTTATTGTAGATAGCAAATAGAAAATATTTAGAATTATTTAGTGTTTTCTATCTTTTCAGAAAAGTGTGTGTGTAGGGGAGGGGGGGCATCAGGACCACACACAGAGCTTCACTTGCTGTTATTGATCAACCCCAATAATCATTACACATTTACAAGAAAGTGAAGCCTTGAAAATTAAAAGTGCAGTTTTATCCTAATCATTTACTCTTTTCTTTGAATCTGAGTGTGCTATTTTTAACAACTGTATAGTATTTTTTCTTGAATTGTAAATTTGCCCTCACTGCATACTCTCATTTCTTATTTCTGTGTTTTGTATTTTTAGCTTTGTGTGAGTAACAAAATCATAACTAATAACAAGTGAGATTATCCAAGCTTTTTCCAAAACCTTCCCTGAGGTGGATCCAAAATCCTGGTTCCTCTGGGTCTTTGTAGCAAGTTGGACCTCCCGGTTGCAGAAGAGGAGCAGTAGATTCAGTTGTAACTGCCATAACAAAGCCAATATTCGCCTTAGCATGAATGCAACACCAATATGCTGGCTCCCAAAATGCTGGCTCCATGTGGATGCTACATCTAAACAACAAAATACCTTTGTGGGTACACTTGATCTCGTCTCCGTGTGAACTGGGCCTTACGGAGCTTCAGGTTGCAGCTATGAGCTAGAAGATCAGGCCACATTGGCATACTGACACTTTGTGCAGGCCTAAAAACCTTAACGGCTTCTTACAATTTATCAATAATAGTAACAGAGAATCCAACGTGTTCTAAAATGTCTGAGAAGACAGTCCTGAGACCCTGCAAAGACCATCCTCTTCCTGTCTGAGTTTTCTATGCCATTGTCTGGTATGGCAGGGCCTTCATCCATTAAAGGCATCCTGAGCTCCCCTTCACTAAAGGCTAAGACTGCATATGGACTCTAAATTCACTTAGACAATCTTAAAATTCTTAGCAACACATCTGGACTACAAATCATGGACGAGCTGCCACTGCTGCTTCCGGGCTCCTTCACAGAATATCCAGAATCCCAGCTATGCTGCCACTGTGATAATGAACTAGCAGCGGTTTTGTTCGTCAGTGAACTGCCGTGAATAATAGAGAGCACAATGCTGTCTCAATGCTCTCCAGAAGAGCTCTACAAGACCGTGCAGACACCAGACACAATCTGCTAATTTTACAATGTAACGGTGTGGGTTTGTCGCAGTGCGCGCTTTGGACAGGAGTGTACAATCTATCTTGTGACAAAGAAAATCTGTAAGATACATCAAAAAGTGCCAATTATGTCATCACAATTATCAAATTGTACAACAGAACATTAAACATTATTCTTTTAGATTGCATTAATCTATTGTGATATGTCACGATTTTGCACCCTTACGATACTTTGGGTGCCAAATCGAGCTAAATGCTACATTTCAGCATCTTGGCGGATTTGTTTGGTTTGATGGAAAATTATCTCTGTGCTGTACGACTTAATTCAATCAATCAGTGGACAGAAAGGAGTAAAACCCTGGGTGCTAATTAGGTTATCTCAGTTCACAAACACTCTCAATTGTAGCTTTTTTCCCCTTCTGTGGGTGGCTGAAATCTTACAATTAAATAAGATAATGGCAAATAGGAAGATTATTCAATTACTCCAGAACGACACAAGCAAAACCCTGTTGCTCTCACTGCAATTTGTGGTCGTTTCAGCAATTTCCCCTGTCTATTATCATGTATGTCACATTTGCATAACACCAGAACCTAACCCCAAGTGTTTCCTTCCCATTTTCATTGCATTCATTTACAGTTTTTGCAAATGCACCAACGTTGGCTTATCTCCTGAAAGACAACGCTCTGCTCTCTGGAGCATGTTCTGCTATCGCTTCTCTGGAAGAACGGATCGGATCTTCCTGTTATAATGTTCAGGAAATCCATCGACTCCTGTTAAAGCAGTTGTATAATGGTCCCACTGAGTGGGTGTTTCCTGATGACGACTCAGGTGCTCCAACATAATTTAGTAGACAAAGTAAAAAAAGTATGTTTCAATGCCTCAGTTCTATTGAGTTAATAGAACTGATTTTACAAGAACTGTAAAATGTGTATTAATTTATAAGAGCCAATTATGATACAGGTGTTTATTTTACTTTTTTTGTGTGTGTGCTGTCTGGTAATGTAGCATTAAGAATTGTTGTCTAAATGCCAAATAGAGCCCAACAGACTTTACTTTCACAAGTGGCGCCTTACTGCTTTCGCCATAGTGTTTCTCTTGATTTATATGTGCAAAAAGCTTTATTAGATTTTATTCTGGGACTATTTCATGTTGGACAATGAAATGGGAAGGTAAAAGAGGAAAACAGGAGAGAAACAGAATGCTAAAAGGGAGAAAAGGTGAAAGAAAAAGTGTAGAGGATCGGGAGAGAGCAATATAACATCCCCTGAGTCTGCTTCTACACCTGCAAAGAGAGAAATAAAAAGACCAGCAGAACCAGCTGATAAAGTATTAGAGGTACAAACAACCAACACGTTGATACCTTCACTGAAGAATATACAGTATTAATTAATACATGTATAAAGTGACAGCTAAAGATAACAATAGGGGTGAAGTGAGTCTGTAAGTACCTGAATCCAAGCACCTGTAGGTGTTTGTGAGAGTGCGCTTGGGTATGTAAGGTTTATCTATGAGAAAGACAAACATTTATTTTCTACCCATATAGGCCTCACATGGTTGGAAAAAAAGGTGAAATGGGCCCCAGGTGGGTCCCTCTACTGGGGATTTAATGTCTCCAGCCTAATTACTTACACAGGTCTGACATGGGACACCAGTATGTAAGAGGTAAAACCCATTAAGGCCATGGATGAAACCAGAACAGGGTGGTATGACAAAGGACCTGACAATGAGTATGACTAAACTGGTGGGATATATAGGGGAGGAGACGGAAGGAACAGAAGATGGAGTAAATTACACAGATGAAAGGAGGAAAGCAACTAGGCAGAGGGAGAGGTAGAGCAATGAACTGGCAGGGGCAGAGGGAGAACAGAATCTAACAGGGAAACATAAAGAATGGCCAGACATGAGGAATAACCAAACTAAACTAAGGACAGGACGGCATAAAATAGAGATCTAACAGAAGCTGACTAAGGCAAAAAAACAAATCTTACAGAGACAAAAATAAATGACTAAAATAACAGGGGACCGGAAACTAACTAGTATTAATCATCTACAGATAACAAACAATACTGAAAAGATGCAAGACAAACAGACTGCAGCATCCCCATGGAGCAACAAGAAGTAATCAAACCCCTGGAGATCCTAACTGAGGCCTGCACATGGGTCCATACTTATTTTACCAACATGGTTTAGATTTAGTCAACCCAATAAGGTCACATACCAGGAGACCATTCTAAGTAGGGCTGTATGATTTTGCCAAAAATCAAAATTGCGATATATTTCAACCATAATTGCGATTTAATTTTGACTTTTCTCTGCATTAAGCACAAGCAACAAAAATAGCCTCTAGATAAAGATGTTTGTAAACAAGGACTATTTAAAACAAGAAATGCAACTGTTTTTATTAATCAGAATATTATTATTATTCAAGAGAACAGCTTGTTGAGTTGGACATCAGTCCTTGTTGAACATAAAGTGCAGCCAACAAACAAGTCTAAGGATGAAACAGTTTGACCAGAACTTAATGCTGTGATGAGATTCCTGAAAGTTTCTGGTAAAAACAATATGATTATATAAAATCTAAAACAAATAATAAAGTAAGATTATCTCACTGCTGCAACTCTCTTCCCTTCCATGTGGAGGCAAACCCACTTTAAAGATGTTACCAACACCTAAAGGACGTGTCTGACCCATTAATTGTTACATAGTCAAGAACTGCAGACCTCTGCGATTTGGAAAATGAGTTTTTTTAAAATGCGTTTATATCAAATGCGATTAATTGTCCAGCCCTAATCCTGAGCACAGGGCATAGCACCGGTTGGACCCAGGTAGAGGCAGAAAGAAGGACTGAACTACATGCATTGATCAAACCTGGTACAAACTCTGATTCCCTGGATGCACAGTAGTTACCCATTTTCATGATAGCTCCCTGAAAAGAGGAGTCACGCTCTGCTGCTGTATCCGTTGACTGTTCCCCAGCCAGAAATAAGACTTGCTATCTGAAACTGGTTGTCTGAGCTCCTGCACAAAATAATCTGAGCCAAAGATTCTCCAAGAAGAGATGGGTTGTCTCCTACTTCAGAGCATTTTAACCTTCCTCTGCCTTGAAAAAGAAGGCATTTAAAACCAAAGTTTTGTGCACCGAACGCATGCCTCAGTCCTAGCAGATACTAGCCTCAGTAGCAATCCCATATGTGACATCATCACGCCTGCCGTCCAAATTGTGAGTCAATCTGTGTTTTTCGCCGCCATCTTGGTAGTCCATCCCTCCATTAAATCAAGTGTGTTGGCTAGTTTACACAACATTTGGAATATATTGTCTAAAATGTTATTGATCACTAAATCAGAAAAGGATTTTTGAAACTTTATTTGATTAGAGTTGCGAACTGTTGTTTGGAACAGCTAGCAACTCTTTTTTTTGTCAGCTTTCAGATCTAATTTTGCCTCATTTCCCAGTTCCTTAAAACAAACCCTGGTTCCTAAGCATAACTATTAACACTGAACTTTGATATCACTGCATCATTTTATTGGTTTTAGTTGATTCATATTTGTTCCTTTTTAGTACTTTCTTCCACTGTTTATTAGTTTTCCGATTTCCTATTTCCTTTTCGTTTTTACTCAGTAGTTCAGGTGAATGCCAGTGGTCTAATTAAATAGTTTGTTGCCTGAAGTATTTTATCTTGAAGCTTAACCATTTTATTAATAAATTCTTGTATTCAGAGAAAATGTGTTTGTTGTTTATTCTGTATATGTGTACATTACTTGCTGTTTAAGGAACCTTCATGCACTAATTCACTACTTCATCTTTTGTTCTATAGCGCCGTGCCTAAGCAGACAGGTATTCATAAAACAATCACTGACTGAGACTGAGAGCTGTTTGTAGATTATTTCCTTATAATCGGGTGGGGCACCAATTTAGCTCTGCTTAACAAATTACTAACTTTGTCAAAAATAGCCTTTGCCACTTATCAATAGTTATTCATATCCATAGCAAACCTATTTTTTGCACAACGGTACCCATGCAACCTGAAGAAAATCTAAATAGGGCTCCAGATCCACATGTTGGCAGGGTAACTGAATTAGACTGAAGAGCGTTTCTGATTTGTTTCACAATGAGCAAAGAGGACCGCTAGTTTGTGAAGTGTTTAGCTGTTTATTCAAAGTAAGAATGTCCCTGGTTCTGATCTTGGTTATGCAGGTTTCTCTGTGTTGGTTCAACTCTCTGGTTGAGCCTGTTTGGGGTCTGTCTGAATATTCTGACCATCTCCAATAATCTAAAATTAAATATGTTCAGAAAGCGGGATTTCCGATTAGCAACATGTTTTGTTCACCCTCGTGGAGCGGTGGGACTTTTTAAAGACAAATATAACTTGAATCACATGATCGCATCACATGATACCCATCAACAGAAGTGCATCCAGTCGAACTTTCCAAGACGTGTTGGTGCAAGTCATCAATAAGTTAAGGTTGAAAGTGTGCAAGAAAATAAGTGGAATGCCAAAAAACCTAAAGCATGTTTGAAACTGTCTCTTATCAGTTGTGGTTGCTGGGAATCTACTGCATGGATGCACTGACCTATTTACCCTGCAGAAGGTGTAGAACAAGAAGGCCGATGCAGATAAACCATTTGGATGAGAAAGAAGCTCAGAAAATGGGTTGATTTTATAACTGCAATCACTAAAAGTTGTTAAACTAATGATCCATCTGCAGCAGGTGTCCTCAGTGTCTTCAGAATAATGGGAGCGTTACTCTTTAAAACCAATGAACCCAAATTAGATGACCAAGCAGCACAAGTAATCTATCAGATAGTTTGTGTGCTCAGAAGCTGTTTAGCTCACTATGTGCATCTTGCATAAAAAGCAGTTTTAGTCTTTTTAGTCATTTGTTTGTATGAGTGTAAAATGAGAGACGAGATTACATGCTTTAGCTGCCCTGTTTTACAAGGCTGTAGACAAATTTAGAGCAATGCTAATTATCTTGTCAGAGGAACGTGTTGCTGGGTTGAACTGTCCCATCTTTGGCTTTCTTCTACTGCGAATGTCGACAGGCTTAGCTGAGTAGATGCTTATTAAACTGTCAGTGTGTGTGTTTGCTTCCAAAGAATGTTTAGGCACGGCTGAATTGTCCCGCTTTCAGTTCAGATGAGTGCCAGCGTTTATGTAATCTGTGTTTTACTGCTGCTACGTTTGTGCCAACACCAAGTCCTTATTCAGGCCTGATGGTGAACTACACTAGTCACAGGTGGTTAACCCGTCTAGGTCCTTCACTACAGCAGGCCAGGGTCAGGAGAATGTAGTTAGCCTGCATACAAGAAAATGACCCTTTTAAAGTTTTCTTCTGCTTTCTCTGTTTATTTTATAGATGAAAAAATGGTTTTGCAGGTTCTGCTTGGTCCATCCATCCATCCATCCATCCATCCATCCATCCATCCATCCATCCATCCATCCATCCATCCATCCATCCATCCATCCATCCATCCATCCATCCATCCATCCATGTCTTCCCGTTATCTGAAATTGTGTTGCATATGTTGCTGGAGAGAAACCCAGACTATTCCCAGAAAATCACCAAAGGAAGGGAGGCGCCCAGAAGACATTGTGAGCAGAAATCCAAACCACCTTAATGAACTCCGGTCCTTGTCGATCTGCTTTGAGCTCAGTCCAAACGACCAGTAATTAGTTTAATTTAATCAGTTACATTAACATCAGCAACTTTTTGAAGAACATTTACTTATAGTAGTGGTTTTACAGCACTGAGCTTTTTTTCCATTTACGTTGGTAATATTGTTATGGAGTATTGCTTCTCTTATTTGAGTAAATATTCTGCCTACTCCACCCACTGTTAGCAACTTCACTGAATACAGAACAGACTGAGACACACATTTTATGTTAAAGTGAGACCTCTTGTTTTCACACTAGCATTGTTTTCATTTTATTTTCTATCTGCTGAGCTCGTTGTGCCGTTCGGAGGTCAATTGAATATCCAGTAAACAGTATATTTTGTCACAGGAAGTACTTTGCACTGTTCCAACAAATATGTGGTATTGCTTTCATACATTTGACGGTGAAAAAAACTACATTTGGAAAAGTGTTTTTTTTTCTTCTTGAATGTTAATAATAATGTAATTAATGTTTTTTATTTTATTTTAATCTTTAAAATACCAGAATTTCTACATAACTGTATACATTAGTCGGTCTGATAGTCTCGTTTGTACATATTAAATCAGGTGTTTTGATCACTTCCTCTGTGCTTCAGTAGCCTTTTTTAATACCAGATACCTTTTTTACTCTTATTTGAGTAATTTCTTGGTTTCTGGTTTTACTTGAGTGAAAATGTAATAATAATAATAATAATAATAATAATAATAATAATAATAATAATAATAATAATAATAATAAATTTTATTTATCCTATCCTGACGCTCAAGGTCACCTTACATCAAACATCAAAACAGACAAAATATTAAGAACAAAAAATAACAAACTAAAACTCAAATTACTATTTAAATTAGACAATTTAGCGCCACTCTTACACTCTTTGGCCTCTATACCCACCTCTGCTACTTTCTTAACAGAACTGTCAGAGAACCAACATCCATGGCGGCATTTGTCACCAAATAAATTCATTCAGTTTTCCTCATTTAAACAGTTATAATTACTCATGATCATAATTTAACTGATACAGTTGAGTGCCTAGTAGAAGGCCAGTAATATTTAAGTGTTTTAGTAGTTAAAAGTAGATATTATTTCTGATCAGAAGACCTGCCTATAAGATGCATGCAGGCTGTATCACCAGCTGTATTAGATTAAACTGTTCGCTTTACCAGTGTAGCAACATGACAGCAATGAAAACCAGCAGAATGTCAAATAGAAGCAGATTCTCGGCCTTCATTCATGGGTACCACCCCCCCCTTCCGCCCCTCTAAACCCCAGCTTTCCCCGCCCACCCCGGAAACACGGGAGGCTGTCAGACACGTGATGGATCCAGTATGGAGGCGCTGGCTGCTGTCTGAATGAGTTTGTGGTTCGTCGCTGACGGCTCCTGAGCGGCCGCTCCCTGGACGCGTCGGAGGAGCAGCGGGGCGGAGAAGCCGAGCGGCTCGCCTGCAGGTGTGCCTCTTTCCGGGTGTCCTTCCTGTCTCTGTCCTCAGGTGTTGTCCGGGCTGACTTTTCTCCTCTGCGCTCTTAGTGCCGCCCGAAGTTTGCGTCGCTGTTTAAAAGTCAGCAGGAGCGAAAGCGAAGCTGTTGCGCAATCCAGCCACTGTTACCAGATTGCGCTTTAAAACACATTTTAGGGTTTTAGGGCTGAAATGTGCAGCTCTGCATGAGTTGAACAGCCTCAGTGAAACTCGCGGTTTTCTTTTTTATTGAGAAATGTGAATTTTCATATTCCTGATGCAGACCAGTTGTGTTTTGTTGGGGAAGCTTGACGGAGGCTGTTTGGGATTCATCCCCCGCATTTCTTCTCCGCCCACCGAGCCTGTGTTTGAGGTTTGAAGCTGTCTGCGTTGGGGAGTTCTGGCTGTAAACTTGTCTTCACGCAGGGTGAAGCCAGGGCTGCGGCTCTGCTGGGAACTTCTTTACAAGCGGAAAAACGCTCACAGACTGACGCTTATAAACTCCAGACCCCCCAGGAATAAAATCACAGCAGGCCTGCATGTCTGAGTCTTTATTTACTATATGCAGATGCTTGTTTTATAGATACAAAGTGCAATGGGACCCCAAATAATATAGACTTTAATCGAATGAAACATCGAATGCTTAAACTCTAGTTCTTGAAATAACTTTTCCTGGAAAGGTGTGAACTTCTGGTTTTGAGGTGTTGATTTGCTGATTTTGACTCTAACAGATTTTACCAGATTACTATTTTTTTTATACTGATGACCATAAAACCCATTAGGATTCACACTTAAAAACATGCAGGTGCATCTCGATAAACTATAAGATCAAAGTTTATTTTGTTAAGTCATAAATCAGTTTTAGGGACATTTTTTGAGTTTGGTGATCTGGAAAAACAAATCCAATCTTTTTTCTTTTTTTTCTAGACTGGAATAATACACAGCTCAAAAAATGAAAGGAACACTTAACACAATGTCCCCCCCCCCCCCCCCCCCACACACACACACAGACAATAAAGGAGTGGTTCTGCAGGTGGTGCCCACAGACCACTTCTCAGTTCTTCTGCTTTCTGGCAGATGTTTTGGTCACTTTTGAATGCTGGTGGTGCTTTTGCTCTAGTGCAGGGGTCGGCAACCTTTACCACTCAAAGAGCCATTTGGACCCGCTTCACACAGTAAAGAAAACACTGGGAGCCACAAAACCCTTTTGAAATTTTAAATGAAATAACGCTGCATATAACAGGTTTTTTTTTGCAACAGAATGGACCCGCAGCAGAACCAACGCACCTCTGCGCTTGTTTTTTTTTTCCCGCACGAAGTACAAAACTTCTACTGTTGTTTTATGGAAATCATCAACTCCGCTAATGTCAAAGTTTTTATTTTGAATAACGCTTGGTGCGAGTAAACCCACGTCATGGTCGGGTTATTTGATTTTCAGCCCATATAAACGGTACATCCAGAATACTTTCTTTTCTTTTAATCCAAACACATTTTAATCACATCCGGAAAAGTTACGCACGTAAACGAGCTCCTGTTAACAAGCTAACAGCTGCATTAGACTTTGGCCGTGCAGGAAAACGCTCACAGTGCCGAGCCAAGCGCTGTTCGCGTTTCCTCACTTTGAAAATGAACAAACGTTAGATATAGAAACGACTTACCCTACTGTTTAGCTCTCTTTACCCTCATCAATGACTTCATGTTATTTTAGGTCCTGTGTCACCGTGGTGTTCTTGTCATTTGTAGAATTTACTACAAATAAGCAGCATTTAAAAATGCCGCCTCAAAAAGAAAAAAACTAATGCCGCCACAACTACGCCTCGCTGTGTTTATGGCCGTTTCTCAATTCACGAGAACGCGAGTACGGACTCGCGTTCTCGTCAAGTCCGGTCTTGGCGAGAACACAGGAAGATCGGACTTGACAAGAACGCGAGCACGCAGCACGTATGGTGTATTGGAACAGAAGCGTACTTGTGACGTCATGAGACGCACAGTTCTTTAGCATTTCTTTAACATTCAAAACTATTTATATACTACACCACAATAAATCTTATTGAAAATTTTTTTTAAAACAACATTTTTAATTTCTAAAAAGCCTAAAAATTATCTTGCCGCGGTGCATTCTGGGCAAGCGGTCAGTCTGAAGAACGCACAAGTCTGCTCTGATGCATGCTCGATAAAGAGGGCGAGCGAGAACAACATCCGGGGAATTTTGCGCGTTGTCGGTTTGGCGTTCTCGGCAATCGGAACAGTGCTCTGGCTGAGGCTGATGACGTGTCACGAGCACATGAGAATGCTCAAGAACGCATATTGAGAAACGGCCTATGTCTCTCTGCAGCCAGTCAGCTAGCAGTTCTTCTTCTTCTTGAGTTTATTGGCGGTGAGCAAACATCTTTTCAGTGTGCATTACTGCCACCAACTGGTGAGGAGTGTTCATCAGCCAACATTGACGACAGCCTGCATGAGGTAAACGGCTCTGCGACATAATTATTTTCAACAGCTGAGCCACATCAGAGGGATCACAGAGCCGCATGCGGCTCCGGAGCCGCAGGTTGCCGACCCCTGCTCTAGTGGTACCATGAGACGGAGTCTACAACCCACCAAGTGGCTCAGGTAGTGCAGGTTATCCAGGACGGCACATCAATGTGAGCTGTGGCAAGAAGGTCTGCTGTGTCTGTCAGTGTAGTGTCCAGCGTATGGAGTCGCCACCAGGAGACAGGCCATAACATCAGGAGATGTGGAAGAGGCTGTAGGAGGGCAACAACCCTGCAGCAGGACCGCTACCTCCATCTTTGTGCAAGGAGGAACAGGGGGAGCACTGCCAGAGGCCTGCAGAATGACCTCCAGCAGGCCACAAATGTGCATGTGTCTGCTCAAATGATCAGAAACAGACTCCATGAGGGTGGTATGAGGGCCTGATGTCCACAGGTGGAGGCCGTGCTTACAGCCCAACACCATGTAGGATGTTTGGCTATTGCCAGAGAACATCGAGATTGGCAAATTCACCACTGGAGCCCTGTGCTCCTCACAGATGAAAGCAGGATCACACTGAGCTCATGTGACAGAGCCTGGAGATGCCGTGGAGAACGTTCTGCTGCTGCAACATCCTCCTACATGACCGGATTGGCAGTAGGTCAGTCATGGTGTGGGGGGGCATTTCTTTGGGGAGCAGAGGTAGTCTGACTGCCATTAGGTACAGAGATGAGATCCTCAGACCCATTGTGAGACCATATGCTGGTGCGGTTGGCCCTGGGTTCCTCCTATTCAAGACATGGTAGACCTCATTTGGCTGGAGTGTCTCAGCAGTTCCTGCAAGATGAAGGCATTGATTCTATGGACCGGCCCGTATGTTCCCCAGACCTGAATCCCATTGAGCACATCTGGGACATCATGTCTCTCTCCATCCACCAATGTCACGTTGTACCACAGACAGTCCAGGAGTTGGTGGATGTGTTAGACCAGGTCTGGGAGGAGATTCCTCAGGAGACCATCCACCAACGCCATCAGGAGCGGCCCAGATGTTGTAGAGAGGTCATACAGGCACCTGGAGGCCACCCATGCTACTGAGCCTCATTTTGACTTGTTTTAAGGACATTACATCAAAGTTGGATACGCCTGTAGTGTCTTTCCACTTTAATTTTGAGTGTGGCTCCAAATCCAGACTTCTATGGGTTAGTAAATTTGATTTTCCATTGATGATTTTTGTTCTTTAATATGTAAAGAACAAAGTATTTAATAAGAATATTTCACCCTTAAAATGCCTGAATATAAATGTTCAGTTGTGATCTGCACAGGGGCGTCTAAGCTGTGTTCTGGGTTCTGCTTGTGGCCATATGAAGGATTTTACGCCCCATCCCGATCAAGGATGGGGCTGATGTTGGCTTGCCAAAAAAAAAAGACTGCTTTAAAAGAGAGCCAAGTCCTGCTCCTGTTGCTGATACTGGACTAAATCCCTTTTCTAGAACAAAATAGAGAACTGTCACCCCCCCCCCCCCTTTTTTTTAATAAGGCCAGTTTGTGAGACCATCGTGTTACCCTTTTCCTTACAAAAATTACTCTACTTTATATCATTAAAATGTTGCTTATTTACTGGTTTTATTGTTTTCACAATATTTGTTTTTTGTTACTGTGGCCTGCAATTTCTTTTTTTTTTAAATGATGATTATGGCCCTTATGGCAAGAAATGTGGACACCAGTGGTCCGCACAATCATAGCGACAGACTGCTGACCTGACAGTCAGGCAGATTTTCTGTCACAAGGAGGGTCGGCCAGAAGAAGGGGAATTAAAGGCCAAAGATAAACAAAAATAAAGTTGGTAATTTACAAATACAAAATCATGACACACTAAAGGATGAATCAAAATAATAGGTAAGGTTTTGTCCAAACTATCTCAAAGAGATATCATGGTGACTTGACTGGCAAGAAAACATAAAAAATAAGCTAATCTAAATTATGGTGAGGATCTTGGTAAGGTCATTAAAAACAATTTGATGCTGTGACAGTTAAATTTGCTGAATTTCATCATCATGAGACACATTTCTTAATTCAGACTAATTTATCTCCTTTGATCACACATTTGTGGTGTTTTTTTTTTCCTGTTTACTATCAACCAATCACAGCTCGTTTAAGACGCCGTCACACCTAGCAACAGGGTCAACTCCACCTCCTCACTAAGATAAAAATTTCTGCCGTCTCTGGAGTCGCTCTCAGCAACGCTCTGAATCGCTGCTAGGTAGGAATGTTTAGGCTGAGGTGGGACCTCTCTGAGAGAACTTTGTGAATACGGCCACTGATGGATGCGTCATCCTTTTGCTCACTATCTACTGCTAGGTCATCAGCCAACAGCTCTTCAGGAATCACCTCGTTGATTTCGGGCTCTTTAGATTTAACTGGAAATATTGGAACAAATTGTGTCTTTCTCTGGTTTGTGATTTGCGTTCAAGGACTTCTTTAGTGACCAGTATGTAAATCACTTCCCTATTCCTCGTCTGTTGTGCTATTTGTGGAATGTGCACCACGTCTTGCAGCTGTGCCGCGACTTTTATGGAGAGTCTTTAGATTTCTTTAGGCGATTATTGCAGAACTGAGGCGTATGCATAAACTACTGAGCACACCTTTCTTAAGTTCTGGTCCATACTACCTCTGTGTTTTGGTAAATCTAGATTTTCTGCCACGTTTTTATCTCATTGTAGACATGCAGAGTTTTAGGTGAGAGAAAGTTGAGGTTTTTCAGAAACGAAAATTGGAGATTGTTTAAAAACTCAGCCTGCTGTGGGGTTTATACAGAGATGACTAAAAAGGACCGACTTGGTGGTCCTAAAAACATCCCCCATCACTTTCTGTGTTACAGCATTGAAGTTCATCCACGTCTTTATTTGCTTTGTCTGAATTATTGTCTCCTTTAAGGTTTAAATGTGAGCTGAAAAAAACAAAAATCATAGAGCAAAGTAGAAACGACATCAAAGAAACCATGAACTACGGTCTTTGGGAGATTATTTAGCCCAGCCCTGCTTTAATACCCAGGCTGTTCATTCACATTTTACACTTAATTTTCCAACAACCCAGATGGCAGAATTATTGCAACATTTTTAATGTTATTTCAGAGATTCTAGACAAAATAACTTCCTCATAATTGTGTGGGGATTAGACTAATGGGTAGCGCAGTGGATCTATGTTTTAAGATGTCTTGGTGATTTAAAAAATAGTGACGTTTGTTTGTCAAGCAAATTAGTTTTATTTCAGATATTTTCAGTTAAATATCTATTTATGGGTATCATTATGAACCCCACACCTGGATGTTTTTGCTTTGAATGTTGTAAAATCTAAAAGAAAAACTGTCTGGGGATATCTAAACAGGTCACATGATGCATTGAAAAGGAAGCTGAAGCACCTGATACAGTCTCTCTTTCACTGTAAATTTGAAAGATTTACAGTAGGTTTGAGATTAATGAGCGCAGCCTATATTGGCCTACAGTGTATCATGTAGAAACTAAAACACACAGAGATCTCCACATGTCTCTGTAGGTAGCAGTGTGGCTGATATAAACTCTCAGTAGACGGAGGCTGCATCAACATGGAGCTGAATACTGTATCCGCACAGAAAACTGAGCATCAAGCCTGAGGAGCCGCAACAGGCGTCGTAATACCTGTGCCACGCCCAGAAATGCTGGAAAGAAAAGATGCGTTTGTGTGAACCTCAGTGCTGTCGGTCCGCACAATCACAGAGGAGCAAAATGTGTTGGTGTAAAATCCACAGTAAATTCATTAGGGCCTGAAACACAACCCCGAAGGCTGCCATTGTTGTGTGTGTGTGTGTGTGTGTGTGTGTGTGTGTGTGTGTGTGTGTGTGTGTTGGCACATGTGTGTGAGGGGATAGACGAGGTCTAAGGTGGCTTGGATGCCCAAACTCATCAGTTTGGAGCTGGTTATGTGGATAGGGTGTCCAAATGAAGCCGCTGCAGTTTCAAACTTTCGAATGTTGTTGGTTTCACGGTCGCTTTGTTTGGACGGGATCTCCCCCCCCCCCATCCGACTAAAAAGTTAGCTTGATACAGCCAAAACTGTCTTCGTGTGGACATGACCTGAGTTTTACTGAGGGAGTCTGATGCAGATCATTTACCGTTGCCTTGATGGGATAGTTTGGATTGGACCTTGTGTGCATGTTTACACACCAAGAAAATGTTATCGTAAAGAATAATGCCCACTGAGCAGTGCAATTAAATTGATTAAACAAAGCATCCAGTTTTGTTGAGGTTTTAACTCGGTCAATTAATCATTTCCACTCTATGTACTTTCAAGGAATATCTGTGTAAGTTTCAATAAATATTTTTATTCGTGGGAAATATAAAAAAAGACTCAAAACCCTCTGCTTAAAACTCTGACTCTCTAACTTATTAAAATTAAATGCAGCTTCAATTGTTTGTTCAGTTTGTGTGTTTTAATCCCATTAACAGGATAATTTAGCTCAGTTCCACTGTGTTTGGTCTGGTCCAAGCTGGCACTTGGGAGGTTTGCTTGTTTGTTGACAGTTTGTTCACGTTATCACACTAATGACTTCTAATGGGGCCCGTTAGTGCCAGTGTTGTGCTCCGGGACAATAAAGGTGGCGGGGCTCTGTCACCCAGCAGGAATTTGTAAACAGTTTGGTGGGGTCTCCCATTCAGCTCACCATCCAGGAAATTACAGTATCTTTGTTTTCTCCCTGTTCATCTGGTTGTCTGTGGCTCGATTACACGCAGCGTTTTAGAAGACGGTCTGAGAGACGCAGGGAATCTGCTGAGCACCTTCAACCCTTCCTGGTCCTATAGACGAGTGTAACAAAAGGTCAGCAGGAGCAGATTCTCTTAGGTTACTTTGGTTTATAGATTTGGCTTTCATCCAGGTTAGTGAAGAAAAGGAAGCTGGGGGTCAGCCAGAGGCGCAGTAAAATTAGACGAGAGGAAGATCCAAGCATTGAAACGGTCTCAGACCTTTCAATGAGCGACTATACAGACGCTCTCAGCCTCAACTGATCTGATTTGAGGCCTGAGGAATCCCTGTGTTGATCCTTGTAGTCGCCCAATAGGTTCGTGGCTGCAAATCATTCTCCCACGTCCAGCCTCTTCCATCCAGTTGGGCCTCACATCATCAGTAATAAATCCATTTTAGCTTCTTTGTGCTTTGCCAGGACCTTGTCCTGACTTTGAACCCACCCTTGTGCTCTAAAATCAGTCAGCAAGTGGTTGGCGGTTGGGGAAGGTGTCCTCACTTGTTGCTCGGTGTCTGATACGGATGTACAGAGCTTCCTGTTAAATCTGTTTTACCACTGTGTCCCCTTCTTACTTTATCACAAAACTGACAAGGATCTACGGTAGATTTTTGAATTGAAAACTTAATTTACCTTATATTTCAGACCATAAGGTGCACCAGATTATAAGGTACATTAAATATTCTTCCCAAGGGTGTAATATCACTCCACTCCTTCTATCCGTCTCTGTCGAGAGGACAGAGTAGTTGGACGAATCATTTTGTTTTTTCTGTTTTTTTCTGTTAAAACCAGCCCACAAACTGTCGCCATTATTCTCCCCCATCGTTCGTGTTTATTTACTCTGAACTCACGTTCGATCTTGAGAGGATTTGCAAGATTTCCCGTCTGACATCTGAATGATCTTAAGCAAAATCTGTTTGTGTGATGTGCTGTGCTCGCCGTCTGACTGGAACCACACACCGTACGACCAAACATGTTTTATCTAAGACTTTTTGTCGTTAGGTGTGGTGTCTCTCAGGCTTTGAAAACCGGCTGACCATTTTAAAATCCTGCCGTGTGAACCAGCCTTAAGTGCCATGGCCAATATTTTTCAGCAGAATTTAGAGTAATTATGATCTGTTCTAAATGAAAGCAACTATGGCATGCACATTTTTTTGTTTTAAACTTTTTGTCTAAATATAATCATAGTGTTCTTTTTGCTCTATTAGGAACCTAATGGCCCAATACCTGGTTTCATGTAGTGTTATGTAACTCTGTCATCATTCAAGCTTGTTAGCGGCAAAGAGGATCAAAAAGTACTTCCACATCCTCAAAGTTAAAATGTTTTATTAGTGATTAGTTCATACTTCTGTTTTTTTATTTTTTTCAGCATGTTGGACTTAAAATTCTTTTTCACGGCCCTGTTAACATAGATCAAGCTTGTAAATGGTGATTTCTGCCGAACAGAACCTAATATTGAATCCTTAGTTATTTCCTGCTTAAAAACAACTGATTCCTGAGGTGCTGTCATCACTGATGCTCTTAAATTTCAGATTAGCAGGAAACTGTTATTTTGCCTTAAATCCAAGGGGATTTTATACTAGGCCTGAGCGATAATTCAATAACGATATATATCGATCTATAGACGTATAAATCGACGATGCAAAGAAAGGGTCAGTAAAAAGTTCAATAGAATAAGTTTTCCTTCCTTATGCATTTTAGCCATGTAGGTTAATATTACAGTCATTACATCCAACCAATCACAAATACAGACTCAGGAACCAAGCTCCGCCCCCTTCAGAGAGTTCAGAGAGCACGCATTCTTTTTTTTTTTTTTTTCATTTTTAAAAACTTGCAGTTTTGGTAAAACGTTGGTTGAATAAAGGGTTGAGTTTGAATTCAGTGTTTGTGTGTTCTGTATCTAAAAAAAAGGTTGCTAAGCAACAGGATAAAATGACCAGGGTTGCAGTTAAAATGCATGTTTTGAATTTGTTGATAATTATCAATATTGATCAATATGATTTCTATTTTATCGATATGTTTTTCTTCTATATCATCCAGCCCTATTTTATACATTAGTTACTTTGTACCAACATGTTATCCATTTATATTGTCTTATCACCCATTTCACTTTGATTTTAAGGCATCCACTCAATAGTTACTTAGAGGAATCATTTATCTTTCATTATTTGTTTTTGCTTGCAGAAAACAAAAAAATCAAGAGCTATTCAGTCTTTGGCACACAAGCGACGCTCAACTGGTCCCTCTTCACCAGCTGAATAATTCATACACAATCAAGTCTGAGAGGCTGAAGCAGTCTTCTTGGCACACACACGTTTTCAATGATTCATTTCGCGAGCTTTGCAAGGGGTGTGCTTAATTGTTGTTTACTGCTCGCTATCCGACCGCATGTTATTTTTATGCCATGGAGATTACTCTCGACAGCACTTGGAGTGCCTGGGAAATAAAGTCCATTAAGAAGTCCTAGGAGCTGTTTTTCTGTCAAGCATCATGAAACTTTACTTCAGAGAAACAATAAATCCCATCCAGTTTAGAGTCTCAGCCTGTGAAAATGGAGAGTTTGAAGAGATGCCAAAGATGTATTTAATGACTCCGCGGTGCTGGGAAAAAATACCTCTTGTGCCAAACTCAGATGTGTGAAGGAAACATCCATCCATTGTGCGGGGCTGCAGGCTGTCTCCTTTGGTTGAGGCGTGGTAGAACCCGGGCAGGTTATAAGTTCATCAGAGTAAAACCGGTCAAACAACCAAGCAGGTGTTAGGTTAATTGAGACCAATTAACCTAACATGTTTTTGGAATGTGGAAGTAGGCTGTAGTACCCAAACAGAACCCACACATTGACAGGGAGAATATCCAAACTCAACGCTGAAAGAGCCCAAACCGGGATTTGAACCCAGAACCCTTCCTGCTACAGGAAGACGTGCTGACCACTTCTCCACTTGATTATTGAACAGCAGGTGAAACAGGAGAGATGAAAAATCCTTTGGTAAAGTCAGGTTATTGGTGTCGGTAAACTCTCCTCAGGTTTCCCTCTGAGCTGCAGGTTGTGTGTAGCACCCAGAGTGAAAGGACTGAACACCTTAGGTCACTGCTGACACATTTCTACAGGTTGTATACAAGCAAGTCTGCATTCTCAAGTGGCAGAGTGTTAACCTGACAACAGCCAGCTGTATATCGCTCCGCCTAGCTCCACTCACATACATCTGGGACTCCGCCATAGGAATTGCATTTACAGAAGGCTGGGCCTTATCAAAAATTCTTGCATATGATTGGATAAGCCACTTGTCTGTCATCTTTATTGACGTGCTATTTCAACCACTCACACCGAAGCTAACCCGTGACGCTAATGATAGCGACGCAGGAAAAAAAAAAAAAAAATAATAATAATGTGTTTGCGGCTCTAGTGGCACGCGTTTTATTGACAGTGAGCTGACAGGAACAGGGGGGAAGACAGGCGGCAAAGCGCCGCGGGTCGGAGTCGATTCCGGGCCGACCGCGTTGAGGACTAAAGGCCTCCTAACATAGTTAGCGCTAACCGCTAACCGCTCCGGGGCGCGTCCGCGTCTGCACGTCCGCTGGCCCCGGAAAACAAAACTTGCCAAATCCGGTCGGGAGAAGGGCGAAAACATCGTTTCCACCAACAAAAGCCTTCAGAGGCGTTCTCTGATGTTCTTTTAATGAAACAATATTAGGTAGATTGGACAACACGGAAGAAATAGCAGCATTAATGCTAACGCTTGCTTCCTCGATGAGCCGCCATTGCTATCAAAACAGTCTCACGTCATGGTCGCGTCTCCAATACGTCACATATATGAAACTCCAGCCCTGCGTCCTGATTGGCCAGACCATAAAATTGGTTGGAGAAATCATTCTCTATCGGCGGTGTCCCAGATGTATGTGAGTGGAGCTAGGCGGAACGAGACATACATCTGGCTGTTGTCAGGTAAGCAGAGTGTTTCTTTGAGAAAAAATGGCCAACTTTTGTTGATTTGCCCCTTCCAACTTCTCCTTTTTGTCTTCAATAGACTGTTTAAAATAACAGACTGATAAAATTTGTACTATTGGCAGCATGTGATCAGAAATTCAACAAAACCTGCCTTCTTTTTACCTCTTTTCCATCAGTATTTCATACATGTCAAGGTTTTTATCAAACTCTCTCAAAAGTTTATACACCCCAATTAAAATGCCACATTTGAGATGCAGATTAAAAAAAACTTTTTCCAGATCAAATTTTTCATATATTGTATTTTTTTTATTGACAAATCAGTTTATGGGAAAAAAATAAAACTAAAAAAAGCTGCAGCAGCCCGGTTGAATAATTCTGCATAACCTTAAAAAAATGCTTTGATTAAGCATCTTTTAAACGAATTGCAGCATTCAGTTTTCTGGGGAAAACACCTGCCAACAATTATAAAGAATCTGATTTAACCAAAATGAAAATTCATCTGGTCTAGCAGGATTTCTGTTTTTTGAAATGTGCTTTATTGCATCCTGTTGTTAAAGTCAGTTTGTACCTGACAAATAATGGAAATTTTTGAAGTTATTAATCACATTTTTCTTTTGTTTAATGGCCGTACACTTTTGATAGGCATCGTATTTGTACATTACATTTCTGTGTGGTTAATGAATGCCTCTGCGTAATCGTTACAAAGAGTTCTGGTTGAGGACAGAATATCTCTCAGATGCGTTCAGCAAATAGCGTCTATATAAGGAGGCTAAATAACTCGACTCGGAGTAAACAAGCAGCTTTGACGTCACTTCAAAGACCTTTGCTCTTCATTAACAAATTTCATCTCTGTGAATATCTCACCAATGTTTGTTTTAACCTTAGTTGTCCCAAATTCACTTCACTGTTGTTTTTTCCTTCTTGCGTTTGGTCTGTTCCACCCTCGGTTTCTTTTCTTACATTGCAGTAAGGGTAAATTTTTTCTTCTGTAAAGGCAACCCTGTCATAGCGCGCATCAACAATCTGCCTCTTCCTAATAGCTTTCCTAATTTGAAAATTTCCTTGTTGGACTATAATCAGTTCAATTTATGTATATTACATCCAAAACAAATGTCCTAATAAGGTTATGTACTAGACAAAATGGCTCAATTAACATTGGATTAATTGGATTGGAGTTGGGTTCAAATTTCATTGACATTAATCCAGTTCACTCCAATACAATCAGAGTATAGTCAGATTCAGATCCGATAACATGGACTTCAGTTTTAATTTAATATAGACAAATTCAGACAATTATAAAATATTAGGTAATGGAGAGGTGTCTGTCCAATGAAGGCCAGGATTTTTAAGTAATTTGCTCTGGGGAAATCCTTCATCCTGAGCAAGCATATGGCGACAGTAGAAAGGAACGTTTCTTTATCAGGAATAAAACTACAGCGGAATCAGACTCATTTGACTTCATTTATTGAAAACTGGGTTATATTTGGGCACAGCTGTGATTGTAGGACTTGTTCCATGTCTTCAGACTGACATCTGCTCATTGCTCTGCAGAGAAGGAAATAAATCGGACTTTGAACAGAACTGCACAAACCAAAATTGTCCCACACATAATTGGACATCAGCAGCCGTCTCACGAGCTGACTGAGGGTAAACCCATCTCTACTTTAGTGCCCAGATGCCACGCTCCGCAGTTGTGCATGTCTGACTGTGCGCTGAATAGTTCACCCTGTGTCCAAAAACACCACTGGTTCAGGTGCACGTGTACTTTTACTTGGAACAACAGGTCTGTCTAATTTAAACCTAGTTCCAGACCATTTCCTGACTTTCCTCGACATGTCTTGAAGGAGAAAATGACTATTGCCCCTGATCACTCTAAATGAAACAAAAAATGTCAGTTCAACAAAAACCCTGGTCTTAGTGCACAGTTACACACAGGAGGCCCACAGCTTATTAAAATCCCCTTCATATGCTGTTTGTGATCTTGTGAATAGCCTGTTAAATGTTTTGTGCTGACAGTCAGCAATTCATCATACGTAGTCTGAATCCATTGTTAAAAAAAGCAAATATTACCTAAAACTCACACTAAACACAATCATCTGATGTATTGCCTCTGTTAAGCATCATTTTGAAATATTATAGACTATAATTCTCTTAACAAAGCCTAGATTTTCACAGAGGCACACTGATATTTACACACAGCATATTCTTTGCTCGCTTTCAAGGTGATTCATCCTGAAATCTACATGTTAATTTTTCCTCTCATGCATGGGTGAACATTAGCTGCTATCTGCTGCAAAAAAGAGACCAACCATAACCGGTGAGGCAGCAATAGGAAAGGGGGAAAAAAGAAGACACCAATGGTAATGACTGCAAAGGCTCTATAAATGTCTTTTTTCAAAAAAAGACACAACAGAACCCAGACTTGGCTAAGACTACTTTCTACTGGACAGAAGACGAAAAACAAGTGGTTAAATAAACATATTCTCCTAAAAAAATACACATGAACTGGAAAATATATATACAAGTAAAACGGCATCCACATTAAACCATAAGAGGATCTTCAGAAAACTTTAGATAAAACAAAGTCTGTGCCCCTACAAGATAAATATGAAGAAATAAAGAATAACTCAAGGTATTTCTTAAAAAAAATAACAAACTCAAAAAATCAGATTATTTCTCAGACTGCTGATATTCTGACAAATAAGCAGGATTGATTCAATAATAAAACAGCATTTGAATGAGGTTGGTCATACTGCTGATGAACTTTGAGATTCTTTTATATTATAAGTGAATTAACCAATGAATGCCAGAAGCATGAGGTCGTGTTTCTGCTTAGTTCTCCTATAAAACAGCTTTTGTTTGTCTCTTTTGGACTGGGATTCTCAAACAAGATGTCTAAGACTTCAGGAGGCCAGTTTGTGGACTTAATTAAGTGATCTAACACACATAAGACCCTTTTTAGTTATGCTTTGACCTCTGAAGCTTTATTGGTTATGCAATTGCAGCAGAATCCATACAAACTTAAAACTCTTGCAAAATCCTGCTGTTCTGGGTGATTACAACAGAAACGTACACAAATGAACTGGGTGAATGTGGCTACAGTGTAAAGCTCTTTCACTGGTCAGTATGACTAGAAAGACGCTACATGAATTCAGTCCATTTACCATGTATAATTATTGTTTTAGTTCATGTAGCTGTTAGGCCTGTGAATAAACTTTCCCCAGTTGGGTGTGGTACAGACAGGACAGCTTCAACAGTGCAACAGTTATGTCCAAAAACAGACTTTCAGTACATCCAGATGTTTAAAATGAAACCAGATTTATTTAGAGAAAATCAGACTTGTAATTTACTCCTTTTATGGTTGTTATATTTATGTGAAATTCTGTGTAGGGCCGTGAACAAGCATAAACAGGTGGTTCTCCAAACAAGTCTGGGTGCTTCACTGTGGTGTCTGTCTAAAGAGCGCTTTTCTGTATTTCCCCTCACAGTTTTGTCACTTTGTTGGATCCGACGCTCCTGAGAGGTCTCCTCCTGAATGGGTGGATCATGACAATCATCACGTCCTCCAAAGAGGGACACTGACGCCTCCGCCTCTGTCCTCGGCTCTTCTGTCAAGTTGGAACCAGCCTGTGAAACGATGAACTCTCACAGTCGCCAAAGTAAGAAGTAAAAAAATGCTGTTTTACCAGGAAATGATTCTCTGTGGCAATGTAGCTGCTTGGATGAGCGTGCCCCTGAAGAACGGCTCAAATTTGGCACGAGAGATTTTGATGGTGCTAAAGATTGAATTAAAATATAGCCAATAGCTTTGCTTTGGCTTTTCAAGATTTCTGAACGTTTTGATGAAGTGATATACATTTCATCTCAGTTTCATAATAGGAGAAAGTTGCTGCTTTGTTCTACCTGTACTGGTTTCCCCTTGTTATCAAAGCTGACCACTATTTCATTTATATATTACTATACGGGGGGTCAGATATTTTTTTTTAGCGGTTTATGAAATTCCATCTCTAGTTTTTCATTTAGTGAAAATGTACTTACTCTGAACACCAATAGCCCGGTGTCCTTTCCAGTTCTGGGATCACAAAGGAGGAACAGTTTACTATGTAATGACTAAAGGCCAATTCATTCCCTCTCCCAGGACTGCCAAATGACGTTCAGTTTTTTAGCCTGGTCTACCGGTTCTTTCAGCTTGTTTTTACCACTTCATCTGAGCAGAACTTGTTTTCTTGTGTGGTGTCCAAGAATGTTATGTTCACATGTTTTCATCATAGGGACCAATGAGGAAGTTCCAAACTTCTTGTGAAGTATGAAATGTTTTGGTCAGCAAAAAACCTGGTTCTTGCCGTTGCCCCCTCAAGTAACCAAACAAATTTCTCTGAAGTTGCAGGTTTTTTTTTATTGGCCTTTGGTTGTTCCTAATGCCCAAAAAAGCAAAAAATATATATATTTTGTTGGGTTTTACCAATGGAGTTAAAGGAGCATAGTGCAAGTTTTGAAGTTAAATCTTATTTTTCTTTAACATACATTTACAATTGCCTGACGTATAAAATGAGTTCTGCTCTGTTGCCTCTAAAGGCTGGATTAGTCAGTTCATGAGAGTGATTTGAGCTTAATCCTCTGGATGTGCTCTCATTTACCTGGCTACTTTGAGTCTCCGCTGTAATTGATGCATTAGCGAGACAACACTACCTAACTTTTCTTCCATGCACGTGCACAACACTGGTGTCATTTCAACCTGTCGCCAGAGGGGGCAAGAGTCTGCAGATAACCTGGAACTTGCACTGTGCACCGTTTTTATAAGATTTCCTAAAAATGTAACTGTGGTGAAATATTTTGTGTTAAGTAAAGAAGTATCCGGCTGAGGTTTGATCAGTCTGTTCTTTAGATTTTGAATTAGAGTTGATAGAATTGCAATCAGGCTCATTATCTAGCCTCAGTTGTACTGCAATATGTATAATTTTGTTATTACACTATTTGCAAAATCGCTTGAGTCTTGGGTGTTGTTCTGTCAGTGTTTAGTGTTTTTACCACATACCCCGAAAAGTTGCCACATTAAGAGATGTCATCATGCTGGGTGGTTGATGAAGCCCCCAGCATGATGACATGGGTAAAGTATTTGGTTCATTGCAGTTTTTGTGTCTAAGCGTTTTTGGTGGCCATGGTTATAGCAGGTTGAGGTGAGTTTTACAGCAAATGTTTTGGTAGATGGGATCCAGAAGGGAACACGGACCAAAGGAGGCAGAAAATGGTGCCTGCGGTTGGATCCCTCCGCTTGCTAATGTTAGCATGGTAATTATTGTGTGATTTGTTGAAAATACTCAAACCACAAAATTTTCCCAGATGTGATAAACTGTTAAGCCGCTTATCTCTTCCCCTAAGAGGGCCAGCGGATTTGTACTGAAACTATATTTACATTTTTGCTGTTGGCTCCAAGTGGTACAAGATGTGTCATGAATTACATTCTAAATACCATGAAGTACCTCAGCATTTAAGTAGTGTTCACAGTGCAAAAACAGCCGGCTATCTCCTGTTTACTTCTTTTTCTGATAACTTAGGAAAAACTCACAGTTAAGGAGAGAATGTTTAGTCGTATAATCTTCCCTACGAGTGTTTTTTCTCATGCTGCTGAGCAGATTGAAAGTGAGAGGCATTCATTTAACTCTGATGTCACACATGTCTGTTTGGTGACATTTCAAGGTTTTCTTCTGTTTCCTCTTCCACAGCAATCTTTGATCTTACCAGTAAGACCTTCTCAGTTTCTATCTTAAATTGCAACCATGAGTGAGAGCTGGATTGTCCTCCAGCTCAAATCAAAATGTTAAACCCATACTTCCCCTCAGTCGTCTTCTGGTTGTCTCCAGATGCCTCAGCCATTGGTTGCTTTACTAATCGTCCCTGCATAGGACACTTTAGGTTTGCTTGCATCACCGTCTTTTTCCCTTGAACTGTGCTTAGAGGTATGCTGTCAGAGTCTGAAGCATTTGCGTCAGAGGGGATGTTTCAGGACGCCTGGCACAGGACAAAGGTATCTGCGATTCCTGTCATTATGTTCCATTTAATTCTTGAATACGTCATATTACATAAGCGGAACGACGATATGAGCCATATTTTCCTCTTTTCATTTCCCTCCCTGCACTGATCACTTCCATGCTTTCCTTTTTGTGCAATTTTCACAAGCGTGGGTAACTGGTATTTTAACTTTTAGATGTTTCATAAAAATTAGGAACTAGTTTCAGTATGAGTGCATAAATCTTCCATTACTGCAAGAAGCATGGCCCCTTTCTTATTGAAATGAAAAAAGTAAAAGTTTTGCTTAAACTTTGCCTTAAGCATAAACCTCTAAACCGACTGTTCTATTTTAGTAGCTCGGAAATTGGGAAAGAAGCTGTCACTTCTCAGTTTGCCTTCTTGTTTGTGGCTCATTTTCTCCTTGTTTAAGCACTATTACTAAGCCTTTTTCCACATTTGACAGATCATAATTTCCTTTTCAAAAAACCACCATGTCAGAGCACTGAAGGACTCTTTTGTCTGGCTTAAACTTGGGTGGCAGTCGCTTCCATGTTTTCATGCTTCTTGGTATTTTGGGGAAGGGTTTAAAGCCCTGGAGACGGCATTAAAACAAAAACAGAAAAACTCTCACCCCCATAAGACACCTGCCCTTCTGTCTCCTGCTGTCCTTTGCTCATCTCCTTCCCTTGGCAGCAACAGTCACTGTCCTGTCCTGCCTGAGCAGGGAAGCTTTGTTACTAAAGTTCTAACACAGAGCAACTTTCTGGTTTTTGACTCAACAACAAAAAAAAACATCGGTTGCTGGGGTCCTCAAATCCGGGCGCGATTCCCCCTGAAAGGTTACTTTATCCTTGACGCACGTACTTTCCTCTGCGGAAATGAGACGTGTGGATACATCTGCAGTGCTGGTGAAGATTCTCAGTCATCCAGGTCGTGGTCATTCCAAAAAAGTTAAAAAACAAAACAACTGGACTTTTCTCTGAAGTTGGAAGACGTTTTGCTTCCCATCCAGAAAGCTTTCTCAATAGACCCCTTGCAACCACGTGACTCCGTTACCCAGAACCCCTTGTGTGGCGGCCATATTGGTTGGCATGCCATTTGACGAAATGACGAGTTCTCCAGGTATTTTTCTCCTTTAGATAACGTATCACAAGATCGTTTTAAGACTAAGTTGATGGTTGATGGTATCAGATTGCCAGATCCACACAGCAAAAGCCTGAAGGGACGGAGCGAGTCTGTGAAATGCTGCCAAGGGTTTCGTACAGCGACACAGCTGCTTTATAAACACGCAGGCCAGTACGGACAAGAGAGCACGAAAGCCCCTGAAACCACTGGACGGCTGCAATTATTTTATATCAGGAAAAAGGCTCCAGCAAACGCCCGCGACGCCATGAGGGATTAAGCGGGTCAGAAAATGGATGGATAGATGGATGTTGTTCACACATGTTTGTGCAACAGCACAAAGCAGAGAGGAAGACCCGCCCGGTAGGTTAAAAAAAAACAACACTCACTACGGATTATTTTGGTGTTTTTGTCTTGTTAAAATGGGTGGGGGTGTCGGCGACATTGCAGCGTAAACACAGAAGTGCTAGCGCCCGTGAACGGGCGGAGGGGAGGTGGCGATCGTTACATGGGCCGGAGAGGAAGCGGCTGCTGCTCCAGACAGCGGCGGCTACAGCAGCAACAGCGGCTTCTCCGGCCCGTGTAGCGATCGCTACAGCAGCCGCCGCAGCCGCCGCTGTCTGCTGCTTCAGACAGCGGCGGCTGCGGCGGCTGCTGTAGCGATCGCTACACGGGCCGCTTCTCCGGCCCGTGTAGCGATCGCCACCTCCCCTCCGCCGCTATTTAAATAGAACAATGACTAGAGCAGAATTAAGTTGTATTTACCGGAGATGAAGTGTAGACTGCACATTCTCTCGTAGTATGATGGCTCCCCCAGTCCATTGTGAGTGTCTGCCTGCGCTCTTTTCATTGAAAATATCCATTTCTTTCTTCTTTCCTCATCCTTTGGTAAACGACAGAAACGTACATCCAACGATTTGGAATGCCTCTCTGTGCAACCGGGAGCACAACAAGTCGTAGGCATTGTTTAGATTCCAAAAATAAACTAACTAAAAGTACGCTCTAAATCACCCGTTTTGTCATGTAGTAGATGGGCTGTCAGGCTAGCGTGCCCACCAAGATGGAGGCGCGCACCCCCGATCACGTGACTGTGACGTCAGATGCAAGGGGTCTATTCAAAATTTCTGGAAAGTGTGGAGTTGCAAGCTTTATAGTACTGCCCAACAAAGGCCTTGTAATGGCTTAGAGTACATGCAAATTGAACCGAAACAGGTCCACCCCTTAGTAATGGGGAGTCGTTAAGGTCATTGTTCTGATCTTTATATTGGAGAAACCAAACAAGCTCTCCACAGACGCATGGCTCAACACAGGAGAGCTTCCTCCTCAGGACAAGACTCTGCTGTCCACCTACACCTTAAGGACACTCTTTTGAGGACCATAATGTTCACATTTTGGACAAAGAAGACAGATGGTTTGAAAGGGGCGTGAAGGAAGCCATCTACGTTAAGAGAGAAAAACCAACCTTAAACAGAGGAGGAGGCCTCAGGTTCCAACTCTCAAAGACTTACAACACAGCTAGTTGATTCCTTCCAATAGGGTGTTTTCAGCTGACGTCACGCTCACGTGACTACTCTGCGCGTCCGCCGTATTGGGTGGCAGTCGTTTCGCACCGTTGACCCGCATTGTATTACGCCTTAGGCAGTATTGGAAGTGAACAATGGTGAAAACGTGTTTAATGGTTGGTTGCACGGCCCGTGGAGGTGGAGATCAACGCTCTTTCTTTCGCCTACCAGCCGTGATAGTGAATCAGTGTGAAAAAACAAAACAGCTCTCTGAACAACGCCGTCACCTATGGCTGACACGGATATCCAGGTCCGATTTGGACGGTGTTAAGCTGGAATACGCCAGAGTCTGCGGTGCTCACTTTGTCACAGGTAATTAACTGTTAAGTATTTAAAACATGTAAACCGTTGCTGTATTGTGGGCTGTAACAGCGCAACACATGATCGCCATGGGAAAAACATAGAAACGGGTTAATTTTCCACCGCTTTCCTGCCTGGAGGCGCAACCACGGAGAACAACTGTTATAGATAACAAAGAGTCGTCGGCTCGCTTGGATCGCGGCTGTAAGACGACCTAACATAACTTTCCACAGTATCCCGATGTCAATGAGAGTGTGTTCTAAACGTTTGAAACACATAGCAGTTAGTTAAAAGTACATTACATGCGTGAGTGGTTGTTAGCATTAACGGTTAGCAGCTACTAACTTAGCAGGTGCCAGAGCCCGTCTGAGCGCAGCTTACCTTTGAACGAGTTGCTGTGTTCCCACTGTTTGCTGGCTTTATGATCTGCCGCTCCTGAACCCATCCATTCGTAAACTGCACATGAGACTCCAAGGACTTGTAGCTTCAGAACTGTTCTGAAGTATAGGCGCTCACACCACAAACAAGGTAGCCGAACACGTCCGATATGGAAAGTGACGTCCGCGCTACTTCCGGGTTACGCCGGTAGGCTTTTGCCGGCGTAAATACGGTAAATACAACTTAATTTTGCACTGGTCATTGTTCTGATTAAATAATTAAAGCCGCGAGCGGTTTTAATTATTTAATTATCAGCCCTGCAGCCAAGCGCCTTCGCGCACCGCCGGCAGTCAGCCACCGCAGAAGCATGCGCCGCATTTGCGTTGGATTGTTTACATTTTTACCATCTTATTAAAACTCACCCGTCCACGTATGATGGCGATTTCCTTGATGTACATAACTTCGACATCTCGTACCCAACCAGATGTGAACTGGTTGTGAGCCTCTAGACCCTTGTAAGCTCTCATTTCCTCAAGAGTGTGCAGAGGGTTTTCACCGAACACCAGGTAATGCACTATGTCGCCGTGCTCTACATTTGGCCAATCATCAGGATTACGGCTAAACAAGGCACCGTGGAAGGCATAGGGGTCCATATGGTCGATCACGGAACATTTCCTCAGATAGACGTCCTTATCTGGTTGCTCTAGCGTGCTGGCGTACTTATCCATTCTCGATACGAAAATACGTGTAGGACAACTAGAGATAAGGAAGTGAACCACCCAATATGGCGGACCGGAAGTTGGCCAGTGACGTCAGTGAAAACACCCTATTATCGCCACAATCCTCACTTCCATGCAGGTGATGAAAACATCGCTCTGGTAAGCCAGGCCAATAACAATCCTAACGACTCCCCAATGCAGAGGAGTGGACCGGTTTCGGTTCAGTTTGCAGGCCAACAATGACCTTAACGACTCCCCATTACTAAGGGGTGGATCTGTTTCAGTTCAATTTGCATGTCATCGCGCACTTTGTAGTTCATTTTCATTTTCAGAGGGCTGTAGGCCCGGCTTTGACTCACGTCATCCATGTGCGTTTCCGTCATGTAATGACATTGAAGATAAAGGCTTTCTGAATTTGGCTCAGCAGTCCAAAGCTCCTTTCCTCCCCACGAAAGAGTTCTTACTGTGGACCCCATGAAAGGTCAAGGAACAGGAGCTAGGAGCTATTATTAAGGGGATTTGGATGGAGCCATGGTTAAGAATTTTCCCAGGCGTGTGGAGCAGAAACATTTGGCCACACAGAGGCGTGGAAGTCAAAATGTCGTAATATAGCCGCATGGACCTCGCGGATCCATCAACCAGACTTGAGACCTGTTCAAGTCCTGGATGGAGGGACGATCTACCACGATGATCCTCTCTGCAGACCTAATTATCTGTTGCAGTTTGGACCTGTCCTGTATTGTGGATTAGCCAAACCACACATTGAAGGACGAACACAGGACAGACGAAATGATGGCAGTGTAGAAGATGACCGGCACCTCCTTTGGAAGGTTGTGCTTCTTGTAATAGGAAGTACAGTTTCTGTCGGGCTTTATTCTGAACAGGGTCTATGTGTGAGGACCAGCTCAGGTCTTGGTTCCTAGGAAGAGCATAGGTAGGTAGAAGAGGCTATAGTCCTGGAAACCAGTCTGATGTAGTTAAGATTTTTTCTGGTGAGAAATAGCTTGATTGCTGCTCTCACTGATCCATCAAGTTCCAAAGACGGTTTCTGTTTTGTCTGAATTTAGAATGAGAAAATTCAGTAATTCTGACTTTTTTTAATGTATTCAATCAGGTGATCGAGAATGTTTTCATCTCCTGATAAGATTGCATTTAAAAAAAGAAAAATTCTTTATAGAAATGCATGTCTTAAGCACGCAGTCAGCTGCTTAAAAGCTGAAGCTTTTCCTTTTTTTAAAGATGGCTTTAGTTCTAGATTTTTTTGTCTGCTTCACTTGACCTTCCCGCCCTCTCCTCTGTCACTCTCGACTCGCAGTCTGAATCAGTAGCTATAATATTTCACAGCGGGAGTTATCAGAAGCCTGCGGTGGCAGATTAAAGGAGAGCGGTTAAGGTCTGGAAAGTATAGCATAATCTTCAAACGGAAGTTTAACACCTGCTGGCCCCCGTTGATGGCTCCTCATTCAGAGAGGCCAATCCAACGAGGCAAATGCAAGATATTAATTGAGGGGTTTTAGTTTGAATGTTTAAAAAGCTGGAGGTAAGGATGATTGAAGGCAGCGGAGGTGAAAGGCAAAATGAATCTGGGAGGAGCACATTAGGACGAAGTCTTCAAGGATTTAAAATAAAATGTGACACTGTTGGGTTCATTTTACTCTACACAGTCACTGCCTATTTTTTGTACAGCTTTAAAAAAGCTAGAGCTGTAAAAATCACTTTCTCGTATCTGTGTTGGAGAACGACATAAATATTATCATTGTGATTCATTCCTGGCACAGCAAATATTCCTCTGTGGAGAGATGTATTAGACTTGATTCAGACCAACAGGAGGCCTTTCTGAGAGAACAATGGAAGCTGCAGTGGTTAAATTAGATTACTGCTTCATCATTGTTTTCCTTTCCACGGTTTTCCAGAAGAATCCTCTCCAGTAATTGCGTTGTCAGATCAAACTGTGGAGCGGGATCTTTGGAAGGATTTAGGAGGCACTGAAAACGTATTCAGGAAGAAAAGCTCACAACTGAAACATTTTTGCTACGAACACTTTTCTTCTTAACCGTTGTAATTGAAAAAGATGCTGTAGTTGGCACTTTTATTATTATATGCCTTTTTGTTTCTGCATTTTGAGTTCAGTCTGCAATCCATCTTTCTTGTCACTAGTTTAAACCACAAGAATCGATGCTATGCTGAAGCTAGAAAACATTTAGTGGCCTTTACAGCCCTTATGAGTAAGGCTTTGGATACCATGCAGGGTTTCCTCTAGGATTGTTTTAAACCGTGGTGGTGGGCTGTCGGACTTTCTGTTAACATATGTTAACAGTAGGGTCGTTTTCACAGGCTTAAACTGAGAATGAACTTTATGAAATCATTTATGAAGTTCTATACATTGTCTTTTTTGTAAAATTTTATGTATGCAGCGTGGATTGAGGCAGTTATCAGAGGCGCACACAGTGAATGAGGTGCATAAGTGATTCAAGCTGTGTGTGAATCAAATTCATGGATTTATTTTGGTGCAACAGTTTCAGAGAAAAAGGGGCGACTGATTTAAAAACTATATTTACACTACATTTATTTCCCGCTTTGCGCATGCGTTACACATTGGCAATGTGAAAACAGAGGGAAGTGGGTCTTCTCTCTGTTCTGATTGCATGCAGGGCTTTCAGGATGAAAGGTGTGCCTGTGAGACGGCGCTCAGGGAAGTGGTGTGGAAGCTTTTATTTTGCTGTGGCAGTGCGCCAGGATCAGGTACACTTAAAGGAAACCCTGGATGCTATAGCTGTTCTGCAGTGTTTTGTAAAAGTATTCACAGCCCTTACGCCGGGCTCACACTGAATGTGGTGCAGATATGGTGCCGGCGCCGCAAGGAACCCAAATAATTAAAACCAGATTACTCACATCAGCCACGGAGCAAGAAGGAATGAAGCTCCTGAGTTTCACGTGCCAAACAGAAAAAGTCAGGCGATAGACAGGCTAAAGTTCTGGTGAATTTCAAAATAAAATCAACCCACCAACTTAAGCTAAATTGACTAGTGTAAACAAAAGCGGAAACACAAGGAAACAGACTGACTTTTAGCCTGTCTTTCTTGCCTTAATGTTGGATGAGGCAAAAATACCTCTGGTAAGGAGAGCTTCACTTTCACCACCATGACAACATTTTTGACGTTGGGGGTTAGATCGTGTAGCTGGGGTACATGTCTGCATGGGCAGAGCCATCTTACATTTGGCGTCATGTCAAGTGGATTTAGATCTGGACTTTTTTGCTTGGCCATTCTAACACATGAAAATGCTTTGATATAAACCATTTTCAAACCAAACAAGCATCTCCACACTATGGCACTGCCACCATGTTTGACAGGGAGAATGTTATGTTCAGAGTGCCATGAAGGGTTTTTTGCATGTAGTATCATGTTTCACTTAGTCATAGAATGCGAATGAAGCTTAAAATGAATGTATTTACATCTTTTGTCTTCGTACAAAATAAGTTGGATAAAAAAATTGTTCTGTTGACATCTCATCCTGCCAAACCTCCTTGGGTGAAGTTTAAAAAAAAAATGTAATTAAAAATAACGATACTCACTGCATTCCAGCATCTCCCATCTGGCTGGGAGGTTTCAATCAGCTGTTCGGGTTGATCGCGGGCCAGCGGAGAGGAGAGATGCCTGGTCAGGTGGGGGTCTGAGGGTGTAATCCCTCCGCTGCTATAAACCAAATAAAATCAAAAGTTCACTGCAGTTACACAATCTCTGTGGGGAAGGGCTCAGTGCAGCAGGAATCTCTTAGGGCAGAATGAACCTTTGCCGGAGTTAATCCTGGTTCAAGGCTTCAAACAGAAGCATTTAAACTCCCCCTGCCTGCCACAGTTTGCTAGAATGCCTGAGATGCCTGTCAGGATCGCGAGGTCTTTGTTTCATTTTAGGTTCCTGGGAATGGTGCACTTCTGTTTGTGTTTTCAGTATTGTTTATTTGTATATTCGGTTCCTTTTGGTTAGTGGGGTTTCTGTTTCTTATGATTGTAGTAGTTTGTTCTTGTTTCTGTTAAATCCCTATTTTCCTACCTGCTTGTCCTCAGTTTAGTCACAGAGTTTGTTTTATTCCATCTTTCCATTCAACATTTTTTGCTGTTCTCCTCCTGTCTCTGTCAAATAACTGCGCTCTCTCTCCTTCAGCCTAATTACCGTTTCACTCTTCAGCGGCCCTAATGGCTCCACCCGTCTTCCCTTCTGTCTCATCCCCTGTTTATTCAGTACATTCAGTCACATTCATGGTCAGGTCCTCCGTTATGCCACTCCTGCTCTGCTCTCCTTATTCTTGCTCCTGGTCATCGCCTGTAAGTTTTTTGTTTTATTTATTTAATAAATCACGCTTCATTTCACCCCAGTGTTTGTATACAAACTGGTCCAGTCACAAACACACCGAACCCATGACAGTTCCCATTTTGAGCAGCTGGGATCATTACGGTTGGTATCCCTTGCTGGATATATGTCAAGTAATTTATATTGAAACTGAAAATGTAAATTACAAAAAAAAGTTTGTGTAAATCAGGTATATGAATATATAATTGAAACTGGTCCTGAGAAAATAATACAAGGAGTGTGACATTACTATCTCATTGAAAAGCTTCATTTTTGGGGTTCTAGAAATGTTTTATCCATAGCTCCTGATTGTCGCTTGACTTATTTTGTGCTGAGATGGCTTTCAAAACATATTTTGGTGCTTTTACAGAGAAACGATGTTAGCTGGATTAAGATTTACCATTGTGGGACAGTTACAGAAGGATCATAACCTTATCAGCTTCAACACTGGGTGCTGCCTATCCCGCTGAAGGCCTGATCCAAAGATGTTTTTAGCAAAGAGAGCATGGATCTTACTTTGTTTCAGTCATCTACTTCACAATATCCTCGGAGCTGTTGTTCTACCCTTCCTTCCATTGTACCGCCCACGCCTGCATCGTCTTTTTATTGTTTAGAGGCTGGCAGACTTTAACTTTTCTGTGTGCTTTAGCTAGCTCGTTTCCAGCAGAAGATTTATTTGTCTGCTATTAGATCACATAGAAACAGGGCTCTCTTAAAAATCTGATCACTTTTGCTGTTGCTAGATTTTCTTCTTGTGTGGACCAGCGCCTACTCCTTTTCTAGTAAGAATCTCTCTGTAGTTAGATTTTTTTCTGGTATTTCCTTGTTCCACTTCAATGTTTGCTGCGCTGTTGTGAAATTATTTCTAGTGTGACCAAAGCAGCAACGTGTTCGTGGTGTTGATTCACTTGCAACATTTACTTAAGTTCTATCATTAGACAGTTTTAAGCCATTTTGTCCAGCAGTAGAATTAATCAGGGTAATACCAGAATTTCCTCTGTGCCATATTAACTGCAGCCGCCCTCCTAAACGGAAGGTGCCACTATAGAAACGTTCACAGTAGAAATGGCATTAGAAGATTTTTACAGGAACGGCTCACAGCTTATTTTGCTCACAGGCTGCAATAAATTTGAAGAGTTTTAATGAGTAAAATTTTTTTACATTTGCTGTTTGTGGGTCCTCAGTAAATGGTATTGTTATAATAAAATCCACAAGCCTTGTGTTTGTTGCAACATTAAAGGTTCTATATCAGGCTTTTTTAAAGCTTTGCAAAGCTTTCATATATATGATAGTATAATGTCTTTGGGACTACGGAGTATTGATTTGTTATGAAATATTACTTTTCTGG
Source organism: Fundulus diaphanus (assembly GCA_037039145.1). Taxonomy (NCBI): domain Eukaryota; kingdom Metazoa; phylum Chordata; class Actinopteri; order Cyprinodontiformes; family Fundulidae; genus Fundulus; species Fundulus diaphanus. The sequence goes on along the minus strand of CM073132.1, from coordinate 47,914,777 downwards.
TGCTATTTTACCAACATAGAAGACGCTTGCTTCCAGCATGACACTGTTTCTGCACCAGAGACACTGCAATCCTAATTACGTTCCTTTTTTTAATTGTATCAAAAAGAGCAGTTGCTGTCACGGTGCAGATGAGGTGATGAAAGAGCCACTTTCTCAACTTTGTGCAGAAATTGTTGCGCTCTGCCCCACAGCACCGCTGGTGGGGTGTGTTTACTGGGCAGGGGCAATGCAGTCAAGGTAGGTATTTCCTGGAGGGGGCGGGTAATGACCACTCTATATAGATTGGTAATTAACCACTTGTTTTACAGGAGAGAGCAGAATTCACAAAGATTACTCAAGACATGCATGAATCAAGCAAAACACCAATTTGGGCATGATTTTAATGAAGGAATTGCATCATAATATAGCTAAAAGCTGATTTTTACATGATATAGGCCCTTTAACTCAGGCCAGTGTCCATTTTCCCTGCAGTGGAGTTATCTGTTTGGACTCTAAAATGTAGCGACTCTGATTTTTAAATACATCTTTTTGTTCCCTGTCTACTCACATTATCATTGCACATGGTTGTGCAAAGTCTCTGCTCACCTCAAACCATTTACACTTGTTGCTCTGGCTGAGCAGGACTGCAAATCAGTCTGGCCCTAGAGGGATTTAACCTTAGATTTTTATAAGCATCATTGCATCTGTGCAATTTGCTGGTTAGATCCACCGTAGATGGTTTGTGACCTGACTGTACTGATCTTGATGGTTTCAGACCAGCATTCTTTATCATTGTCAATCATCAGGGGAAATCAGACTTGTTTAAGTGATTATACCCTCCACCCAGCCAGTCTTATAAACTCCTGCTCCTCCACCACAGAGGTTCAGCTGCCAGGAGTGGACTCTTGTGGCTTCCACTGGCAGCTTGTGTGGGATTTGAAGACTTTTTTAATGTTATTTTTGTGAGAAAAGGCTAGAGTATCTTTCTGAAGACTGAATCAAACTGTTGCTTTTCTGTAATTTATACACTATAACTCGCCTAGCAATGACGTTTGTTGCAAAACTAACAAGGCTATGTAATTTCTGTTTTCATAAAGTGTGAAATTTTATTGTACACTGTTCCAAAAAAGAAAAATGACACTTCTAAAACTCATCTAATCTCAGCTGGGGGAAAATCATGCTGGATATGCGTGCTGATATGGAAAGGGTAATGCGTTGGGAACAGAATGATGCCACGTCGTTTGCTGAAAATGATCAACCCACAGAGGGCTTAATCCACAGTCACAGAGAAAGGGAAACTGGCAACCTGATGCGACAGGCTGGTTCAATTTGCCGAAATGTCATTGCACCAACTCAAAATGGTCCTCGGCGGTTTTATTGGCCCCCACATGCATGTATGCATGCCTGACGATGCTGGGGCTCCTTGTGAGATGACAGAGGCGTACGGGGGTATCCTAACCAGGGCGTCGCTGAGCTGCTGGATGATCTGAGGTGAACCTGGTGTCAGATGGACCCAAACATGACGTCCCAGAGATGTTCTGTTGGGTTTAGGTGAGTGAAGCGTGGAAGCCAGTCAGTGGTATCAATTCCTTCATCCTCCAATGCATACTCTTGCCAGATGAGACGAGATTGGTAATGTGTGAAACATTTTAAACTTTGGAAGCAAAGCTCTAATATTCAATAAAAGGTGGGGAAAAAATTACGCTGGTCTTTCCATGTGTCATAAAAACTAATAAGAATCATTACTTTAAAACCAGTTTTGCAAACATGGGCGGTGGGGACCTAGAATGTCGGACTGTGAGAAGGCTTGCTTTTCACGAACACAAATGTGAGCATCCACATAAGAAGATCTTGGGACATTGAACCTTTTGGATTCATGGCATGTCTTAATCAGCTCTACAGAATCAGCTTCAGGTGTTTATTTTTGTCAGGATTGTCACGTTCCGCACAGTTTGGGAATGACTTTCCTTGACCTTTAAATCACAAGTGCCCTGAAACGATCCATTAACACCACGTTGATCTGATTTAACCAGTTTTAGTTCAGTTCTGTCTCCGCTGTTCATCACTGAAACCTGAAGCAGCAGCACTCCTGCCTCTGTCAGCCGATGTAGTTTATGTAAACAGGCTTGTTATGGACCTTCCAGCGGAAACGCTACACTGATGGCCAGGGTAAAATAAAAGTTTCCGGATAATTAAGCCCTGGGGAAAGTATGTTCTGGGCCGCATAGTCGAAAGACTACTTTAAATCTGCAAAGGTTACCAAGGAAACAAATTACTGAAGACCCTGAATATATACAGTGATCGTTCTGATGTACTTCAAAGAAATGTATAAAACTCAAGAGCCCTTATTAGCTTTTGGTGGGTCTAAATTTGTACGTTGGGTTTGAAACTTGGAGTGTCTAATAAACTGTAGCAGAAATGTACGGACATGTGTATGACCCAGAGCAGGACAGAGACATCAGCGTTGTGTTTTGGATAAACATGCGTGCTATTTTGGATCTTGAGTGATAAGCAAGTGGGTGTGTTTTTTGTCATTAAATGCCAAGTTTATGTTTCAGGTATATTTAGCCTGTGCTGTAAAAGACCTCTGAACTTTTAAACTATCAAATGAAGATAAAGAGCATAAACAGAGATGGTAGTTTACTTGGTTTATCAGTTGTTGAGATACCTGCTGGAGAAACTAAAGTAAAATAAAAACAGGAGGAGACCTCAAAGAGCATTTATTATCAGGCATTGGAGACATAAATATGCTGCTTGTTATTCCATATTTTGTGATACCAATGATACTTGGCAACCCAATTTTCTCTGGTCTACCACCAGCGATTTATTAATGTAAGCTCTGCTGCAGATGTTTTCCTATTAAAATAGACTGTTTCATGTTGGTTTTTTAAAACGGTCAAGTATGAGTTTGTGGTTTCAAACTCAACTGTTTAGGGACTGGATTAAGAAAAGAAACCATCTGATTGTGTAATCACATCCTCTGAGATGTTGCAAGAAAAAAAAAACACATCTGAATCCCTTAACCCTCATTTAATATGGAAAACACATTGGTTTAATATGGCGATTTAATAATAAGGGATTTAATCCAGACTTCTGGCAGACAGTCTTGAATTAGAAAAAGATGGCACTCAAAAAAATGTGACACTGCGTTAACCACAGGGAGGGTTGCACTATGGGCAGCTTGGTTAGTTAGTTAAAGACTAACATGTCAGTCTAAAGTATAGCCTAAACCAATGTCCCTTTCATCAACCACAAGGTTTGTCTGCGATGAGCTGCCTCTGCTACGCTGCTAGCTGGATGACACAAAGGCAAATACCTGTGACATACCTCTGTATCATTGGTGTTGTGCAAGTTCACTCTTGAGACACGTAGCGGGAACACACCCTTGTTTATGCAATTTTTGGCTAACTTGGACCATTTGAACCATAGCATTCCACTGAGAGATATAGTTGTCCTCACCACCAGGGGACAGTAATGCAGTGGTTTATGCGCTCTAAAAAGACAAAGAAGAAGATATTTGACAATAACGGGACTTGACACCAGGATATCACTGCAGTTTTTGGGTCCTTCTTGTCCTTGATTTCTTCAAATCTGGAAAACATCAGACATCTGCTCACCATTAATCATCTCTTATCCATAAATGATCAAAGTTGACATTTTAAACATAATTTAGCATCCTATATTGGCTGTTAGCATGTTCAGTTTCCATAGCATTAGGAACTTAAAAAAAAAATATTTTATATCCTGGAAAAATAAAACATGCAAACTTTTTAGCTGTCCAAAGGGCTGTCCACATTTCCAAACCCAAGCTGTTCCATGGCGGACTGGATGGTAAAACAGAGCAACGTTGGTCAGTCTTCCTTTGATCTGGCCAAGCCTCACTCCCTGTTTAAAAGTAGCATCCTTAATAGCTAACAAGCCTCTGTATAAACTAAAGTAATGGCTAACTTTGAGTCTGATTCCCTCAGTATCAACTTCCACATAGATGAGTGTGGTTGTTGGTGTGACCTCCTAACTTTTAGCTGTGTTGCTTTTACCGAATCAAAAAAGATTGGTTTTTCAGCTTCTAGCTTGCCGTCACTGATCAGGAACGGTCAAGCAGAAAAATAATCTCCAACCATGAGACAGTTTACCAGGACATCTTCTTAATTATCTTTTTTTTTTGCTCATTCCCTGAACTGAAAGCTAGAAACATCTCAAACTAAGGCAGACTTACTTAAGAATAATTTTAGTTTTTAATAGCTACACATTAGATGTACTATTACATGTAAAGAATAAGTAAAATGCAGTATATAGGGTGATGATACATAAACATTTAGGGGCGAGGTCGAGCTTCTTTTATACTAGATTTTTGGTGTTTCAGTCCAAAATGCAACAGTCAGCCAAAGCCCTATTGCAAGCTGTGTTTTATCAAAAGGATTTGGTTTTTTTCTGTTCTCTGAACTTTCCAAGCCTCTTTTTAAAGCTGTTTTGTGTGACAGAACTGTTTGATTCACTTTATTCTTGCATAGCCTTTTGAAAACCAATTTAAATGAGTCACTTTATTCACTCAGTTCTTATTTCTGTGGACTTCTGTGTTGTTAAAAGCCTTGTACAGCCACTGTGACCTTTTGGAGCCCAGGGTAGAAACCAGCATTGTGTGAAAAGTGATTGTCTGCCACCTTTTTTTGCTGTTCACAGGAAAATTTCCAGTGTAGAGCCTTAAATTACTGTAGAAATCTATACAAGATCACTGAGTTCAGTTGCACTTGTCATCAGTCAAATGGCAGGAAAATTAGGTTTGTTGTCCTCCCACTTTGTAATTTGCCAGACTTCTCCTTCATCCATTAGCTAAACGTAGTGAGCTCATTTCTCCAGCTTTCAGAGCCAGTGGCCTCTCAGATGGATTAAACAGCAGACTTAATCCTGGGAAGAAAAATGAGGCGGAATAAAGCAAGTTACTGGACTAGAATAGATATGGCTCATTGTGTGTGGTATTTCTAGAAAGCTTACCTTTTGATAATTGGGATTTACAAATTCTTTGTCATATATGGCTCTTTTAACCAACACAAAGATGAAAATACGTTCTTGAACTTTTGAGATGAGATCAACTTTAAATTCCAAGCTTTTCCCACTGGCAGCAGTGGAATATCCCTGATGACCAACCGGACCTCTATCGGACCCTCGCACACGATTAAACCGAGAGCGAAAACTAATGAGCATCCGTGCAACGACGACGAGCCGCTCAGCAAGCATCTCGGTCTCATGGAAATGGAAGTTGCTGACTGTCCGTTCACTACACGCAAACGCTGGTCTATCCGTGGGAATGTTTATTTGACCTGACAAAGATGCACGCTCAGGAGGTTGGATTGACTCAAACACAGTGGGTGCAGAAAGGAGAAGCAACACTTGGGACAGCAGCCTCCGTTCGATGTATGAAGAAAAATATACCCTGTTTGGCTTCCTGTCATAATCTCACCGCAAAATCTTTATCACATATCTTTTTTTTTACTGAAAATCTAACTATTTTAATCTTTTACGTAAACGCTATGTATTTGAACTATTAAATATTAGAAAGATTGGCCTGCAGTCACTATCCACCTCTAGCACTTAACGACTAAAATGTCAGACACTTGTTAAAGTCTACTATAATCCATGTGGAAATAAACACTTTGCAAAGGCAAACATTTGTTAAATGAACAAGATGTCACGGGGTCACCCGTCTCTCATCCATTTCCATCTCTCCCATCCCTGCATCCTCCTCTGTCACGCCAGCCTTCATGTCCCCTGTCACCACGGCCAGCGTTCATGACTAATTGCTGGGAAATATTCATGCTTTCAGTCTATTTATAGTCACTATTAATAGTTGCCAGACTTTGTTGCAGGCACCGATCTAAAGGGGCCCTGGTTCTCTTTTTGTCTGCACCAGGAGCAAGGTCGTCTACTGCCAAAGAGACATAAACAACATAACAGCACGCAAGCAAAGTTTGCTTATTTTATTGGTTTGTAATTGCAATAAGTCAATGTCGAACTTTGCGGTGCACTGCACTGTTTAACTTGCAATTTTCTGTGAATTTTATTGGGGATGTGGTGATCAGTAGTAGTAGTAGTAAAAAAAAAGTTTGGTCTTCAATTTTACACATTTTAGCAAATGAAAATCTGAAATGCGTGGCATGCAGTACTTGGTAAAAACGAAAGTCTCTAGACTGACTGCAGCAAAATGTGCTTCTACTAATTCTTTTTTTGCAAAAATGCTCAAGCTCAGTCTAATTCAAAGGAGAGTTGTAAATGAGAACTTACTCTAGGTTATCTTACCTGCCTGTAAAGGAATGTTAAATTAAATGAGGGCCTCTGTAAACCAAGATTTTCATGTCTATTGAGATTCTCAATCAGGTTTTGTCAGGACTTTGACTAGACCATTCTAACACACGAGTATTCTTTGGATACTCGGCTGGACGATATGGCCGACACTTGTATCAAGATATACTTCTTAATTTTGGTCGATGCGATATAATTACGATATCGATATAAACAAATTAAAGCCTCAAAGACTGGAAAGAATGCCCACAGCAGATGCCTGTACAAATTGATGAAAATGTTTGTATGTTTGTAAAACTCCTCAAATATAACATTTTAGATAAAATAAAATTACATAAAACCCAGAACGTCAGTGACAAATGCTGTAATCATAGACTGTGATGTATATTGAAATATTGGAAACGTCATATAACCTTTATTGAACAAATTTATATTGCGATATATCTATAAAATAGAAATCATATTGATCAATATCGATAATTATCAACTAATTCAAAACATATATTTTAAGTGCAACCCTGGCCATTTTATGCTGTTGCTTAGCAACCTATTTTTAGAAGGACACACAAACACTGAATTCAAACTCATCCCTTTTATTCAACCAACTTTTTACCAAACTTTAAAGCAGAAAAAAGAATGCGTGCTCTCTGAACTCTTTGAAGGGGCGGAGCTTGGTACCTGGGTCTGCGTTTGATTGGTTGGGAGGATGTAATGAATGTAATATTATTCTATTAAACTTTTAATTGAATTTTTTCTATTATTGATATGTCTACCGCGATATATACACTCCTGATCAAAATCTTAAGACCAGTCAAAAAATTGCAAGAATTTGCATTTTGCACTATTGGATTTTAAGAAGGTTCTAAGTAGAGATTCACAATGTTAAAAGGACAAATCAGTGCAAGAGGCAAGAACATTTGAGCAGGGAATTGTCTGAAAACTGCATTTACACTCAAACATGATTTTTTCAGCTGATCAAAAGTTTAAGACCATAGTCTTTAAAAGCCAAAAGCTGTGCAAACATCTGGATTCCATGTCATTTTCTGTGAAGTCTTTACACTGTCAAGACCTCCTGATGGCAAAAGCAAAAAAGCTCACTGACTTTGAACGTGGTAGGATTGTTGAGCTGCATAAGCAAGGCCTCTCACAACGTGCCATCGCTGCTGAGGTTGGACGCAGTAAGACAGTCATTTTGCATTTTTTTAAATGATCCTGAGGGTTATGGAACAAAAAAGTCAAGTGGTAGACCCCAAAAAATTTCACCAGCTCTGAGCCGCAGGATCGATTGGCTGTCCGTCAAGACACGGGACGATCCTCTACCCAAATTAAGACCATTACTGGTGCTGACTGCAGCCTAATAACCATCAGACGGCATCTGCGAGAGAAGGGCTTCAGAAACAAAAAACGTCTTCAAAGGCCACGTCTTCTTCAACGCCACAGAATTGCCCGTTTGAACTTTGCAAGGATGCACCAAACATGGGACATTGAAAGGTGGAAGAAAGTTGTCTTCTCTGATGAGAAAAAATTTAACCTTGATGGTCCTGATGGCTTCCAACGTTACTGGCATGACAGGGAGATCCCACCTGAGATGTTTTCTACACGGCACAGTGGTGGGGGCGCCATCATGATTTGGGGTGCGTTTTCCTTCAATGGAACAATGGAGCTTCAGGTTGTGCAGGGCCGTCAAACAGCAGCTGGCTATGTGGAGATGTTGCAGCGGGCATCCCTCATGACTGAGGGCCCTCGTCTGTGTGGTAATGATTGGGTTTTTCAACAGGACAATGCTGCAGTTCACAATGCCCGCCTGACAAAGGAGTTCTTCCAAGAGAATAACATCACTCTTTTGGACCATCCTGCATGTTCCCCGGATCTAAACCCAATTGAGAACATTTGGGGATGGATGGCAAGGGAAGTTTACAAAAATGGACATCAGTTCCAGACAATGGATGCCCTTCGTGAAGCCATCTTCAACACTTGGAGCAACGTTCCCACTAGCCTCCTGGAAACACTGGCATCGAGCATGCCTACACGATTGTTTGAAGTCATCAACAAGAATGGTGGAGCTACTCATTACTGAGTCCTTTTTTTTGACATTTTGATTTCTGTTTTGGGGGGTTTTCGGGTTTTTTTGACCTATGGTCTTAAACTTTTGATCAGCTGAAAAAATCATGTTTGAGTATAAATGCCGTTTTCAGACAATTCCCTGCTCAAATGTTCTTGTCTCTTGCACTGATTTGTCCTTTTAACATTGTGAAGCTCTACTTAGAACCTTCTTAAGATCCAATAGTGCAAAATGCAAATTCTTGCAATTTTTTGACTGGTCTTAAGATTTTGATCAGGAGTGTATTGATATTGAATTATCGTCCACCCCTACGTTCTCTAAACCACTTTAGCTTCGTTGCTTTTTTTAGGTCATCTAGAGTCTTTTGTAGGCTCTATACTGTCTTTTAGCTGTTGGGTTTTTAAATTATTCTTTAGCCAGAACAAATAGATCAGCAAGGTTTATGAGCTCAAAATCTTCCCAAGCACCTGACCTTTGTGCTTCTGCGACTCGTGTAGCGTGGTGCATTTGAACCCACAACCTCTTAGCTCCCTGCGTTGCATGCTAAACTAATCTACTAATATTCTGGCCGGGGAAGAAAGAACTCTCCCTCTCCGCTGACACGGGCTATTGAAAGCCCTTTTGTCACTGTGACCACAACAAACAAGCGAGCCATTCTCAGCCTTGGGGTCGCTGTGCTTAGACTGCATGAAAACAAGCGTGACTATTTTAATTGTAATCAGACAGAGAGGGTACTGATGTAGCGGCTGAGCCAACGGTAGGCAGTGGATCACTGTGTGCGTGTACGTCTGCTGGGCTCCAGAGTGTGTCTGTTTGAAAGCGAGGATCCATTTTTCTGTGTGCTTTTCCAGGGCAAGTACAGTCACAAGCCCATGTTAACCTTTTATGTGAATAATGAAGCTATCATGGCTCACACTTCATGAAATGGTACTTCAGAATCTCTTAGTCAAAGGCTGTGAGTGTTGCGTGCTTAGTCATAGGTTCAATACATTACTGAATGTGAGAGTGCACCAGAGGGGCTTGTTCTTCCTTTTATTCAGTTGCTGCTTGTTGAGCGTGACTCATTTGAACATTTCGTGGACTGTGCAACAACTTGCTGTTGTAGGAGATGCATCCAAGGCAAGCTTAGCACCTCAGTGAAGTTTTATCTTTAAACGCTGCTGGTAACTGCTCCCTCGTATCCTCCACGTTTATTAACCTGTGAACGTACAATGCCCCGCACATTTATTGGTGCCCCTGGTAAAGAAAACCTGAAAATAAATTCACCTTCTAATGATGCAATTCATATTTATGCAGTAGTGAAAATGTACTTCTAACTTATCTTTTACAGCAATTAATGGCCCACTTGGTGTTACTGTGTTTTTTGGACCATGCAACAATATAATTTCTCCACATAAACTATTTAAAATGGTAAGATGCACTGTGAATTAACGACTGTGTATTTGTCCACACATAAGGTGCACCGGATTATAAGGCACATTAAATATTCTTCCCAAGTGAATATGATTTTTGCACTTAAAATAAGAAGAATTCATCGCCATGATCTTATTTCAAGTGCAGGATATCTAATCATCTTATTTTAGGGGTAAAATACTCATTCCATTGGAAAATAGTCTTATTTAGCTGCTCAAATCAAGGAAAATGCACTCATTTCAAGGAAATTTTACTTACTTCTAGTTCCCTTTTTGCAGTGCGCCCCTTTACGTCCACAGCTCTCTATCCATCTCTTGGGAGGACAGAGTAGCTGCACTATACTGCCCTGTTTCTAACATAACGCCAAAATAAACGTAACTTTTATATTGAATTAACTTACTTGGTTGATTGTTGCTAGCGCTGGGCTGCCTTACATGAATGCACTTCTAGTTTCTACATTAGTCAGGCAGTGTTTTCGACAGCTATGGGGTCCTATCAGGTAGTGACACAGTGTACCGTAATGCTCCTAATATCCATTGAGCGGAGCGACTTTGTTACTAACCAAAGTCCTACTTACACATTTTAACAGATTTTTTAGTGCATTGTACCACATAAATCAGTCAGTAAGCGCAAAAGTAATCAGATATAAGGCGCACCGCATTATAAGGCGCATCATCAATTTGTGAAAAAATTTATGGTTATCTCCAGTTTAGAAGCACAGCATGCAAACTGCTGGAAACCCCCGCTGAGATTTGAATCCACAGTTTTCTTGCCGTGAGGCAACAGCAGTAACTCTTCAGACCCATGTAACGTTAGTTATGGTTTCGATTGATGTTTGATTTAGATTTCCTTCCCAAACATAAATTATCTTTTATTGTGTGGTCTTATTTTGGAGGTCAAATCTGTAGAAATGGCAGGGTTGTGTGTCCACCAGGCCAAAGCGTCGCAGAATTCGACTACACAAATATAAAGAACCTTCTTCTACTCTCTGTATGAAGGGTCAAGATAAATTACACAAAATGTAATTATGTGAGCTATTTATTCAAACCACATCCCTACAGTTTTACTTAAGTTGAACGATTTACATCTAATTACCGGGTATAAGCTTCGTTCTTCCTCTGAAAGGCTCCATATTAGAAACCAAATCTTATAATTAACCCATCCGCTCACATGATAGTAATGGCAGTGCTCTGGCTCCGTCACAGGGCCATGTTGACAGTTTTGACATCTTAGCGCAGCCCTCCTCGGTACTGCCACCCCAAATATGCTAGCAGCTAAAAGAAAGATGAGCTCTTAATGGACTGCTTACCACCGGGAAGGGATTGACCTTGAAGGGTTTTGATTAGATAAGTTGTCTTTTAGACTGCAAAGGTGTGGGCTTTGGTGCCATAGCTGCAGATGATCTCCTTTCTGTTTCCAAATTTACATTTTAGATGACTTTGATGTAATTTTCTTCTCAATTTTATCTCCATCTTTGAAGACAGATTTAGCTTCAGTCAGTTTTAAGTGGAAAAAAAATCAGTCAATGAAAAGCTCAGTTAAAGGAGATGAAATAAAGGACGTTAGGAATACATTTTATTAAAGCACGTGTGAAACTTGGCCGTCTCTGGTGAACTGCTTACAGATTTCGGGGAGCTTTAGATGTGGATTAGTGTTGCTGAAGCAGTTTGTTGACATCAGATGGCATGGAAACTATGAATCTGCACACGCTCTGAGAGGAAGCTTGGGCAAACCTACGCTGGGCATGTAGAGAGATGGAGGGGAAAAACAAATAAACTAAGCCTAAAGTAAGTATCCCCACAGTTGGCCCATTCCCATAGACGCAGTATTTGGTCAGAGTAGAGGATGAATAAGACGACTGTCTGCTTATCAGTGAAGGTCCGGAACAAAAACCCTCTAATGGGAACAGTATGAATAGATTTATTGTAGAATACTGAGAATATATAAGCATGGTATAGCCATTGATAATTACATTTAGCACAAGCAGAAACCTGCAAATCTGTTTCAGTTTTGTTTTTTCAGGAAAATGTAGCCGTTTGTGTATGTATTGATAAAGTTTGCCTTTGGCGCCATTGGTCCAGTCACAGTTCTTCCTCTTAGCAGTAGGGCCAGTCATACTATAGTAGATGTGTCATATTCAGTCTTTTTTTAAAGAGACATATGGGCAAATTAAAACATGTCTTGGGTTTTTACTGTTTAATTGGGTCAAGTGCTAAAAAAGTAGTCATTTAATCCTGTGATGGTGTGTCTCTGGGAGACCAGGATGATGGTGTTAAAAGCAGGAGGGAGCCTCACACGGCTTCCTGTAAAACAGTTGTCTTAATGCCACCAGGTTGATGTCTGAAGCTTTTAAAACTCTTTTCAAACCCCACAGCCACACCTGATCCTTATTCATCTTCAGTCCTGAAAGCTGAAGCTACTTACGTTGTTTCTAGTAGGGTTGCTAACACAGCCTCTTGATGCTGGAAGCCCCAGCAGAGTTTATGAACCGAGTGGCAAACTGTGTATAGATTCAGCTGGAAAGGAGCGATTGGGAGCGCTGCCCTGTGCAGGGCATTCACCTGCATGTGTAAGGAACGTTATTGGATAGCAGAAAGATGAGCAGCAGCTGGCTTGTGTTTGCTAACCTGCCTAGTTAGTATTGGCGTTAAAATCCATTGTTGTTGTTTTGTCTTGCATAAACCTGAAAGACAAATAACACAGGCTGGTGCAAAGATAGATGTTAAAAAGGCCTTTGAACAACCTTTTCCGAGAACGACTGATAAAAAAGAAGTTTTTAGGATTCTTTCATGTTTTTGATTTAAAAAAAAAAAAAAAAAAAAAATTGGGACCATATAAAAGTTATTATGGTAGATATTTCTATCCAGGTTTTGATATAAAACCTTTCCAAGAAGGATGGATGGATGGATGGGTAAATAACTGATTAGCTGGAGAGATTATGGATGAATTTTCTCTTTTTACAGGCGGCTGGGCTGAGCAGTGATTTAAGGACTGGTATACTATGACCCATTTCCCTGGTGTTGGTCAGGACACTGGCAGCAGCATTATGTCTGTTTTTTGGTTGTAGTTGTTGTTTTCGAGACCACTTTAGGCACCGTTAAAATCATCTAAGACATGCATCTTTTTTCCCTGTGTTCTGTTCAGATAGAAAATGATTATTCTAACAATGTTTTCAAAGTTTTAGTTGTGACGTTTCCTTATATACAGGCATGCAGTCCAAGAATAATTTGATATAAGGCTGGTGCAAATGGGACACTTGGTAGAAATAAACAGAGCATAAGCCAGGGCCTCAGTATGAATATTAATAATCAGCACTACAACACAATCCACTCAGCATCAGATTGCTTTGTAATCCCACTGTAAACTCTTGCTAAACCCAGAGAGTTACTATTATTATAAATAATCCTTCAGTTTGGTTTGTGTATTGTGCTGGTAAATGCTTGAGACACACGGACACAACCACACACACACTTCCGCTAATTTGCCTGTTTACAAGCTGATTTAATATCAATTATCTCCATTTCAGGAACCACACAGATCACAGCACAATGCTAATGGCAGCTGCCGTTCAGTGTTGTAGTGTTTACTGTTTTCGCCATGTTAACCTTCTATCTTAGCTAGTCACTAATGAGCGGTGAACAACAAAGGGAGCCCCTGCCCGTTTTAACCTTTTGACATGCACTCGACCCATTTTTATTTTTTTTATCATTACCAATTAACCAAGATGGTTTAGAGGTGCTCCTCACTTGTTTTTAAAGCCCAACAAACCTCTTCATTTCAAAACTTCTTGCTTTTTAGATAAACATTTCAGCTGCTTTGTTAGGAGTTATTTAAAGTTTGAATGATCTGCAAATTGGTCTATTCTGTCATTTTTACTTTATCCATGTATTAAATACAATTTTTTACTACCAGGGTTGCAGTTTTGCACATGAGCACAAGATGGACATCTAATCACAGTTGTAAGCATTATCCTCGTCCCTTTATCATTGAGATTTTGCCAGTAATATTTTATGGCTTCCACTGGTGATTAACAGTGTTTTTTAAATGAGATTTAATGTTATGACGTCAGTGACGTTTGAACCAAGTAATTTCCCAATAAATGGTACGCTGATATTGTTTATGCTGGTTCCGAGTAACTCTTTTTTTTGCTGTGCAATTTAAACAGCCAGCAGGTAAATGCTCCTGAAAATGGAGGCTGGGTTTCGAGTACAAAGGATGATTACAGATGATTACCTGTATTATACCACAAACTACCTTGCCGAGTAAAGATTTCATGCATCCATTAGTACAAAGAAATGTCAGTAGTTTTTTCACTGCTACAGCATGCTTTACATGCATGCAGAAAAGAAAGATTTTGATGCTGTTTTTAATTAGATAACCAATGCACATTAAGTGTTGGTGTTTTTATTCTGGAAAGTCATGATGTCCCAGCAACTCTAACTTAGTTTTCTCCACACCAAACCAGTTTAGTTTGTGGAGACGGCCAACAAATCTAAATGTTATGAGCTCCATGTTTTAAACCCCGGGGTTAGTTTTACCTGAAATCAGTCTAATTTAAGTAAAATGCAAAAGATGGGATTACCGCTGAAATTTCATTTTACCATTATATTTTATTTCAGATATCTGATGTTTTAACAAACATTTATGTAGAAAATATGCACCCATGTGCCTTTTGTAGAGATGCTCTCATAATCGCTATTTACAGAATAATCTATGATCGTTATCAGCGTTGCTTAGTCTGCTGTTTGATATTATGAAAAGAGCTGTTAAACAATGACTGTAGTATAAAACAGAATTTATATATTTTGAGCTGGTTATAAATGACAAGAGAAATTGTCTTTTTTTTTCTTTTTTTTGTTAGTAAATCTTCTGCTTGGACCATAATCCTCTACAGAAAATTAGGTGGTAAGAGAAATGTTTTAGTGACGTGGCACTGGGTTGGTTGTCTGACTGTGGCAAATCTTTTAAATATTTTCAAACCCGTTGACCAGTTCTTGCACCTATTTTCTTGGACTTTTTCTCTGTCTAAACGTATCTATAGGACTTTTTTCGTCACATATCAGAAAACCTTTAAAGCTATATTGCCACATTATATGCGTAAGAAAGATCAATAACTGTTTGAGCATACACACAAAGCCTCCATTATAATGTTTTGATTGTCATTTTTTGTGGATAAAAATAGCCCCACCGCTGGACACAATTAGCAGATACAAACAGATGTGGCGCCATCTAGCGACAGTATCACAGAACTATCATAATGCTGGTTTGCTAACTTAATAAAACAGTATTGAATGATGCCGGACCAAGCCTGACCCACTGCAATGTCTCGCAGTAAAGCGGCAGCTCGGCGTGATCAAAGACCAACTGTTATTAATTAAATACACCGTTCTAACAGCAACTTTAAGAGCCTCCCAGTGACATTTAGTCTTTTCCCTCTTGTAATCATTTTTTTGCCCTTTTTTCACTGGATCTTGCACCATTCTTCATTGCTTCGCCTGGAGCTTGAGGCTCTAGTTTCCTTCGAAGGAGCAATGAGCAATATTTCACCACTAGGTGGTGCTTGAGCGCTGTCTGTAGACCAGAACAAGCATTTGACAAGCCGTGCCTTGTTACCTCCAAGCTGTCACTCAGCCCCTCTTTTACCTTCTCACGCGTCGCCTCCTATGCGCATATTTGCAAAGGATATATTCACAGCAAAACAGCCTCACCTTCCGGAGGAACATGTCTAGTGAAGTAACTCGTAACTGTATAACGCTGTTGGCAAGAGAACATTTTGATCTGCTGGGGTGCTCTCCGCCATGTTGCTCCTACACTGCGCTGCTCTGATGGTGGTATTTTAGGGCAGGGAGGGGCTAAGCCCTGAGTGGCAGCTGTTCACGTGAACGTACATGCGGCCGGCCCGGCAATGTAAACAAAACTGGAGAACAACAGAGAGCTGCGGTGTGACATCATACCATAGTCCATCAGCAAATATTACCTTTAGTTCTTCACATACCTATTTTTTAGTTCTATCTAAAATAATGAAATTTCCCTTATTGCTACTTTAAACACTATTGACATCAAATTTCAGAGCTCTATTTTCATTGTATATAAGAATGAACCAACACCATGCACTTTGATGCACTTCTTTGAGCTTAATAAGGAAGATGATTTGATGCATTGATGGAGATAATCTTATTTTTCTTTTTTCCGTGCTATTGTCAAAGAGCCTGCAAAAAACATTTTTTTTTCTCTTTTTTGTTTGAAAAATCAGAAGCAGTCAAAATCAGAGTTGGGAACTCAGACCTGAAATAAAACCAGAAGTTGTCACTTCCAGTAAAAGTCTGATCGGTGCGTCTCATAAGTTGAGGATCTGGTGATGCTGTTATGTTGGTGATTCAGAGGGAATTGCTCTAAGGTATTTCTGTGCTGACAAGATCTTAAGCATCTGTGCTTCTTATAATTTCTCTAAGCAGGCAATAACAATACCCATAAAACACTTCCCTGAAGTACAAGTCAGACGCATGAATTCATTCTGTCCAGGTTTTTTTCCCCCTAATGATCAAAGCAACCCGTAGGTCCTACCTTCTGCTCGGGTAGCACACAGATCCAGGAGGTGTGCCAAGAGCAGCCTAACTCTAAACACCCTCGGAGCCAGAGCAGAGAAAGCAAACTCTGGGAAGGTACAGGATTGACGTCAGAGAGAGCCACATGTAAGAAATTCCTTCCTAATTACCGGGATACCCTGGCTTTATCGTTTAAAAAAGAATCCCTGTCATATTCATATTCATGTGTTCCCTGCTTTTATGCTCCAGTTACCTTTTTGTCCCATCAGTTGTCTTTGTTTTCACAGATCAACCAACCCAAAAATGTTGAATCCTCTTTATTTCTTCCTTTCCCTCTTCTTCCACCCTTTCAGCTCACCTTCTTTTTCCTCCCTACCCGTATTTCTTGTGTTCCTCTGCACCCTTCCTTCCTTTTCCACTCCCTACTTGTGGCTGAACTGTTCAAATGACCCTCAGCCCACTTCAGCTGTAATTTTTTTCTCTCTTCTGCTTCAATAAAGCTCGTGTTTGGATTTCTGCTGACCTACTGAAGTTGGATCCGCACGTTTTTATTTCCCTTTCCAGGAAAGTACTGGAAGAAGGAAGACTTTCAGGCTGACACTTGTAACCGTCTCTTTTTTTTTCAATACATTCTGTAACCTGACTAGTTTAAAAAAAATAATCCTTATGCTGAAACTAAATGTTTGGAGCAAGTACTCTACCCTTGTAATGAGGCGTCGGTAATGCCGGTCGGTCTGCATTACCGTTGAGAAGGAAGAATTAAATTCAGGTGATAAATGATGGGATTGGTGACCTTATGGCAGGAAATGAGCTCTCCCGTCAGTCCAAACTGCAATCATTCCCCACATCTCGGTCAGTAATTAATCCTGCAGGATAAATAGTTTTATACGGTGCCAGGTGCCTTTGGCTCATTCTCATTTGTCTGGAAAAGCTACTCTACATTAATTATTTAGAGCTAATCACGCTATTGTATTTTCTTGTCACATATAAATGTACCGGCTCATTCTTCTCTAATATTTTACATCTTAGTGCTGCAGTTTGTTTTATATATCCTCCTGTCTCGTCTTAAATGGTTTATTGGATGTGGTCTCTTTGTTTGGGTCTCAGTCAACAATCTGAATATTATTTTTCATCCTTTGGTTGCATTTTTACTGAAGCAGTTAAAAGAAACCAGGAAGTTCCAATGTTTTCCGAACCAATCACTGCCCACCAGATTCCTTTTTGACTCCGTTATATCAACAAGTTACTGTACAGTTGTTTGCCAGATGATTATCATCCATTAATAAATATATGATCACATAAAAGAAGTTTCACTGACCAGACAGGCAGGTGTCCATTGTGATCAATAAAGGGGAACACAAAGGGAAACGGAGTGTCTCTTCAGTTTACAGGAGTCAGTTGGCACCTTCAACACACATTGGTCTTGACTAGGTCTGTACGATTTTTGACTTTTTTATGCATTAACCCCAAGCAACAAAAACACTCTGTAGATAAAGATGTTTGTAAGCAAGCACTATTTAAAACAAGAAATGTAACTGTTTTTATTAATCGGAATATTATCATTCAAGGGAATAGTTTGTTGAGTTGGACATCAATCCTTGTTGAATATAAAGTGCAACCAACAAACAACTCTATGTATTAAACAGTTTGACCAGAACTTAATGCTGTGGTGAGATTCCTGAAAGTATCTGGTAAAAAATTATGATTATATAAACTCTAAAACAAATAATAAATAAACTAGATTATCTCACTGCTGCAACTCTCTTCCCTTCCATGTGGAGGCAAACGCACTTTAAACATAATTTTACTCAAATAAAGATCAATTCTGGGTTGTTGCTATGTTGTTTTCTTCTTCTGCTGTTATCCACTTAGAAAAGTGGAAATCTTCCAGGTTTACTGGTAAATTTACCTTTTTGAGGGCTAAAGACTCAGCCACATTCCTTTGACTTTAAATACTGTCTCTCTGTCTGTCTTCCATCTCTTGCATGCATAAACAAAGTCTTTAGAGCAAGAAAAACAAATCACGGCGCTGAAGAACTTGCACACAAACATTCACATGATTCCACAGGACTGGACTTGCTTGGAATCACACCCATCTTCCAGGGCTCAGCAGTGAATACAGTTCTGGTGAATTGCCCGTTTAGATTTGCAGTCATCCACGTTACGGTGATCCTAATTGCTTGAATACCTACATGGGAACTGGACTTTCCTTTGCAGTTTATGATGACATATTTTTATAAAAATTATTTACCCTATTAAAAATCTCTGCAGATTTATTTAAAATTTTTTTGCCGCGCAAGATTCAGGTCATCAAGTACATTTTAAAATGAGACAAATATCCAAAGTTAAAACAAACTTCCAAACATTTTTTATAAGTTTGTTTTTACTTTGGATAAGTAATGATTACATGTATTTTTTAAAGAGAGAAACCATTTATACCACCCTTACTGTGTGTGGGTGTGTGGGGGGGAGTCAACCTCCCCTTGTAGAATCATTAATTAATCATTAATTACGGCACACTTCTGTCACTCACTGTGGGATCTTCTTCTTAGTGGACAAGATCAGCTGTTTTTCTTCCATCTCCAAGTAGACCCATATAAATGGGTTTTTTATGCTTGTCTTTTTTTTTTTCTTTTTTATATTTCATTTTAGTTTTAGAAAGTCGGCGCATGTTGTGGCTCTTGTCCATTTTATTTCTTGGGCAGAGAGGGGTGAGTGCGGGGGAACGTGACTTTATGTGCTCACCATAAACTAAGATCTGAACGAGTGACATATTTTGCTAGCCTTAAACCCTTTGAAACGTCTTGTTACTGAAAAGTGCTATATAAATAAACTTGCCTTGTCTTAAAATTGGGTCAGAAATCAACATTAGGATTACATTAGGACATTTGTTAATCGATTAAGAGTAATCCATCGCTGCATCTTGATGTATTGAAATCTTTATTCATCTCTGTGGCTCCCTCCTTTTGAGATATTAACTTGCCAAACAAATATTCATATTTTACTCTTGTGATTCATGGTGTGACTGATTGTAACAGCAGCTATGGAGGAGAAGCACGTTTTAGAGCACCCTCCATAATTATTGGCTCTCCTGGTAAATAAATGTAAAAAGCTTGTTTTTCGTTTTTTTTTCATTATCCTAATCACATAACAAATTATCAAAATACAAAATTCAACAATTTATGGATAATATTGCTGTAACGCTTAATTTTTTAAACTGTCCACCTTTAAGATCTTGTAATGCAGCATTATGTAATAATGTAATACATTTGGACTTCAAAGTGTAATAAAAGTCACTAAAACTGCATTTTGTAATAATCACTGCAAAATGTAATAAAATCCATTGACACATTATGTGATAGCATTATTACATTTTGTGGTGACATATTACAAAATGCAGCAGTTCCTTTTTTAAAAAGAAAAACAATGTAAGAATGTGGCACATTATGCAGTAAACGATCACAAACCAGTCTGTTCATCCTAATCAATATACCTGTAATAACTGTCGTTATTATCTTAAACATTTAAATCTGTGAAACACCGTTCAATAAAGACCTGAGAATCTCTTTACAACATTTTTTGGTTTTTCCTTCCTTCCTTTTTTGCTGCGAACATCCTTAGCCTGACAGTTTAGTGCTCTGAAGAGTTTGTTACTGTGGGAGCTGGGAGTGAAAAGGGAACTTGACTTATCCAGGGTTACTTTTGCATACAGCTGTATAAATTGAAATTCTTGCAAGACATCATGCGACCTTTAACTGCGGTCTTTCAGATGATGTTCACATGTGATACTTTTACCAACTGAAAGGCCCTTTCTCTCTGCCCACTGATCCTTTCCCTCTCCTTCAGATGTCTCAGTTTCTTTTATTACATTTTCATACTGTTCCCGTCTTGTGTGTCAGTGGGATCTCCCATCTCCCCGTGGACTCACTTACACAGGCTGCCTGCTGCCAGACCACATGGCCTCTGTTATTGTGATCAGTGACTGTGACCATGTGTGGGAGGCACACGGAGAGTGATAAATTGTAAGACCGCGTTATCTGGCTTAAATCAAAATGTTGACCTTTAGCTGCGGATGCCTGCATATAATCCTGGTGGCTATTTCATTTTATCTGCTGGAAAGTCTCATAAAAGATCTGCTGCTCCTCAATACATTGAAAGACGTTATTTAAAGCAGTCCTGATATGAACCAAAGGTACTTTGTCAGGAGTATTAATCCCTCTCCCTACATGAGCGGTTGGAAACAAAGGGGGCGCTAGAGAGCTCAGAGGAGGCACAGGGAAATTCTGGTATTACATGAATAAAATACCTCAATGGTTCTCAGAAGCTTTGGTCAGACTTGCTTTAAACGATGCTCTAGCACGCAGAACTCAGTATTAACTAAAGTTTATATATTGGATTAAAAGTATTTCAAGATAAACACAGAAATTTGGGTGACTTTGTAATCTCTGCTGAAAAATTCACTTATTCACAGATTAAAAGCCCTGCATGGAACATTTAGTTGCAACCTGGAAGATGCTGCATGTGGAGAAACATGGAAAAACAAGGCAAATAAAACCAAAAAGGCTGGAAGATCCATGCCAGTCTCTTTACACACAATTTTCTGCAAATAAATCCATTTCGTCAATATTAATGCAAAACTTCCTTATCAAAGAAATAAGAGGTGGTGCAATGTTACGTTTAGGGACAGAAAAATCCACTGTTATTAACTCCCATGTTTTAAAGCCAATTATGAATAAGGGGTCATTTCCAGATGGATAATCTGAGAAAGATTTTATTTTTTTTGAAAGAAGTCTTTTATTATTAAAACGTATGAATTAGTCTACTAGCAGTTTCAGACCAATTTGCTTATCTTATCGTTCTATTTGTTGCACAATTTATCCCTTTAGTCATTTTAAATGTGGTTTGCATCTGCAACATTTTAAAAAAGTTAACAGTTTAGGTAGAGCTTGTATAAATTCAAATATTCATGTATTCTTTGCACATCTGTCCATAAGCTACCAAAACGTATAATTTCAATGGTAATTCTTGGGGTTGTGCTAATGTACGGGGAAAAACATGAGTCTGTTACAACAAATGCAAACATACTGATAAGAATGCAAAAGCTAAAAAGTCATTATGGTAAAAGTTATGATTTTTATATATCAGGACAAGCAGACAGCGCTGCAGGTACAAATAACATTACAAGGCTCAATTTCCGCTTGGTGTAATAATCTAGAAGAGGTGTATGGACTAAAGATGTGCTTGTTGTCACAGTTGGACAGAAACAAACTTTCTGTATGCACAGAATGTCGTACTATGTGAGCAAACCCAGAAACCTGCAATCAGAGACCAGCAAGCATAAAAAGGTTTGGTAGTAAAAATAAAGTCAAACGACGTGGCTTGTGTTGAAGGTTAAAAACACCCACAGGACGGTCGGAGTAGCTGGTAAAAATGGCCACAACATCAATGAGTGGTTTGGAGCAGAGCAGTGGTAAGAAATTATTCAGTATGTTAGTCCAGCAGACTGTCAGTATATACTTCCAAAAATGTTATGTTGTGATTAATTTCTATCCATGATTTCATTTATCTTGTGAATAACACCCAAAATACATGGAAAATGTAACAGATGCTCTAGTTAGAGAGTTAATTTTGTGGTTGC
Source organism: Fundulus diaphanus (assembly GCA_037039145.1). Lineage (NCBI taxonomy): Eukaryota > Metazoa > Chordata > Actinopteri > Cyprinodontiformes > Fundulidae > Fundulus > Fundulus diaphanus. The sequence continues at coordinate 47,892,843 of CM073132.1, read as the reverse complement.
TAAAGATACGAGATAAACACGTTAGGTTTTGGACTATAATCCTTCACATGATGCTGAGATTTGGTCACAAGAATAAAACAATTCTGACACAGGTCAGGACTCGGTGCTTTTTGACTAAACTGTTTGGTAAATGAAGTCGACCCTTATCCAAAGGGGTTTATTTTTGTTGTTACCTGTAAAAAAACTAAAACCTACCACTGTGTCAAATTCATATGTACAAAAAATATTGGTTAGGTCCTGTGGACGGGTTGTTCTTTGTTGAAACGTTTCGTCTTTTCTGAAGAGTTGAAGGTAAACTGAGCCTTACTGTCAGCACCTTTTCCTGCCTTTATAAGGCTGAGTTTACCTTCAGCTCCTCAGACTGATTAAACGTTTCAACTAAGTATCCGTCCAGAGGCAATATCCAATTTCTTTTTTTGTGTTTTTCTACTGGATTATTGAGACGCATCAGGACAAATTCATGTTTCAATTTTCTTTTCACCACTTGAGAATTGTTGGCACCAGATTTCTAGAGGCAGAAATTGTTCTTGGAACATTAGAAACAGCTTTGAACAGTTTAGTGGGTGTGTGGATAGTAAAAAAAAAAAAAAAAACTAATTTCTGAGGGAAATGAAACTACCAGTTTACATAAAACGCAAATGGAAAAAATAATGCAGGCACAAACATTGCCAAATTTTGAATGTTAATTTATTTTTGGGTTTAGATTTCTCCATTATTAGTTTTTCAGTTGTTTTTAGTGTTACAAAAATTTAAAGTTAGTGTTGCTGCATACATTCCTTACACAGGTTAACTTTTTTTAATGAATTTCTTAAGGTAATTCAATTAAATACTTAATTGTTTTTTACATTACAGCAGTCAAGTATTGAATGGCAAGAAATGACTGTTGTAATGTAGACAAGAAAAAAAATATTTTTCTATTTTTTTTCATATTTTAGAGCAAACCGTCATCTACAGATGCTGAATAAAGTCCTCTGCTACCCAGTTTTTTATGTTAAACATTTTATAAAAAGAAGCACAGGAACAAACTAGTAAAACACTTTACCTTTAAGGTTCGATCATAGGGTGCGTTGATGAAGGCGACATTAAGATGGTTTAAATCTGCCTCTCCAGGTCACTGTTTGCTTTTCTCTTCACCCCAAAATTGCTTTCAGAAAGTAAAGGAGTGAAATCTCCTAAGGACCTGCTGAAAAACACCCAACATGCCTGAAATCCTCCAGAGTGACTTTGAGCAGTCCGCTGTGGCACCGAGTGGACCTCTGTGACCGAAACACTTTAACTTGAACATTTAGTCTTGTTTTTCTCCTAAGTTGTTATTACTACAGCAGTTTGACGTGATTACTGCTCTGTTTGCACAAAACCTGTTACAAACCCACACGTATGATTTACCTGCATGTGATTAGCCAAATCCATCCATCTATTGCTTTGGTGGAACCATTTATTTATGAACATTTCATTAGATGACTGTTAAGTTGTTCAGGTGTGCAACGTTTTCCCTGGCTGACGCCCAGCCTGAAATCAGTCAGAATGTGACTCTCTGTATCAGTGGATGGATCTGTGGTCCCCGGGCTGCACAGTGTAACCGGTACCGGTGGCTCTGATAGCGACACTGAATGGGGTCGGACCCGAGTGAAGTGTAAGCAAGGAGTCAAACTAGCAGGAAACGTCCGGAATATTGTCGAAATGGTAGCAGGAGGTGGGCGCCGCCCTCATGCTGACCCTGTACTGATGATGGATGAATCAGTTTAAATAGTTAGGGCTGGACGATATAGATAAAAAGCATATCGATAAAATGGAAATGATATTGATCGACATCGATAATTATCAATAAATTCAAAACATATACTTTAAGTGCAGCCCTGGACATTTTATGTTGTTTCTTAGAAACGTATTTTTATATAAAGAACACACAAACGCTGAATTCAAACTCAATCCTTTATTCAACCAACTTTTTACCAAAAAAGCAAGTTTTTAAAAAAGAACACGTGCTTCCTGAACCCTTTGACGGGGCGGAGCTTGGTGACGGAGGTTCCTGGGTCTGCGTCTGTGATTGGTTGGGAGGATGTTATGATGTAATATAAATCTACATGGCTAGAATGCATAAGGAAGGAAAAATGTTATTCTATTGAACTTTTTATTGACCCTTTTTTTTTATCATCGATATACGTCTATCGATCGATATATATTGTTGAATTATTGTCCAGCCTTATAATTAACTCACTTCTATTTAGTCCTATGGATTTGGGTGTTTTTATCTTTGCAAATAAGCACTGCCTAGGATCTAAAAGCTCTTGATGCCACAATCAAACTCATTGATTTACAACCAACAATGGAAAATACATTTTCTTTATGAAGAGAGAGGATGCTGTCTATTTGACCTGAAATGGTAATGTACTGTAGTATAAGTGTCCATTGTTTCTGCAGTCAGTGACACGGATATCTAATTTTGGAGTGAATCTTCTCATATGCTGGCTTCCCCGGCAGATTATCTGGTGCTTTAGAGTTGCAGTGACAGGTTGGTGTTGCTGGCACTCTCTTGAGGCTGGCTTGGAGTTTGGTTGTAGCAGAAGGACAATTTTGGTGGAGCCTCAGCAGACAGGATGGCATAGTTGGCAGAGTGGAGTGTGGCTAAGCTCTGAGGCTGAGACTGAGAGCTGGGAATACACCAGACTGGGTTGTAGTGGACCAGACAGGTTGGCGTGGCCCGCTGTGTTGTGAACTGTTGTTGAAGTAGAGGAGGCCCGGTAGGACCGGACGGTGTTTGCTGATTTACGCGTTTGATTGCGCTTCAGCTTTTTTTTTTTTTTTTTTCTTAAGACACAACCCTTACAAACACCCATGCACACATGGAAACCTTTTTGTTTTTCTGCAGGGATTCTCCTCAGCGTTGTGGGACGGGGTTTACATCCACTGAACCAGACACTCCTGCTTCCTGCAGCTCTCTGAGCCAACTTGTCCTCTTGCCAGCCATCGGTAACTTGGCATCCCCCCTTCTTCCTTTTTCCATGTGGCGATCACGTATGTCTATCCACAAGGAAGTCTGTCGACGCATCGCGGCCTTTACAAATGAGATGTGACACATGGAAACAACAAATTTCTTTCCTGCGTGATCTCAGAAGAGCAAATAATATAAAAAAACTTGTATATTTAGAGGCCATATGCATGTTCCTTGATGACCCTGGGGAATACATGCTGAGTGCTTTCCATATGGTGCAGGTCACAGAGGTCAGAGCATTAACGTATCCGTCACTCGCTGTTTTCCACTGTTACTGACTTGTATGCGTCTTCGTAAAGCAAGAACACGCCCTGCAGGACATCCCTTACTTTGATAAAAGATTGTGAAGAATATAAAGCACAGCCAACCTGTGGAAGGCCAACAGCTTCCAGAAAGCCTTGATGCAAATATTTTATGTTCCATCATCATTTTCTGCCAAGTTATCCAATGTTCCTCTTTTTAACGTGTGTACCGAATCCAGTATAGCAACCTGGCTACAGAGCAGAATACCTGTTAGCACTGAAACACTCAGTCTGATCGCTCCATTTGTTGCCAACTGCACATAAAGCATCAAATCAATAAATCACAATATTATCAACTAATTTATTTATTTTATTATTTTAATATTATGGTTAATACATTCATTACATAAAGTGATGTATTTTTTTTACTATACCTCACAGTTAAAATTCAGGTGTTTTTTTTTCTTTTAAATTTAAGTAATTTTCCGAGTGTCTTCATGATTATTGATGGAAAGTTGAGTGGAAGGAAAAAGTTTGGTTGAAAAACGTGCACAAACACCTACCGTGTTGCACAGATACAGTAATTTATCCAAAGTCCACCAAGAATAAGTACGGAGTACATACTCCATGCAATACTTCAGCATTGTTTTCAGTTGGTCAACATTTCTGTATTTAAAATATGTTTTATTAGTTGTATGTGTTATGCACATTTTCTTGAGAAACTGAATTATAGGTTTTCATTTCCTGTAAGACAAATTAACAGAAACAAGTGAAACCATTCCTCTATATATATATGAGTTTGATATTTAATATTAAATTGATATCTAATTTTTAAGATTTGCCCAGCCTTAACAGATTTAGTGTATTCTGAGTTTCATTTTTAAAGAACCACCATTTAAGAAGCTAAAAAAAGGCACTAAAAATAATTTTCTGGTCTTCCTGCTGTAAATGGCCCCTGATTATTTCTTTTGGAAGCAGAGACAACATGAAGCATCTGCATCAGCGAACAGTTGCTGTAAAACAGGATTTTTCTATTTTTAATACAATGATTTTAGAAGCGACGGTTAATGTCTCGGCATTACCTTTACTCTGGCGTTTAAAGAAAAGATCGCCAAGCAGTTCCAAATTCAACATTTTCCATGACAGACAGACAAGGTGGAAGCTGATGAAGCTACTTGAACTTTTCTGGATGGAGCAACTCAGCGCTGCCCCTCCCCCAGCTGGTGCTGTGCACTGCCGTCCAGCTTGCTTGAAGAACAGTGAAACCTTTTTTTTCTCACTTTCAAAAATAAAATAAATTTGGCTGTTTGGAAATATGTCTGGCTGCTTAAAGGACGGCCAGTGATGTTGTTAAAAATAAATTGCCCCACATTTTCTCTCTTATGAAGGTAACTCTTATTTAAAACTACTGTTGTCAAACTGCGGACAGAATGAGCCAAATGCAGGCTCTACCTGACTAACTAACCAGCTGATATCAGCTTGTTGCATCTGAAACCTACTACTAAAGTAATCACACACATGTATTTACTTCGCTTGATTATTTGTATAAAACTTAAATGCCAATAATTGTTACAAAATCTATTGTAAATGTAATCAATGCTATATTTTTGCAGCATTTCTGATTTAAATAAGATATTAAAATTTTTTATGCAATTTTTGTTTTAAATCTTTGCGTAAATACGGTAATATAATTAAACTGCTGCATTTTTATTAAAGGCTTTCAAACTGAGAATCTCATACTAGTCCATGTTTAGTTGAAAGCTCGATAGAATAAAACGGAGCAGATTATGAGCTATTATCTGCTCAAACTGTTGCTCTGCCTAGATTAATCATAGACGTGTCTCGCCATGTCATGGAAAATACAGTTAAGTTATAAAAAGCTTTGTACGTCTAGCTTCTTCCCCTTCAATCCTTTCAAACACCACACTGACGAAACCAGGTAACCCTTCACTCAGTAATAGGCCCACACTAAAGAGTGTTGTCAGTAGATCTGGTTGTGCTTAACACTGTTTACTGATGGAAAAGACGTTTTGAGTTTCTAACTGGTCGGTCAAATTCTCTCATGGCCCTTTAATTCATAGGTGCATTTAAATTTTTAGGCTTTATTATAATTTAATGTTAATTTTTTGCTTTCCATTTACTGACCTATGCAGTCACGTATCTGCCTTATGTGAATGATAGATGTGGTTGTTTATCCTATTTGGAATAGTGGTTAAAAGAAATTGACCAATGTGTTATTTATACCCCAGGGAAACAGGAAGTCATAATTAAAGATTTAACCTTAAAAAAGCAAATTAGAAACCTGCTTCAGGTGCATTTATTTTACAGAACTTTAAGGTGCAAGCAATTGTCTGTCTTGGCCTGAAAATGCATAAAGGAGTCTGATGTAAACCAAGGTTCTACTCGGGAAATGCGTCATGTTTCTTTCTTACAGTAAACCGTGTTAACACCATCCTGCCCTGTGACCACATCGGCTTTTTATTGTATTTATTCAGGCTCCGGGGCTAATTTTAGTAACACCAGGGTGAAAAGAACATTATACCTCAACTGTGCAAGAATGTGCTTCTCCCACTCCTGGGATATTTGTTTATTGTGGTTCCCATGGCTATTTTTTTTTCTTCTTCACATCAGCGTGTGTTTAGGCATTGAGCATTGGACACGCCTCTCCTGCTCAGGAATTACACGTCGGTCACAAGGCTGTTTGGCTTCCAGGAGATGCATTTCTTTAACTCAGACTGATACAAAAATATTTAATATTAGCTGATATTGTTTGGAAAAAAAAAACTGCATCTTGCAAACCGCTTAGACTGAAGTGGACAGAACGGGAAATGAGGGTGACAGAGGGTAAAGGCATAATGCTCGCTTACACTTCCAGCTCTTCCTTTGTGTGTGTTTGCGTGTGTGATTCCTTGGCCTGTGTCTTGCCCGTTAAGTCTCGGTGTCATCTTTCTGCCATCTGCTGCTGCCACCCTACCAACACAAGATGTATCATTTATAATACTCAGCAGCTTCAAAACTCCTCTCCTTCCCAACGTTTGTTAAAGGAAACAAAAGATCCTTCTCCCACAGTAAGAATTTCAAGAAATGCATTCGGTGTGCTTTCTTTTTTTTTGTTTTGTTTGTGTATGTCATGAATTTTTAATTTGGCCCCGCCCCTCTGTCATGTATTAGTCATGGAGCAGTCTGCTTTGGCTGAAAATAGAGCCTAGCAACCCAGAAAAACAGAATCTATAGCAGGTGTGGGTATGCACTGCGGCTCGTTCAAGTGACACAACACGCGCTCTCTGCCGTTCGTGTTTTGATTCCTCGCCACAGTATTTAGCAATGATGACGACAATTTTCTGATGTTTTTGATAAACACTCTTCATTTATTTTCATTTTCCACACCAGCAGTCTCTGCATTTGGGTAATATTTAACGTGCAGCACACGTCAGTAAGCTCCAGGACCCTCTGTGAGCAAAGCTGAAAAGGAGAGAAACAATTTCAACAACATTCAGCATTGTAAAAGTTTCTCATTATATGAAAACTGATTATTTCTATGGCAACTGACATTCTGACACATAAGCACGGCTTTTTGGTTCATATTTTTTGCCCTATACAGCAAGAGCAAACGTCAGGAACGGTTCTCAAACTCAGTTTATTCAGACTGGTGAGCTCCACAACAGGTGGTTAGCAGAAAGTAATTTTGGTTTGATTGGAATTCAGATTTCCTTCCAGTAAACTGACCCAAATGAGGAGCTGCACCAAAATAAGTAGGAATGGAGTGCAGAAAGTCGTATACAGTTGAACTAAAATACATTATTTTATTTATCACCTTTATTTATGAAAATACTACATTAAATAAATTCTGAAGTACCCTGAAGTGAAGGGTGAAGCGGCAAATTGACTCAAAGTTTTGAGTCTTAAACCGATGCAACAGCTTAAGCTCACATCTTCATGCCAGCGGCTCCTGATATTAACATAAATGTGACAGCCTCATGCTCAGATCAACTGGATGACACTTTGTGAGACAGACGCCACTCAAACAACAAATGTTATTGTGTTTTAATAAGGCCTTTATATGAGAGCTCACTCTCTCAATGCAGGGACAGGACTTAACTCAGAGCCGTTTCCAAACAAACTGTAACATACCACTATTAACTTTGTACTTTTTTAGGGCTGGACAACTACTTGCATTTTCAATAGACACAATTTTAATAAACACAATTTCCAAATCGCAGAGTTCTGCAGTTTTTGTCTATGTAACAATTAATGGATCAGACGTGTCCTTTAGGTGTCAGTAATATGTTTAAAGTAAATTTGCCTCCACATGCAAGGGAAGAGAGATGCAGCAGTGAGATAATTTTATTTTATTACTATTTTTAGAGACTATATAATCATACTTTTTTACCAGAAACTTTCAGGAATCTCACTACAGGATTAAGTACTGGTCAAACAGTTTAATACATAGGTTTGTTTATTGGTTGCACTTTATGTTCAACTAGGATTGATGTCCAATTCCACAATATTCTCTTCAATAATAGAATTCTGATTAATAAAAACAGTTACATTTTTGTTTTAAATAATCCTTGTTCACAAACATCTTTATCTACAGGCCATTTTTGTTGCTACTGGTTAACGCAGAGAGAAGTCAAAATTAACTCACAATTATGGTTGAAATAAATCACAATTTTGATTTTTGGCAAAATCGTACTGCCCTAGCTTTTTTTTTGGGTGGGGGGGTCTTTCAAAAATAAATCTCCTTTATCCCTCTATCTTCATAAAGAAGTCAGCTCAAAGGGAAAGGTCTAACGATGTGTGAAATCGTGAGCCGGTGATGGTGAATTTTTCTCGGACTTACATTTCCATCCTGGTGTAGCTGGAGATGACCGGATGTTGCTAGAGTTTCAGATATGAGGGCTGGCTCTGTTACTTTCATACAGCTGTGTACTCTTATTCACCTACCACACAAGACTTTACTTTTACTAGAGTAAAAAATACTCTTAGTATTTTAGTCGAAGTACTACTCTTACTTGAGTGCAATTTTTGGATAGGATTATTTTATAAGGTTATAGTTACTAAAATTATACCTTAACTGATTCCTGCTCTTTCTCTGTCTTCCTGTCTCTGCATCTCTCTCATTCCCTTACTGTTTTTCATGATTAGTTTTATTCAGCATGGATGTTTTTCTTTATTTTTGGCCTAATTATCTTATTTATATGAACATGGCACTTCATTAACACGGAAAATAAGCAGCGTTTGTTTGACAACCACTTTAACTAAAGGATGAGAACTCTGGCAATGTGACAATCTCTGCCAAAATCAGTCGTGTAGAAAAAGTGTAGACATTTTAAAATATGGTTACTCTCTTCCATGTAGGCTACTGCACTTTTATTTTTTAATTCTTTTTCTGGGTTTTGACTGCATAGGAGCACTACTGCACTTTATTTTCATTTAAGAAAAACACAATGTGTCCATATATCCTCTGATTGGTTTCGTGTCTCCGCATGTCGTATGACGTATCATGGTGGGCCGCCATGACCATTTTTTTGGTTCCAGTCCTGCAAAGAAGTGGACTAGTAAACTGCTTCATCTTTCACTACTGACCCTGTTGTTTAGTACCGCTAAGTCTTGATTTTAAAGCCTGACAAAACCTCAGGGTTTCCCCTACCGTATTATAAGCCCCATTATAACAACCCATTTACCCCATTTTCTGGGGAAACCATCAAATCTGAAGTATCTGTTTTCTCCAAAGTATTTTTACATGAATCAGATGTGTTGATTTCTCACCTTCAGTAAAATTCTATATAAAGGACGTATCGTTGGTTACTATATTATGCTGATAGTTGTACTTTTCCCATTGCCATGGCCATCTAAAGTACTCACTCAGAACAAAATGATTGATCCAATCCAGCCTTTGGGTTTCTTTTTATGTAATGCACCACAGATGATTACAGAACTTAAGTGCTCAAATGGGAATCTGGTATTTGTGGTTGCCTTTGCCTGCTAATGTATGGCTTAACAATGCAATCTGTCAACGTCTGTTCGTGAGCAAACTTATTATTCGGTCCCAGGCATGTAATAATGTCCACCAGCTGACGTTGCACGTCGTTTTTAACACCTGACGATGTATCATTCAGCGAGCGACTCGGTTCAGAATTAGCGCCCTGCATGTCAGCGGGCGTGAGCATTTACGTGTTCACCGGGCACATTTTGTTGGAACTTAATGTTCTTGTTGACAGGAATGTAGGATGATCTCGCCACATCAGCCGGTCATCAGCCCACAAGCGGCATGTTTGTATCGTGTGGCCAGATGAAATGCTGATGCATCAATGATCTCACGCTCATGGGTGCTGAAGACCTGCAGCGCCGGTCTGTTAATGACACGTTTCCCTGCCTGCCTAATGGCATAAACATACAGTCCAATGTGTGCTGCACCGTTAGGCTGAATCTTTCATTAAACTGGACGGTGATTCATGCATACTCATGATAATGAACTCTATTTTTAAATTGCACATCGGAGGCAGAAGCTCTAATCAGAAGGTTGCCGGTTTTCGCTCTCATTGAGATTTAAAATTCAAATGAGCTGTGCTGCTTTTAGCTTTTTCCAAACAATCAACAGACCGTTGAGTCACTTGTATCGTCTACTTAGTGGAGTTACAGAAGTTTAAATTCTCAGCTATGATCTTAACTGTGATCAACTCATTCAAAGTCTTCTGCCTGCAGCGAGGAAGGGCTGTGCTAAAGTTGGTTCAGTTTCTTTTGTCTGATAAATGATCAAAATATCTTTTTTTCCATCTGAATGAAAGGAACCAGTATGGACTGTCTTCAGTCCCAGCTTCTCTCATGCTGGTATAAATGTTCAGTTATCAGGTGCATGGCGGTCCTGAAGAGTTAAGAAAAAGGCGGTTATATTTCTCCTCTAATTCCAAAAAGACGTTTCACTTCTTGTCTAAAAGGCTTCTCCAGTCAGAGCTAACAAATCGTCTTCGAGAAGAGGTCAAATGTCTACAAGAAATGAGAAGTTCATTTGTCTTCTATTGAAGCACCAGGATCACCTTTTTTTTCCCCTATAAATTCTGACCTTTTCGTTTTTTTTATGAGCATCAAAGATCCAGTCCCAGTGAGAGAAAAAGGTCATTTTTGAGGCTGTAGTTGGTTTCCTAGTGAAAATTAACATTATGTCATAAAGTGGTCCCACTTCTGATATTAAAATATGTAAATGTATCTCTAAATGTGACTGTTGATGTACTTGAGCTGGTTGCATGATCTCCAGAAGTCAAAATATATTTTCAGTTACTGCTAATAGCATATTGTTGCCATTATGACTGATGAAAAAGTCCTAAATGAAACTAAATAGAAACATGGTAATTGATGTTTGTTTTGTCATAGTGTCCTGATAAACTGACAATTTAAAATATTAGAAAACTTTAATCTGAAATGGTCGATGTTAAGTCTATTCATTTAGTGTGCCCAAAGCTGTTAAATGTGGGGACTACATAGAGCCAAGAAATTTCATTGATAGTTGATCACTTAAAGGAGCAATAAGTAAGATATTTACTGTAAAATTAACATAAATCATTCTCATTTGTCACCTGGGATGGAAGTAACATTCCCTATAAACAATCGGTCTTCTGTACCAACAAGTCACGTTTTTCGCCTTTCAAACCTAGATGTACAGTCTGGAATTACTTTGGTTCAGAGCCCGTGTTTACTTCCTGGTTCCTGAACCAATCATATGAGAGTTCCCAGGAGTCCCAAAACAGAGCGCAGCATTTGGTATTTTGACAAAAGAGCAGCCTGCAAACATGGAGGCCAGTAAGAGAAGCGGACCAGAAATAAAACAGAATACAAAAGCATATACCTGTCCTGTGGAAGTAAATCAGCAGGACTGTTTTTAAACTGCAGGCTGTCTGTCTGTGTTGTTCTGATTGTATCCTAGATGCCATTATTACTTATGTTCCCTTTAATATAAGGGGAAACAGTGACATACTCGTCCTGAAGGAATTGAAACTGGGAATTTCCCAGCCTTGATCCCAATGCACACATACTATTCAGCCTGGGAGTGCATCAAAAGCAGCAGACATACTTCAGACATGAAGATCCTCTGGCCACCGTTTTATACAAAAACATATATGACAAGATAGGAAGCAATATGACATTTTTTCATGTCATTTCATTTTGTGTAAATGAAGTTAACAAAACAGAAAAAGGTTCAGCGTGTCTTTGATCTGCACTGTTTTGAATTATCAAATGTGATTAAGTAGCCAACATTTCCAAGCTTTTTTCAAGTTAATTCCCTTAAGAAGGTGTTTGGCCTCGAGGCTTGATGTGAGAATTTCTTTTTTAAAGTCTCTGTTTTAAGTAGCTGTTTTCTCATAAATCACAGCCTTGCCCTCTTTCTTTTCTCATGCTTTCATGAGGGCAAAAATCCAAAATTCTGATGAAATGAGTTCCATTGTAGTCGTAAATTTCTCTCAACTTTAGTGATCTGTTCAGAATTATCTTCTCTAAGGACAGTGATTTATGTGGTTGTTATAATTATTTTTAGGTATTCATTGGGTTTAACCATTAACATCCCACTTTTATTCTGACACAGCTGACAAACTTGATATAATTTATCCTAATATATTTCTGAACCAAATACTCTCAAACTGAGTAGATTTCCTGGAGCCCTCATCCGTCATGCTAAGAAGCAGAAACATTTATAATGTAGCTGAATTGTTTAATTTCTCAAATGTTGATTATTAAATGCAGAGAGAGGCTTCACTTTGACAAGAAACGCCTCTGCAAGATGACACCAAACTTATTAGGGCTGCACGATATCAGCAAAACATGGCATGTGATGACGATGGGGGATATCACCATGATGACATAACCTGAGATGATTGACAAATACCTAATTAAAACTAAACATTAATATCTTTTTGCTTTGAGTTCATTCCAAACATAAATCTCTGGCAGCGAGTTGTCGGTTAAGCTTCTTGAAAAATTAGAATGTCTTATTTTGGAAATGAAACACATTAGCTGCATGGTAAAAATACTAAAAATAACAAAAATAACTAACAAAAATAGATATTCTTGTCAATAAAAATGGCAATAATGGTAATAGTAATAATAGTAATAATAAAAACCCATGTATGGCATATTTGCGACATATTGTGCTGCCCTTTTGCCTTCAGGATAAACTTGAGCTGTTTTACAAGCAGATTCTGCACTCAAACATGTACAGATGCCTAATTAGAGTATTTGATCTACACTTTAGTTAATTACTGTTAAATGGCTTCACTTTTTCAAGACAAAAAATACTTCTTTCTCAGCTCTAAGAATAACTAGATATTTAAATACCTGCCAGAAAAAAAGGACAGCAGGGTTGTATTGGACTAAATGCACCAAAATGGTCTGCTAACACATTCACGATAAGTGTTAGAATGAATTAACTGGGCGCCAACAGCAGCCGTGACACTCCCTCTGTGTGTTTAGTCATGCAAAGTCCATTTTGACTCAGACCCTAATGAGACGGGAGCGACTGCAGTTGGCAGAACTGACCTTAAAGCTGCCGGACCAAACGTGGCCGTTTTCTTTTCTTTTTTTGTTGTTGTTGTTGCAGAAGTTTGGCCCACAACTTGACCGAGCTTGAATCAAAGTGAATGATTCAGACTGCTGCAATTTAAAACCGAGGGATAAAAGCATCGAGGCTGATGATGAGGACGAGGAAGACTGATGCAAAACAGATTTGAGTGCATATTAATTAGGATGACTAAATTGTGCTCAGGAGGAAGTACCGTAAGAGGAGGAACCTTTCAGGATCTGAATGTAGGATTCGAGCATCTGCTGCTATCTGAATACATGTGACATTAAGGGAGCGGGTGAGAATTATGTACTAAACAAACATGCAGAAATGGGTGCGTGTTTGCGTAGCAAGTCGGTCCATGTGTCTGTCTATCTATCCATCCATCCATCCATCCCGACGTACAGGCTAAACTGAGCTTTTTTGCCTCCACGAGCCAAAACAGCTTTCTCCCACTCTGCACAAATTAGCAGCAGCCCACGCTCCACTCGCACATAACTGTCAGAGCACAGACGCTGCAGGAAGCGAGGGGGAGGGAGGGGAAGGTGAGAGAAGCAATGATGGGAGGAGGAGGAAGAGTGGAGAATGGTAAAAACAGCAGAGGAGAGTGGGAGAAGGAGCAGTGACAGTTACTGAAGACCACAAGTGGTTTTTGTTGCTCACAGAGGGACTTTGTTTTGGATTTTTGACATTTTTTTTTTTTTAACTGTTTCTTTGGAGGGATTCATTCACAGAGGCATATTCTGTCTGCAAAGACTTGATATGAGAGGGCAAAGAGTGATTCATGGTGAGAGCAGACAACTTGGCCAGCTCCTTAGCTTTATCTTTTATTTCTACTAGTCAATAATCTATGAGCACTTAAAAACCCAAGAGTGGGTTAGACAGAGAGAGCAGGAGTGGGTGTAAATGTGATGAATGGAGCTCGGTGGGGGGTGGGTGGAGATGCTAAAAGGAACAGAACTGCAATTTTAGGAGGAGAGGGTCTGAAAAACCAGGGGGAAAAAAGGACGAATGGCACATTATGCAAATATCATCAGCCTCATTACCATTTCAAAACTCTGGAAAGTAAATGACAAAAGTGGGGAGAAACATTTCTTTGGACCAAACCAAACTCTTTCAGAAGTGGAATCTCCATTTCTAAACATGCTCTGGTGGGTTATGAGTCATATTTGACATAATTTAGACCTAAAACCTGATTGTCGAAGCCTTTCATTGGACATGTTCATCGGAAAAGATGAAACGTGGCAGAAGAGCCAGGAAGTACAGTGGAAGGGGTGACGGTAGGAGACAGAGAGCAAGGTTTGCTCCAGAGGACAACTGCTCTGCAGGTCACAGTGACCAGACTCCAGTCTGACGGCCAGCCCCCACCGCTTCCTTCTCCTCTGGCTAAAACAAGTACATTTGGGGCTCTGCATGGGGCTGAATGTCGGACCGTGATCCTGCATTTGTGATTTTTAATATACCTGTTTGTATTTGCTCATTCACTAGAAATATGTGCTCTACTCTCTAGTCCCCCTATTTTCTTGATTTAGGGTTTTACTCCAATTCATGCTCAGACTAACACAGATCAAGGAGCAAATTCCAGAGGAAATGTGTTTTTTGCATGAGGCGTGGGGCCTTTAAAGCATTAAGCATTAATTATTCATGTAAGAAATATATTATTTACCAATATGACCACATTGCTAATTGTGTACATTGAAAATTCAGTTCTGGATTGCAGCAACGACACTTAAATTCACTTTTTTCCTCCTGAAGACCACCTGTTTTGTACACAGACTCACCAGGGAGCCTTGATGGCCACTAGATGGGCTCCATGAGCCCACGACCAGCCCCCACCCAATGTTACTCCCTGACCTTGCATGGGCACCTCTACTTACTGCAAGTTTGGTATTGATAAGAGTTGTTTAGTAGCTGCCACATTTACACACAATAAACTCACTGGAAGAAGCGAAGTAGACCCTTGCTGCATTACTAGGATCTAAGGTAAAGGAAAATAAGCGAGATGTTGCCAGTTGAATGCTCCTGATTGAGCATCGGCAACTTTTACCAATTCTATAAAAGCAGGAGTTTCGTCAACTGGCTGATCTGGAGCATTAGGGTTTATGTTGACACAAAGATCCCTGCACAGTCTGAGAGGGGTTACATGTCTTTTCTGAATTATTTGAAGTCCATCAGTCTACGAAGATGTGGGAATTGGACATTCCAGCAAATTTACCCCAAAGTCAGGCTGTAAAATGGTAGACAAATGTCAAGAAACACCAGAACCTTTGATTCTAAGGGGCCTCAGTTGTCATGTTACATGTTAAGGATTATGGAAATACAATTATAAGAAACTAAAATAGCTCGACTTGGTTGGAATGGTCGCCAGGAGGAAGACCATTCTGTAAAATTAACATTGTAACACAACTAGGGTGTGGAAATCTCCATCTGAATAAACCGAAAGACTTCTGGAACAATATCTTTTGGACAAATGAGATTAAGGTGGAGTTGTTTGTACGGTTTCATTCAAACATGGTCAAAGCATATCAGAACAAAAACCTGATATCAGCTATGAAGGGCTGTGGTAGAGGGGTGTTGATTTGCGCTTGTTTTGTAGCCACAGGACCTGGACGCCTTGCAGTCATTGAGCGAACCATAAAGTCCTTTCTACACCAAAGTATGCTAGAGTCATGTGGCGTCTGCTGTCTGAGAGCTACAATTCATCTTAATTAAATAGGTCATTAGCAGGAAAATGATCCCAAACCTATAGCCTCAAATCTGCAACAGAATGACC
This sequence comes from Fundulus diaphanus, assembly GCA_037039145.1. Taxonomy (NCBI): domain Eukaryota; kingdom Metazoa; phylum Chordata; class Actinopteri; order Cyprinodontiformes; family Fundulidae; genus Fundulus; species Fundulus diaphanus. The sequence continues at coordinate 47,877,286 of CM073132.1, read as the reverse complement.
GAACAATGAATAGCCGTCAACGTTATTATTCCCATTTTGAAATATCACATTAGAAAAGGTTGCTTGAGACAGCAACATTCAGAAAAGGTTTTCCTACTTGCTTGAGGACATTTTTGGATTTAGCGAAAGAGTTGATGTGCAAACTGATCAGCTGTTCCCGCTGTCGGCGTCTTCCTAGATAATCCTATAACGTGCATATAGATGCATTTCTTTCTCAACGTCTCCACACTGTGAGTAACATCGCCCCAATACTAGTTGAAATTGCCAGTTACAACTTGTTCGATAGCAACACAATCCTGAAAACCTCTGTCCTGGTTTTTTAGATGTGTGGTTCATGCTAGTTGGCAACCTCTACTTCCTGTTTATTACAGCCATGGGTAACATCAACTTTTGACAAGATTACGCTTTGCCTAGCCTGGTAAATTCCCTCTAAACCATTAAAAGGAAACATGGCTAATGACTGCAGTGGTCCAGTTCAAGCCCAGACCTCAGCCTCATTGGCAGGATTTTAATAGAACTGTGCAGAAACAAATGACATGAAGCAACGTTGTGAAAAAGACTGGGCTAAAATTCCCCCACATCAATTTGAGACGGCTGAATCATGAGGTGTACTTTGTTTTTGCCATGTATCGACAGTCATGGGTTCTGTCCTTTTTACTGTGACTGTGTGTAACAGCAGTGTTATGACTGCAGGTTTTCAGCTTGTTTTCAAATTAAGAAGTTGAACTTACACTGCGCTGAAATTCTCATGATTGTTCTTTGCTCTATGTTTTAACTATTGCAATGTGAGGATTTAAATAAAAAAAACTTTCATGAGTTTGTGGTGAAAGTAAATTAGATGTGACCAGATAACCAGCGGAGAGCTTTCCAATTACATTTAAGGACATAACATTAGACTGCGGTTGTCATGTCTAATGGTTTACAAAGGGACACTGTTTTCACATCCAGGTCTTAGAAAGTAAGGCAGAGTCTCTGGAGTCAGACGCTTTTTGTGTTCCAGTAGAGCAGGCAGTGTTTTAACCTACTTTGTCTGCCTGGAGTCCATTATCCCGACAGATACAGCAGGTTCTGAGACGAAGTTTGTCTGGATATGGTGGATGGGGGAAGATTTTACCATGTTACCAGGTTATAAATATTGCATGGGCCCCGGTGTGTTTTTCTGTTTTGGCTGGCAGGATCAGCTTTCACAAATGTATTGGGAGTCTGCAGTGTGAGCTATTGTTAGTCCGTGTGCTTGAACACAGAGAATATCTTATCTTGATTGTCAGGCAAACAGGTTTTTATATATATATATATATATATATATATATATATATATATATACACACACACATAGAGTGAGGAAAATAAGTATTTGAACACCCAATTTTCATTTTAGGTGCATGTCCACTGTGAGAGACATGATCTAAAGAAAAAAAATCAGAAAACACAATGTATGCTTTTTGTTATTTATTTCTGTTACTGCTGCAAATTATATATATGTATGATATATAGATGGACTATCAAAAAGCTCAGTTTTTATTAGTGTGGTAACTGATTATTGGTATTAATCAGGGGAGTGTTGGCCTAGTGGTTAGAGCAGTGTGCTTGCACTCAGAGAAGGATGCACCCGGTTCGATCCCCAGTGCCTGCACTCTGGGTCCCTGAGCAAGACCCTTAACCCCAGATTGCTCCCCGGGCGCCACACATGGCAGCCCATTGCTCCCCAAGGGTGATGGGTTAAAAGCAGAGAACAAATTTTGTTGTAATGTATGTTTCAATGACAATAAAAGATATTACTATTACTATTACTATTTTATTAATGTTAATTTAATCTCAAAACTTGAATGAACTGAGTATTGTTACTAAGTTTTACCAAGCTAATCATTAAGACCATAAACTAGATCCTTGCCTCATAAGAGTGAATTCATGAAACTGAAGGAGAAAAAGAAAGCTGATGTATCCGAGAGAGAGCATAGAACTGCATTGCATAGACTGTGCCCCGTAGTCAATGACACTATCGTTGTTTTGGCAGATCATGCATTCATTCTAATCATTGCTGAACTAATATCAACGCCTGCCTCTAGTTATAACTTCAAAAAGCTTTATTCTGTGTAGCTATTGAAGCTCATTGATGGGGTCTTAAAAACTCTGGATCTAGGGTCATTACTTCTGGTATAACATCAATTTTAGAGCACCGAGTAGCTTTGTGTAGCATAACAGGTTAATCACAGGGACTTTTTTTTAAGAATAAATAGTTTTATTATGGGCAGCATTTCAAAGGAAGGTTTAGACAATATTTGCAAATAAAAAGTATTCCTACATAAACTTTATCTCCCCATTTACTGAACAAAAAATGCACCAGCACCAGGCTACCTAATTGTTTTAGCTTTTACAGGACTGTGTCTCATGACCTTGGGAATTGTCGATGCTTATATAAATACAAAAAGGGTAAATAGTCAGTTAATGATCCATCGTATTTCCAGTGTTGAAAAATTAGGGGGAAAAAACTGGTAAAACACACTGAAAACTGTCTTTAACTCTGTTTGCTGAACCATGGATTTTTTTTAAACCATTGTCACTAGTATCAGACTCTGATAATATTAAACGATGTTGGTAGAATTGGCCAGTAAGGGCTGCACAGTGGCACGCTTTGCAGTCCTGTTGCTTTGCAACGTGAATAACTGTTAGGTTAATAGGTCCTTCTAAATTTTCCTTTGGTGTGTGCGTGCATGGTTGCTTGACTTGTGTCTCTGTGTTGGCCTGTGATGGATTGGGGATCCTTCCAGGGTTAGGAGAAACCCACCCCTCGCCTACTTACCACTAGAGAGAGGCACCAGCTCCTTTAAAACTCTTAATCACAAGCAGGTATAGATAGTGGATAAATTAACTGAAGGTTTTATAAATTAAATTTCAAACAAATTAACAAACTTTCTTTGTATTTGAGAAAAATTCCAGCTTTTATTAAATAGCCGTGGTATTAATCTCATCAGAACTAGCATGGGGTACCACTCACACTATGCCTTCCTCTCAAGCTCAGTTGTTTATCTAGAGGTGAACTTTGTAAAGGCCTTTAAAAGCCTTACCATGACCAAATGTGTCCAGAAGAATCTTCTATCTATTATAGATGACTCCTTTAAAGTTCAGACCTATTGCTTTTTGCTCGAAGGGGCCTGACACCATCTCCACCAGAGGCTAGCCTTCCCTTGTCCGGGAAGGAGTTTGCTACAGACAGGCTGATGGCCTAATGGCTCTAACATAGCTTTCAGCGTGTTCTACCACGGTCTCATTTAAAGAAAGAAATAGACAGTGGTTTACCACCTTACATTACTTAGAAAACTATTAGAAGCAAAGTGAAGAAGTTCAGACAGACGGAGGAAGGAAGGGAGGGAGCTGGATGTTTGTGTCATTCTTTTGTCATATCAAGGTGGATTTTTTTTCAAAGGAGATCTAGACGATAATAAACATTTCTCACAGATCTTTGCATAAAAGATGTCCAGCCGTTGTCTTTGATGCTTTTGTTTACAATCTGTGATCTTTTCTTTCACCGCGTTCATCTACCTCATATGGTGCGGTTAAAAAAGTATTTTCTCCTTCAGATTTCTACTGCAGTTGCTATTTACAGACTCGGATCATCAAACACGGTTAGATATCAGAAACAGATACTCAGTTACAAATTGCAGCTTTCAAATGATAAATCGAATTATGAAGAACAACTATCCAGAGCAATGGGGCCTGAGTCTGTTTAAATGTACGCCACAGCATCTCAGGATTTCAGTCCAGATTTTGTCTGCATCTTTCCTAACAGAGATGAACCTGCTGGTGTGCTTTGGATCATCGTCCTCCTGCGTCTTCTGTGTTTTTAAGATGAAGGTCTAAAACTGATGGCCAGACATTCGGCTTTAACATTTTATGTTTCATTGCGCAAGTTGTCCAGGTTGCAGCGATGCACCCCAGACCATTATACAGTCACCACCATGTTTGTACAATTTTATTTAGCTGTAATCTTGTATTTTACTTCAGTAATAAGACACTTGTTGGATGATTTCACATTTTATCTCCACAATCATCAGATTATTATCCACAAAGTCTTGTGGATCAATGAGATATTTTCTGAGAAATGTTAGGCGGGTCCTTTTGTTGTTGCTTTGACCTTGGAACATTCCCATAGATGCAGTTTTCACCAGTGTTATGAATACTTATGAATACTGAAAACTGACCTTGACTGAGGTGAGACCTGCAGTGCTGTAGGTGTTGTTTTTGGTTCTTTGGTGACCTCTTGAATCAATCATTGTGGTCCTATAGGAGTAGCATTGATAGACCAAACTATTACACGTTTTCTCCATGTATGGGTAATGGCTCTCGCTGTGGTTCATTGGTGTCCCAAAGCCTCACAAATGGCTCCTTTCCAGACTTTCTCAAGTGTTCTTTAATCTCTTTAGATTGTGGTGTTTTTTTTTTTGTTTTGTTTTTTTTCAGTCTACAATATGTTGTAAGAGCTGGATAAGTTGTTCTTCTTTTAATACATTACATTTTCAAACTTGTTACAGGTCCTTTTTAACACCAGTAACAGGTCCAAAGCGTAACCCGCCTCTCATCCAGCGGCCGTTAGACTGGAATCATGGCCCCTTCCCCGCTGACCTGCATAGATCGAGCGGGCAAAGACGATAGACGGATCTGAAACATTTAAGTGTGACGAAAGCAAAAAGCATAAATCTGTAAGAGGGCAAATGCTTTTCCACGGCTCTGTCTTTCATATGGAAGTAGAGGGTTATGCCCCGATGAACTGATCTGATTCTTTGAACTCTTGGATTTAAAGAGCACAGGCAGCAGTGTGCTGTGCTGACATCTCTTATAAGTTCAGTTTCGCATCACTCACAGTTAATGGCTCCGCGTCTGCCGTGAGCCTCGCTGCCGACGGGAAAGGCATTACCATTGAGATGGAAGGAGAGGATTTAAAATATGAATGAAAGGAACTCCCCGCCGCAGGCAGCGACTCCAGTATTCTCATCCTGTCACGTTTTCTGGTGTTTGGAAAGCCTTGATATTTCAAGGTGCTCTTCAGGACTCTTAGATTGTTGCTGTTGGTTTTTCTTGCATCCTGAGCAGAGCTGAAGTACACCGAGACCTTGGCAGCTTCGGGCGTAAATGATGGAGGATTTGTTTTTTTTAACATTCATGTTTCGTACCTTTCACACTACATGGTACCTGCAGGGGTCCAGTTGTAACCGCAGCATTCCTTGTCATGCAAAGCGCTAGTTGGTGTCGGCATGGAGCGTTCCAGCTTAGTAAATCTGATGTATTATAGCAGTAAAGTTTTATAAATCTGCTTTTCAGAAGGGGTCTTTTGGTCAAACAAAAAAATACCTGTAAATTTGAGTCATAAAATAATGCATTAGTTAAAATGCCTTTGGGGATTGAGTTAAAATAAGAGGAGAGAGCAGAAATTGTTGGTTCCAGTATTAGTTTGTTCGCTTACTTTAAATTCAAATGAGCCAAGATAGTTCTATTCTTTAAAAAAATGTTTTGGCAGTGTGTTTTATTTTTAGAAAAGGTTATTTTAAGTGGAAGAATCATATTTAGCTTGTGCGCTTTGATAAAACCAAAAAAACGGACAGAAGCCAGGCAGGGGTGTGTGTGTCTGGGAGAGGGAGAGAGTCTGTATTATAAATAACCTGAATCAATAATAAACGACACAGATATTTAAAGTTGGGTCTGGGGTCTTTTTGAGGGGATGGCTGAATGAAGCAGCCCTCCTTCCCACCAGCACCCCCCCCCCCCTCCCTGCCCCCAGTGGCCTAGGAAGCTAAAAAACATTAGAGGTGCCCACTTCTGCCCCTGCAAGCCTGAACAGACCTGTGGTTATGAAGTGGATTCTCGTCTCGTGGGTGTGTGTGCGGGAATGTATGTATATTGCGAGTCGGACGCTGTGCATTACTTATTCATCAGCGATGTCTGCCTGCTTGCCACAATGTGTATTTCAGCATGCCTTGCAATCATTATGCCACATGTATTATTTAAGGCACGCGTGTGCACGCTGACTCTAATGCAGATTGCTACATGAGCTATTTATCCCAGATACACTCCCTCAGACTGCTGCAAATAACTGCAAAAGCCTTCTTTCAAACGCAGTTATTGCCTTCTCTCTGAAGTCTTTATGGTTAGGACGCCGTCATCCAGTCAACCTTTTCTCCTCTGCTCTTGTCTTCAAATTCTGCATGAAATTCTTCCCAGACTGCATTAAGTCTGTTTGTTTGCTTCTGGTGTAGATGACAGGGCTGTGCCTGTGAGATCCTCTGTTCTTTAGAAGTAACCGAGATGTGGAGAGCAGTGACGGAGCCCAGTGATCTGTTGTAATCTTTTATGTTCTGCTGCTTTGTTCTGCTTTGGTTTAGGAGTCAAACAAAGCAAAGAAACTACAAATTGTTGAACTTTTCCAAATGGATCAAGCTATCAACATTTTACAAACTGCTTTAGCCCCCAATACAAAATTGAAAGCTAAAGGAGACAGAGCTTTATTTTCTGTGGCTCCAAGACTCTGGAACTCCCTTCCTCTAAAAACAAACTAAAAATGTATATTTTTAAATCTGCTTCTGTTTAATTTTGTCTTGTGTATGTTTTATTACCTTCTGTTGCAATGCAGTTTGGGATTTTTATCCCGAGATGCATTCTATAATATAAAGTTTTACTTACTATCTTGCTACCAGTCAGACATCAGTTTTTTTTTAAGACAACAGACACAATTCTTTTGAAAAGGTGTTTATTTGTTGAACGGCTGTAGAAAGACACCTTAGCAGTATGTGACGACACCGCATGGATTTCTGGATAATTTGGCTACATGGAAGCAATTTTTAAAGAAGACCAGAGCAGATTGGAACGGCCAGATTTCCAGAAGGACAGTACTGTGAACAAGAATTTACCCTCTTACAGATTCTTAGCTTTTTTTTGTCACAATTTAATGTCTCAGATGATCAAACACATTTGTCGTAAGACTAAATTAACCCAAGTTAAAACAAAATGCAGTTTATTTTGGGGGGGGAGCAACCCAAACCATCCTGTTCCCATCTGAAATAGTATTTACCCCCTGGCCTAATAGCTGTTTGTTCTACCTGTGGCAGCAACAACTGGCCTCAGATATTTGCAATGACTTTATCAATTTTTACGTCATGTGGAGGAATTAGGGATCCCTCTTCTTTGCAGAATTGCTTTCATTAGGCCACATAGGCTTTTGAGCTCATACCGCAACATTCCGGTTGAAGACTTTGACTAGACCGCTCCAAACCCTTCATTTATTTTTGTCATGGATGTTATTTTTGCCCAGTCCCTTTCTTATTGTTGAATCATGGACAGACTTCAACTTATCCAAATGAAACTCTGGTGTTCTTCCGGGTTCTTTTCGGAGCTCCTAGATGTGCTATTGATGGGTCTTTTAGCCACTCCTGTGAATTTTGCCACTCTTCCTTGTTTTCTCCATGTTTTCTCTTCTGTTTTCTTTAGATTAGGACATGAAGATGTGTATTTTTGGCTTACCTTATTTTTCCAAACAGGCTCTATTGAAATGTTTTCTTCTTCGTACTGGTCTGGCTGTAATCATGTCTGGGTGTTGCTTTTGAAATTGAAATCAGGTTTTCAGAAAAAGTGGTTAATCATAGTCAATTAATTTTTTTTTTTTGAAAAAGGCAGCACATTTCCTTATTTTTACATAATGTCAGGTTAGTTTGAATAGCTTTTTTTTACTCTTTAGTAAGTGAAGTTTGTTAGAAGTAAAAATGGACCAGTGCTGGTCATCTGTTTCTCCAATGACAGTCCTGACCAAGTCCTGACCTTTTCCAAAAGGAAGTGTTATTCCTTTGCATGACAGGCACCTGCCTCCCAACCATAGGTCTCTGACCGCGTTACCTGCACACTAGCCTGTGTGCAAGCATTGATTTTTTTTTTTTTTTTTACGTTTTTTTTACGGGTTTTTTTCTGTGCAAAGTTCACTTGGTTTTCTTCTGCTCTGCTTCGCTGCCCTCCCTGGGGGTGATTGTCCCTGATCTAAAAATGAAAGACGTGTTTGCCTTTGTGTGTTTGTGTGCCATTGTGGTTTGGGATCACCAGCATTAGCTGTTGCCGGTGTCATGGCTGCACGGAGCTCAGTTAAGCCTTTGACGTCAATGCCGTACAACAAGCTGATAACACAGACCTTTATCACAGCCAGGTGTGTGGGTGTGTTGTCAGATCAAACAAAACTTGGCTTCCTGGATTCTGCGCCGTACTTCAGAAATAGCTACCGCAAACATACACATTATCAGACCACCCAACATGCGAATGCCTCCTGAAATGCGTACACACACGGGAAAGAAAACGCAGCTTTTAACTTTATCATCAGATCAATTGATTTCTTTTCAGATAATTAGTTTATTTGGAGCAGCAACTGCTGCTCTTACACTGAAAAGTCCTGAATCATTTTTTCTGCCTCATTGAAACTTCAATCAGACCCGTCTGCGATAAAAGTTCAGCTTCAGTATCACAATGTGGGTGAACTTATCCATCTTGCCTGTGTTGTTGATTTCTTTCGCTGCTCACTTTAAACTTTCTCATAGGATTAAGGATCTCTTAAAACAAGTTTGCATTTTTTTGTTGGGGATTTATGTTCATTTACATCACAGTCACCATTTAAATCCTTTGTGCTAAAAGGGTTTTGCCCGGCCACTGTCATACTGAGATAATGTTACGATAATGGAGAAACATTGTGACTGTGGGGTTTAGCTCCTATCAGACATGCACTGATCAGGTTAAACCTGCCAATACTGATTTTCCAGTTTCTCTTTGGGGTCTGGCCGGCTGATTGCAATTTTGGTTAATTTTCCCAGAACTATAACACATGCATTCTGCAAGTCGATAAACACAGTAGTTCAGAATCCAACAGAAGAGATTGCAAGATCACCTCCATTCATTTATCAAAGCAAACTCCCCCCAATATTTGTGGAACTTTTATTAAATTCAAGAAGAGCAGCAAAGCCAATTCTGTTGGTCCGAATACATATGGACTGAAAACGGGAGGCATTCATTGTCTTTAGGCTAAGTCTGGCTGATAAAACAGTGGCTGCACCTTCCATAACTGCATAAAATTATGCTGGATAAATGGAGAATAGATGAAGCCACTAAAGGAGCTACTACTGCTATTCGGTTTTTACTTTTCTCCCTTATAGAAAGTACTCCTGGGTCAGTTCTTCTGCATTCTGTGCTCTTTGTGTCTCTGCTCTTTCTCCCCAAACCCAGAGTCGGCCATGGCAAATGGCTGTTCCCACTGATCCTGGTTCTGGCTCTCCTGGAGGAATAAACGGCTGACCGGAATAAAAAATGCGTTATGTAAACAAGCCGATCGGAATATGATGATCAGATTAAGCTCAATCTGAAGGAAATTGTATTCTGAGTGAGAGGCATGGTTTATGCAGACTGATAATTCGATCAACGTGCATTTAAACGCCTGTCAGGCTCAAGTTATTCCGAATGCGCATGTGCAACAGTATCAGGTGCCATATTCCTCGTTTGTTCTTTCCCCTCTTTCTGTTCTGTGCTTGCATTTCTCTGTGACCTTTTGATCGATGCCATTTGTGTCCGCTGTGAGCAACTGCTGCAATGAGACTCTGTCTAACTGGCTCAACAATAAATTAGCATATAGCATTATAGCATCAAAATGCATGGAATATATACGTCAATAATTATTACACTGCAAACACTCCTTTGCAATATGAATATTGCACACACTTAGATTCTGTTGATGTTATATTTGCAATATACTGCTCAGCCTTACTCCCCAGTAACAACAAACATTTTGGTGAAAAGTTATCGGTAGACATCATGCTGTTCTAAACTGCAGCTTCTGGCCTCATGACACTCGCATTAGTGAAAAATCATGTAATCTTATTGCAAAGTGGAAGATTTTGGAGCTGCTCAACATTAACAGCATTTAGAAATGTCCCAAACAAGACAGACAGATGTTTACCCAATTATGACTTATTAAAAATAAAATGTTCCCAAACCCCTGAATGGCAAATTGTAGAGATGTTCCACATGTGTAGCAAGAGGAAATGGTATTTGTTCTTTGACAGTGTGTCTGTCTTCTTTTACACGTGTTGGTTTGGACTTGACACCTTGGTTCTGCAGTTGAGTAGTCTTCGTAAGGTTGTAGGTTCGATTCCTATTGATCCAAATTGGGTGAATGTGCTTTGAGTGGTCAGCATGACTGCAAAACAGCTATATAAGTCCATTTACCATTAACTATGTGGACTGCCCCGTGCAGTAAAAAAAAGGTGTAAAAATAGACGTCTTTATGATTCGTCCCATAAAGATCACGTGATCAAAAAGTTAACAATTCCTGGACAGAAATCGCTATCACTCTTGAAAGAAAGAGGCTTTAAAATGTTGGAAACAACTACGTTTTGTACTTGTACATGTAGTGGGAAGGGTCCTTATCAGGATTTTTTTCACAGTGTAACAGTGGAGGGCTGGGTGCGGGGGAGGGGAGTGGGCTGGTGTGTTGTGTCGCTGCTTCAAAGGGGTCTGTTCATCAAGCTAATAACAGCTAGCACTACCTGATGTTGTTCAGGAGGTTTATAGCTGCGCTGATGAACCTTCAAGAGCTTTACTGACTTTGTGGAATGTTGTACATTTGGCGTAGCAGCACAACGCTGCCCTCTAGAGTCTAGGAGAATATTGCTACTTCGGAGGAAAAGCTGGACGCAGCATAAATGCTGCAGACGTTGTGTCCGCACGTCTCATTACCGCGAGGCATTCTGACTCTGAATGCTTGCCTCCAATGGCAGATCTCAAGCTGTCGACATGTGTGAATAACAGACACTGAAATAATGCAAAATAATTCAAACCAGATTATATACACAACACATTTCAGACTTTCTGGTAAGAACTGGACTTGTTTTGGAGTCAAAATCTCCGTTTCACAGCAGTTTTGTGGAAGTGAAACTCATCTTTGGTGTTTTCCCTGGTTCATCCCGGTGATATCGGGTCCTGCTGGTCGTATCGGGTCCTCCTGGTCAGCGTTTGGGTTAGACTAAAGCTAGAGTTTTAGCTGTTGGTGTTGAACATCACTGGAGACCACTTGGTTTAGCTGTGAGCTCAGCTTAGAGAAGAAAGAAGCTGAATCCATGACAACGGGCGGAGAGAAACCACAACACTGCGGTTGGCTTGAGAAGCGGATTACTGTTTAATGTTGAAGCGTTAATCAGTGTCACAATAAAGTAACAAAGTAAAACTGGTTTGAGTTTTGTCCTCATATGAAATTACATGTTTTTTTTTAGATTACAAGCCCATGTGACAGATTTTCCAGTCTAACTGGGTACTTATGTTTCAGATCATCTTCTTTAGTACTTGAGAACTGAAAAGCTTTTATATTCTGTGTTTTTGTTTCATTTTCGTTGCCTTGTATGCTCGGCTTGTAAAGTGAAGGAGAACACTGTCCTCATACCTCTTTGCTTTCCATGAGAATGAAAATGAGCATAATCAGCTGCCTTTCCTTTTTCTTGAGAGGACATTTGCATAAACTTTCAGAATCACCCGATGTGCCGCTCTCTGGAGTCTTCGCTGCCAGCAGCAACATGTGCATTTCACAACCTGCACGGCTCAGAGCCACCAGAAAGCAACCGCTCGTCAGAATGATTAATGACCAAGCTCTGTGAATTTATCAACAATTATACGTTCACTGAGTAAACGGCTATTCACGCTGCAGGCTGTCTATTCTTCCTGGTGCCTTTTTCACTTGTCAAAAGACAAGTGAAAATGTATAGAAAAACCGCTCAGGAATTTTTTTTTTATTAATTAGACATTTTCATTTGAAATAAAACCCACAATTATAAAAATAAATAAGATTAATCAAGAATACATAAAATGATTTGAACAATGAATGAAATTTACTCAATTTATAATTTTGTGAGTCCTTTCGGCTGCTCCCTTATTCACGGGTCGCCACAGGAAGTCATTACAACTTGCAAAAAGTTTTTACACAGTATGCAGATTTTATTTTAATTCCAACATAAACAGAAGAAAGAGCCTCTCAGATTTATTTTGATTCCTGTTTTCTAGATTTATTTTGATTCCTGTTTTCTAGGAATTGCTAAACGAAACTGCTCTGAGTAGTCTGTATTAGAATAAAGTAAGATAAAATCTACCCCCTATTTATCGGCAGGAGAACGCTGAGAATTAGCTCGAACCGTTCACAAACCTAATGTAGTCAGAATCAGTGGTTGCAAAATGTTTCACTTGGACGGGAGAGCTGCATCTATTGAGTCAAGTTCACAGCAGCTATCTGTGTGCCGAGTTCCTGTTGTGTAGGAGGTTTTAAAATGGACAAAAAGCCAGGAAGGTGTGTGTGTGTGTGTGTGTGTGTGTGTGTTTGTGTGCACGCGTGCAACAAGTAGAAGATTAAATGTGAGCAAGTGCAACTGCTCAGTCAAAACATGAAGAGGCCCTGTACAAAAGCCAGGGGTTTGTTTGGTTGAGAATGTGGCCAGAAGTTGACGCTGCCTCTTTTTTTTTTTTTTCCTTCTTTTTTTGTCAGCCGGTGAATTAGGAGGTAAGGAGCGAGTGACGCTTGTAAAATCCTTAACATGCCTGAGACTGCCCTGTGATGTCAGTGAGGGAGGGAGGGGGAGTGGGAGGAGACCAGACCAACGGAGAGGGAGAGAGAGCGAGGCAGCTGGAGAGCAGAGCAAAACAGGCTCAGTGAGAGGAGGCAGAGAGGCGAGACAGACTGTCAGAAATTTGTTCCTGTTTCGCGTCTGCAGTGGAGGGCAACGTCGCTCTCTGTCTCTTTCAGCTAAACAGAACCAGAAAAGCAGCACTTTTTAAGCATCACCTGGTCAGATCCTCAGCGACACTCTCACACCGAAGTGCAACAAGCGGACAGCTCAGCACAACTGATGGGTGAGAGCTCTTTCCTGCACTTTGACTTCTCTAGAAGGAGTTTCTGTATTGATTGCTTTGGACACCCTCTTTTTGGCACGGCATCCTTTTCTAGTTTCTTTTGTAGTGAATCGCTTTCATTCTTAGTGCATGTGTTCCTGAGCGTGTCTGTGCCGTGGAGAGGAGCGCGTGTGGGTGCGCAGCTCTGAGTGGTGGCAGCGTTTATTGAATGGTACTGATGTATGGACGCTCCTTCCAGCAGCCTTCAGCTGAACGAGGCAGATGGCTGCGCCCGTCCCTCCATACAGTCTGCTCTAAACACATGAGGCCGCTTGTGTTTATGCCTCAGTGTGCTGAGATGCATATGAAAGGTTCGGAAAGTTCATCCTGTCTGATGCATGGGGTTAGGTTGGAGGAAAGTGCATAAAGAACAGAATTTGTCTAAGACATTTTTCTCTTGGTTTTGACATTTAACGTCAGGAGTTCAAATGTTTACCCAGCTGCAAATGTCGCTGTCTTGGAGACTTTATTTTTTTTTACTCTTTGATTTGCTTGAGTCAGACCTTGGGAGTGCAGGCTTGCTTTCCTCATAACAAATTGAAAGCAGATGAGAGGGAAACAAAGAGGCGGCGTTGCACCATAACACTTACTATCACTAACTACCCGGCCCAGGATTTGAGGTGCAGCGCTGGAGCTTACACAGCACATGCGGCTTGATTGTGGAGTTGAACTCGCAGCCCACCACCATTGGTCAACCCTCCTCCCCAGGCCCCTCCCCTACTCCAATGTCCAACCAACCGCTGGCTACAATCCCACCAGTCGCCATGGCGTTTGCCTCCATCCTCCCAGAGTACCTGGGGTTTGTTTTGGCAAGGCTTGGTTAAGCTGTTATGTCAGCAATTATTTTCACTTCTCCATCTGCAAGGGTTTATGCACACATTGTGTCGACATTTGTTCCAAGTGTATTTTAGCTGTGACTAAGTGTGGAGACGCAGTTTTCTAGTCGCAGTGTGTAAACACGCAGGGATTTTTCTGTGAATGCAGGGGAGACCCAGAGGGGTGAGGATCTCCCCCTGGGAATCCTGAGCTATAAATAACCCGGCCTGTGTGATCCATAGTCTTATGCTGAGAGGAACGCGGGATGGGCTGAGTCAGAGATCGAGTGATGGACCAACAGAAACTGATAAGGGCCCTGGATGGTTGCTTTGGTTTTGCTTTCTCTGACTTCTGCTTCCTTTTGCATCTTGAATGAGAAAAATTACCTGAGAGGAAAGCCCCTTTCTTCTCTAGTAATAAACAATTTTTATTCTCTCACATCCACCTTCAATGCCATAATAAACCATCAGAGCCTAAACACTCAGTTAGCTGCTGGCACACATACAGAAGCTGCTGTTTACATTCCTATAGGTGAATGGCGAGAAATTAGAACTTTATTCTAGTAATTAAATTCAAAAACATCCTTTTACAGATTCATAACACAGTGACATGTGTTTATACTACATAATCCATTTGATTATGGTCTAGAGCTAATTAAAATCTAATATTCAGTTTGTTTTACATAAGATAATAAATTATTTTTAACACAAAAATGTTGTTTTCTGTATCATCAATACAGTGGCCTGGCTGTTCAGAGTGCTATATGCAAGCATATTTATAGAAAGTCAGGTGGATTGCAAAAGTGCCGTAGAAAAAATGTGCACAAGCGCCACAGTCAACCAAAACCTTGACAGCATCATAGCGCAAAGACGACTCAATAGTTTGGTGGAGATCCACCAGCCATAGACCACAGCTGAAGTCGGTGGTTTAAAGGCCACCACAGGCCTTTCCAGGACACGGACCTATCACTCTGTGTGTAATGAGTCTAAGTTTCACTTTTTGAATTCATTTGATGAAATAAGATATCAGTTTGATAATATTTTATCTTATTGAATTGCACAACTGCATATCTGAGTGTGCCAGACCTCGGACCTGAGTGCATCAGGTCTGAAGTTCTGAACTCCTCCTGCAGCTGGAGCTCAGCACCGTCACTCTGAGTCATCTCCTGCTACCTCCTGTCCTCGTGTTGGCACAGCAACATTAACCCTATGTCGCTTTCACTGACTGCTTGTAAACTGGGCTAATATCCTCCCCGGATAGATGCTGGTTCCCCTGCATGTCTGCTGCCTCCGACAAACCTATGTTTACTGTAAATGTGCTCCTTGAGGCTGTTTTTGACTAAGGAGAGCGGCTGTCTCCTTTGTCATTGTGCACAAACGATACAGATTTGTACAGCAAACAGTTCAAACGTTTTGTTGCACCATGAAAACACCATCAAATCTGTGTCTTTAACTGATGTTGAACAGTGGGATTGCCACTCTCCATCGCTGAGTCTCAAATGACTTCTGTTCACAGCATTATCTCGCGGTCTTTATTCCTCGGCCACTGTGGTTAGTTGCTAGTTGGAGCGGTGATTACCCCACCCCACTCTTTTTCTCCATCTAAGATTCTTCCTGTGTTGCTTGCTTTGTTTCGCTTTGGCCTTGCAGGTATTTACTGACCAAGGATTTGTTCGTCACTAGCGATGTTTATAAGAAACCATCCTAAATCCTTGATTTGGAATAAAATGTCTCCCAGAAAGAAAAGTAGCAGAATTTGGTTGTGAGATCATATTAAAGAATAAATACTGAGGAAAATTTGTTAATCATAGTCTACATTGCACTTTAAGCAAAAGTATTGTAAATAAATGTTTTTTTCTGAAATGGCAGAGCCCTAGTTTGGCACCAATCACTTTACCAGTAGCTATGTTTACATGCACAAAATTTCATGATCAGATTTATATGTATTCAGATTTTATATGTGTACACAATCAATTAATCCGATCATAATGTGAGTGTATACGCACCTGGATTTATTCAGAATAGAACCACTCTGACATGCGGAGTTATCAAATTCCCCTAAAAAAATCACAGAAGAAGAAATACTAGACAACAAAAAATGGCAAAGCTCCTGGGATGGACTTGCACCAGCTTCTAATTACGGATGAAACGTTACAGAGTAACCAACAATTTTGAGCTCTTGTATTTTTTCGAACAGAAAGGTTTTATCAGGAGCACAGACAGTTTTGCTTCGACATTTTTCCACCACTCACCCGCAAATGTCACGTTTACGCCATGCGCACTCAGGTCAGTTGGCCACATTCATAATCCGATCATCGTGCATATAAACACTTGTCGTGCTCAAGTTATTCCCAATCATATAAACCATCCGTCTCATTCAGAATACAATTTCATCCCAATTGAGTTTAATTCAATCATCATATTCTGATTGGCTTGTTTACATGAAGCATTTTTATTCTGATCGGCCATTTATTTCGATTACTTTTGACCATGTAAACGTAGCTGTTGACTGATTTAAATATAATCCATTTATTTTAAACTGGATGCGGAGATACTACATCAAGGAACCTGTACATATTTTCCTTTCCTGATAAATGTTTGTTTGATTGTTGAATTAAAACAAAGTTTAAAGTTCAGACGGGGAATTGTTACTGATGGCTGGGTAAAATGCCTTTCAGATGATGATTGTCTCTCTGGGGCATCTTTTATGGAGCCATTTGTTAAAAATTACAGCCTATTTTGGTGTGTACAGTTTACATAATTGTATCGATTACTTTGCTGTTTAAAAAAAAGAATTGCTTTTTAATAATTTACTAAAGTTTAAGAAAAAGTACACACATAGGCAGATAAAAAGGATGGATACTTTTTCCAGGTATCAGTTAAGCAGTTGAATGTAAATTCTAAGGTAATTGCAGTCTGGCAGATTTAAACCTAATTTCTATTTTGTGTTTTAACAGGAAATAAAGTTTTGCATTTTTCATAAGCTTTAATTGAAGTTGTCAATGTGGGAAAATCCCATCACTGAACCTTGGTGGCACCATTCATGTTTTCATTCTAGCATGGCAGTGAGACTGAGTGGGTGAATGTCACTTCATCATACTTGTTACCAGTTAAAAACATTAAAGTTTTCTTTCTTTAACAGGATAGTTTAGCTTTTTTTGAAGTTAGATTCTTTGAAGTTATTATTGTCAGTAGTTTCCTTATCTGTGGCGGAAAGATGTAATCATTGTTAACCATCTGCCACATGGGCTGAATTCGCAAGTCAGGAAATCGTGAGATCTATGATTCCTGGAAAACACAGGAACGTATCATCCTCAACAGTTCTGCACAACTAATGCAAAGCGTGAAGGTTACTTCGTTCATAGCAGAGCTTTGACAAACTGGCAAGGTGCAGCTGGTTTGGCAGATTAAAACAATCAGCATGCTAAACCAACATAACATAACTTACAAACACAGACGTTGTTCGGCAGGACAAAATGGCACCAAAATGTAACGGCTTGTTGTGACCTTGAGCACTGTTCATATTTGCTAACATAGTTGTATATCCTCCTGATATGAACAGTTTCAATTTGAGTTGTTCATCTAAATCAAGCTTTACACATTTGACTAGCTGTTAGCCATTCACAACTCTGACACCTTATTTAGGTTTCAACAAGCTCCTGCTTATGACATGTTTCTGCAACATGCAAGGGAAATATTAATAGTAATGACTTCAAAGAAGTAATTTAAAAAAAAAAATCAGAATGATTCCGTCTTTCGGATTTGATGAATGCACCGCGTTAGGATGCGTTTACCCAATAAGGGCATATCAAGATGGCACAGTATTAAACCAACTCTATATTTGTTGAACTTAGTAGTCTTTTGTGAAATGCTGTCCAGTTGTGAACCTGTGACTTTGTTGTGGTGAAGGAAGTCTTCACCATTGCAAGCCTTAGCTTTTATAAGCCCCAGACATGAAGGTATGTTCTGGTCTCCCGTATCTCTTCTTGAAACCTTTCTTTTGGAGTAAAAATTGAAACAAATCTTTTAAATATCCCATTGCATGTCAACTGATAGACTTCCCGTTGGGCTGGACTTAGTGTCGCCAATTTAAGGACTTTGTATCTATAGTTATTGATCTTTCAGACCCCTCTTGCAACTTTTTTTTGTCAAAAAAGTATCTAGCAGCAAGTTAATAAACTTTTTCTATGGCTACCAGCAGTCTGACGTGAAAGCATGCATTATTCTTACTCTTCTCAACGAGCTGCACTTGCCACTGTGGACAATTGACCCCATCCCATGGCACTCACAAGTGTCCCAGTCTTTACGCTGCAGCCCCTCCCAGCTGCCGTCAGAGCTGCACATGTTCACCCCTCTGTGACCATACTGCAAATGTTATTGTGGACAAATTGTACAATAATAGCGACCTTAGCGCACAGATTGGCACTCACCCTATGGACAAACACAAGGCTTTACTGGTTTGATCTTGATGCTTAGTATCCATTATTCATCTAAGTGAGCATTTGAATGGCACGTCTATCAGATGTACAGGATGTGCTCAAAATCAATGTTAGAGGCGGTGAACTGAAAATCAAACATGGTTCACTAAGAACAGTACGGTTGGTCTGCAGTGACAGTCAAAGTGCAAATAGGTGAATTCTAGTAATGGCGCTCTCTTCTTTTTGGCTTTTTAAAAGGGAAGTGACAGAGTTTTTTACGCTGGTCAAAAATCAAACAACTCTGGGCTTACTCTTTAGTTAGCCCAGCATCTTAATTCAGCTGTGAAGTTATAAGAAGTAATGTGTTCTACGGATTTCCTTAACCGAATAACAAATCCTTCTAATGTCCAGCTCTCAGACAGGTCCTAACAAGCTCAGCGATATGCATCAGCGAAGCACCAGCATGTCTGGCCTGGCCACACCCTTTCTTCTCTCCCTGCTGTCCCGTTGGGTGGTGTCAAGTTTCCCTTCAGCACTAAAAACCTGCCCGGTACCAAAGATGTCATTGGCTACCTCAGCAAGTTAGCTGCCCCTCGGTTTTCAACCTCATTGGTCACTGGGGACAGCAGGCAGCGCGTGATAGGCTCAGGGTGCTTTGCATTGGTTTCGGGGTATTGATCACTGGCAGAGGGCTTGGCACGGTGGAGGGTAGATCTCCATGGAACACATATTGATCAGGAAACACTGACAGCAAGTCAAGACTTATTTAAGTTTGCAATTTTAATGATTACTATCAACTTGGTCTCTTAACTTCACGTTTAACTGTCATGTTTGTAGAGAAATCTTCTATGAAGCCTCTAGTTTATACATTTCAGTTATAACAGTAATAATAGCAGTTGCTAGTTCATGTGGCAAGGCAGCGTGCAGCTCAAGGCTTTAAAGCTAGCAAAGAATTTGTGTTTTTCATGTTTCTCTGATGCTGCGTGTGGTTATGCAGCACTATAAGCTGCTGTTTTACTTGTTGGAGTGAAATAATCTGATTGCATCAGTCCCCTGGTTGTTTGCTCCTACTATCGCTGTTTTATGGATTATTCCTTCAAAGCAGATTAAATGTGGCAGATTGAAAGACCAAGAGGGGACAGAACATAAACTCTATCTATTCTGTATCTTTATTCTGAGCCACACTTCTTGATTTCTTTTTGTAACCTTATTTTTATTACAAAATACGGTAGGTACGTCCTTACCTACCTGCCTATCCAGACTCTCTACCTGGATTATGGAGATGCATCAGGACTTTATTGTACAACATTTGTGTTAAGTATGAAATAAAAATAAACGTTGAAAGGCTGACTTTTTCTCAAAAATGCCTCGGCCCATTCTCTTCCAGTCAGCGGCACTGACTTTCTGTAGTTTATTTTTTTTCCTTTTGGGTTTTTTGGAGTCCTATTATGTACGGCAAAAACACAAAATAGAAATATTTAGAGGCAAATTATATCCCAGATGTTTTTTTTTTCCAAAATGGTTTATTCTTTGGTTGTTTCGAAAAAACAAAACAAAAAACAACCAAGGTTGTCATTGTCATAGTTCCCTCCACATTTGTAAGTTAGAAGTTGTTTGATGGTCCACCCTCATCTGCTCCTGGTCCTTTTTGGGTGTTCCAATATTTCCTTCCTTTTCCCAATCCCCCTTCTACATACATATATTAAATGAAGTTGCCATCTTAAACATCTATACTTTTGCTGTCACCTGTAAAGATGTCACGTTGTGTACATTCTGTGTATCTAATTTAGATATTCAGGATGTAATGTACATCCTCTCAAAGCTGTGGCAGTCCAGAGGCATCTTACATTCATTTAGTCATGAAAAACTATTTTTTTTTTGCTGCACACAATCAGTGTTGAAATATGAAGACTAAGCCTACTTTAATGTCTACAAAATAAAATAAAAAAAAACTCAAGCTGCTGAATATTTTTGGTCCTTATGTTTTTTTTGTCAAAATCATACATGCATTTTATGTTTTGCCGTTTAGCTAATGCTCTTATCTACTGTGTACAAACATGACACAGATATAAATCCCAAGTGGGCCGGCCCCACATGCGACCACTCTACTGCAGAGTCTGCTGCTGCCAAAGCAGCTTTTTTCGGTTTGTGGGATTTGGTTTCGATGTCAGACGTTTAATCTCCCAAAAATCTCTGTTCTTTGTTCAGTGGACGTGAGCACGGCGGCGCTCCCCTCGCAGCTTCCCTCTGCCACCTCAGCCATCCTTCCCATGGACCTGCGCGTCGTCGACCACCCTCACCACCACCACCAGCAGTCTCCCTTCGGCCTGGTCTCCCAGCCCCACCCCGCGCCAGCCCCCTCCGCAGCCTGCCCTGCGTCATCGGAGCCGGGCAACGGGCCGGTTATCGGTGAGTCCCGTAGACATTCCTGGCCGATTTCACCGAATACGAGCCTCTCTCGACACCCGTGGAGTGATGCGCCGTTTAATATCTCCCCGACAGGCCGTCAGGACCAGCACCTGCAGCAAGAACTGGTGGCTCTGAAGCACAAGCAGGACCTCCAGAGGCAACTACTGATTGCTGAGTTTCATAGGCAACACGAGCAGCTGTCGCGGCAACATGAAGCCCAACTGCAGGAACACATTAAGGTGAGGCGACCGAATGGGAGGGGGCGTGTTTGGGCCGCGGACAACGGGCGAGCTGGGATTTATTCCTCGGATACAGCCACAACACCGCTGTAGTCAGCACCTTGTGAAGGGCAAAAGAAAACAAATGTATGTGTATGTTTTAGTGAGTACACCGGTGTAATTTGATCTGTTGGCAGCAGGAGAACATTGGCCCCATAAACCCTCTCTGTGTGAATTTTGGAAAAGAAAAGCTCCCTTTGGGTTTGCCGCGACCACACAGCCAGAAGATCTGATCAGTTTAAGCTGAAAATAACTACAATGTGTTTTTTGAGGCTCTGCAATTTGCTGTTTCCATTACTGCCCCCACACTTTGCTTCTTTTCGGTTGTTTCGGCTTTGTGGCCGGTTGCTAGTTTGCAGAACCCTATAAGTTCCTCATCTTTTATCCTCCTCCTCTAACCCATTTGTGCCTCACCCCTCCAGCATCAACAGGACCTGCTGGCCCTCAAGCATCAACAAGAGCTGCTGGAGCATCACAGGAAGATGGAGCAGCAGCGTCATGAGCAGCAGCTGGAGAAGCAGCAGCGGGAACAGAAGCTCCAGCAGCTGAAAAACAAGGAAAGGGGACAAGAAAGTAAGTGGCAGCTCTGAGGAACGCAGTCAAAACAGCGTTTTGGGGACGCGGTGAAAGCGTGGAAGCACAGGATTCAACGTGCACCGGCCTCCTGCTAACATCTGCGCTGAAATAGTATGAGAAATGATCACAACAGGTGTGAGACAGCTTGGCTCGTTCAGCCGCTCTGTCACAGCACCTGCAGCTCTGGCCCCAGAAGTCAGAACGGTGTGACCTCACACATTCGCCACAGGGAGCATCAGGATGAGACCGCCAAGGCAAGGTTAGAGGAGCGAGACACTGGAGAGGCAAACGTGTCCTCGGCCCAAATGTTCAAAATCAGGTTAAATGATAAATGCATTTCATGTTGCATTTGCCCAAGAGTCGGAGGGTCAAGTGACCATAAATATGCAACGTTTTTAGGCCAACTAAACGGTAATTTAGAAGATAAAGTCAGGCTACAAAATGTACCTAAATCAAAATAAACCGAATTTTCTACAAGTTAGACTGATTGATGGGAATATACTTCTTCTTGCTTTTATACCTTCAGTTCAACCAATTATATCTGCATGTTTTCCAGTTGGCACACTTGCTTTGGGACCCTAATAAAAAGAAAAAGGCTATCCCTTATACATTATAAGTGGACTTATCTAGACAATTTGAGCTTGATGCCCTTCTACACAGTTTAGTTTAATTTAAATGAACACTATTAAGTTCTGTTTTAAATTGGATCAGTGCAGTTTGATTCAGCAGATTCCAGTTCATGTAGTTTCAGTCCAACTCTGTTTTAATTCAGTTTAAACCACCTCTATTTGAGATGAATCCATTTCAGTTTAGATCAATTAATTTCAGTTTGGTTGAATTCCATTTAGTTCAGTTCAGACCAGTTTAAATCCATCGGTTTCTGTTCATTTCGAAGCAGCTCAGTTCATCTGTTCTGCATCAAATCACTACAAAGGTTATCTAAGTGCAGCACACATTAAAGCAGTTTCAATTTAAATCCATTCAGTTAATGCATTTCAGCCGCAACCGTCATATTTGCAGTCAGTCCAATGTAAAAGCAATTCCAAACAATAAGACTCAGGCCAAATGGATGTAGAGGTAGGCAGTGTCTGGTTCCACTAAAGCGGTGCTTCATTACTGAACGCTTGGCCTCCCTTTCTACATTGTGACACTGAAGTGAGGCTGCAGTCTGAGCGTGAAATGTAATCTGAAGAAACGTTTCAAACAATCCACTCAAACTGTTAGAATATTCTAATGATCAGATGAGAAAGATGTTCAATCTTTCTACCAAAAGCTGTTCCTCCTCTTTACATTCTGGCTCACAAGGCATTCTCATATCTTACCAGGAAAAAGACGTTGACTTTTTGTTTTTAATCACAAACCCAAGAGAACTACCAGTTAGCCCAGATTCCTGAAAGGAATGGTTTAGATGGTGGAAATGGACCTTTTTTATGGAAATGCTCTAAGTAGTGGATAGCTTGAAGCTGACGAGAATTTCTCCCTCATTTTCCAGTCCTGGATTTCTGCTAAGGTGCTGACTCCTCGTAGCTGCACTGGACTTGGTTAGAACAACATGGCGACTGAAGCAAGTTGCATATTTTTGAGTTCAAGCGTAAATCTGGAACACAGGAAATGGACAAAAGTACAGTCTCATGTAACCTGTGGTTGGCAGTACTGAAGTACCGTAAAAACCTGGCAAACTGGCGCAACCGCTTAACACAACATCAAGCAGATATTTCTGCAACAAGCCGCGGCTAAACCTGTGCATTCAAGACAGATGCAAGATAAAAGCTTCTTCTTTGCAAACTGTGGCCAACCTCTGTTCACACACTGAAGATTACTGAGTTTACTGCCGTCTTTATCCTAAGGAGAAGATGATTCACACGCTGGAACCACGATATGCCATACCCGCCCGCAAACACATGACAAAAGTTGCCTTTCTGAAGCTGTACATCGGTAATGCAAATTGTTTTGGAGTCTTTGAAGTCACCAGAGAGTTGATCTTAGATGTGATGCTTGGCCTTCCAGAGCAACTGGCCCTTATGTAACCATCACTTCTCATTTAATTTACAAGTTGGCTTTGGTGTCGGATATTCTGGAGACCAAGTCCGGCTTGTTTGTTACTAATTTGGCTTTTAATTAGCAATTATTAAGTATTGCTTTCATAAATACATATTCTGGCAAAATCTATCTATTCATAACTTTTATGAATTAGTAGTTTACAAATACATGGGTGTCGGTGCATCCACTGGGAGGCGCCATGTTGCGTCGCTATTTCTGATTTCAGCAGCCGAAAGGGGTCAAACTGTCAGCCATACGCGTTTTCCCCATCTGTCTTCTATATCAAGACCGTCCATACTCTTTGCCCAGCGAGAGGGAAGAGAAAGTAGCCAAGAAAAGAAAAAGTAATTACCGGGGGGAAAAATGAGTCTATATTGGCGTAGCTATTATTACCAGGTGGACTGGAGGTAATTATAAGGGAGCGTGGACTCAGAACTGATGCAGCTTTCTGCTGGACAGGTACGTTAATTCAGTATAACAGTGACGTTTATTTTGCCGTCTTGTTAGAAACAGGGCAGTGTGGTCCAGAAGTAATCAATTAAAGAGAAATGCCTGCAATTGTCACCAAGAGGAAAGGAAACTAATTTAAGTTTAGGCTTGCAATGTTGGTACACTACTGTAATGTTTACATTTGTACTGCCTATTGAGCACAAATATTATTGTGCTACTGCTTTATTATATTTTATTCCAAAACAATGTTAACGTTTATGATATTAAAGGAATGCATACTATGGCTGTTCATGTCGGCAGGAAAGTAAATGAATATCAAAAAGATATCAACAGCTACTCTAATGAATTATGAGTGCTTCAACTTTTTACTCCAATCAGTTTTGAAGCATTTGAATCAATATCGAATCTATTCAGTTTCTAACAACAATATCCAGCCCTAAATCGCGTAACCCCAGGTTTAAAAAAGATAAACTTTGCCTTTTAGGTAGTTATGGCACAAAGAGGAAGAAACGGGAAACATTTCAAACAAAGCCATGAAATCCAGAAACAAAGACTAGATGTTACAGACACCTGTTTTTTCCTGACGCACCGGTCTGTGTCCTGGAAATCGATTTCATATCATTCCCAAACCTGTGAAACCAAAGTAATGGTTTTTGTAGTCGTCATAATGATCCGACTGCAGAGTGCCCTCACAGTGCTGGGATTCACGGACGCGTTCTGAAGCTGATGCGTAAATGGGAGTCGGTGCTGCTGCTGCTTTTATTTCCTGTAGAAAGACGTGTCATTCAATATTTTGAGTACACTGTAGTTAATAGATTTTGCCAGTAAAGTCTCTATTCTGCTCTGGGAAGATTGAACATAGTGTTTGACGTCTATGGAAAGAGCTTTGGGTTGTAAACAGGAGAAGCTTTGTTAAGTACTGCACTAAATTGCATAGAAGGCAGCCTCATAAAAGCCAATTTGCTTCAGTGGGGAGGCACACGTATTGAGACGTCAGCACTTACAGCTGCGGCGTGATTTAGAGAACATATATTAGCCCCTGTCACTTTCACATGCCGAATTTACCACTTCCTCTCTCAAGGCTGACACATCACCTCTTGTCACTCCCACTGTCATTTTCCCATAGAAGCAGCGCTTTTGGAGCCTTTCCTGCTCTCGCTGAGATTTCCTCTGCCTGCATCTCTGCTTTTCCTCCTCGTCTCCCACTTCCTGGATAATTTGTTTGTAAAGTTGTGAAACGAGAGGGGAAACTGAGGAGAGCACAGGATGGCAATGCATCCCCTGATTTGTGTGTAGTATGGATGGAAGTTGTTAAAACCCTCGTTTTTGTGTCAAACACTGAGGCGGAGGCTCCATTCAGGAGCTTTTCTGAGGCAGTCTGGTAGTAAATCCTCCTGCTCCTGCATTAATTTTTTTATTTTATTTTTTGCCAAATTACTTGGTGGTTGTGGAATCATATTCTGGTTATTTAACCCAGTGCTGTGCACCTCTGTCTGGCAGCGAGGGTCTGATATATTTACTCATGCACGTCCTAACCTTCCACCCTCTGTCCAGGTGCTGTGGCCAGCACAGAAGTAAAGATGCGGCTTCAGGAGTTCGTCCTGAACAAGAAGAAAGCCCTGGCTCAGCGAAGTTTAAACCACTGTCTGTCCAGCGACCCACGCTACTGGTATGGGTAAGTATGACTAGCCACCAGAAGACTTATCAAAGGAACTTTTAAGCAATATCTTGCTGTCTAATAGCACAGAGGAGCTAATCAAGTCCCTTACAGAGTTGATTTAAGCAGTTTAAAACAACTCCTGACTTAATCTTCTTTACCTTTCTGTGTGAGACAGCTGCTTAGATTGCTGCTGTTTGTAACTGAACCTTAGTTTAAATCTAAGGACTAGTGCGTGCTATAGGGAGCATGAAAGCTTTTGATGCCATATTGTTCATGTGAAAGAACGTCTAAGGATCTTCCTTAAATTTATGTTATTTTAGTCCCAAGATTCTGTTTTGTTTTTGATTCTTATGTTTTACGTTTGTCCATCGGAAAATCATCTAATCATATGGTTAATATATCAAATTTAAGCGGTTCAGTATAAACACAATGCCAAGTTTATTGGAATTATTTCAGTCAGCTTTTGTGAAGCTCTTAAAAATCAACCTACCTGATATCTGGCTTGGAATAATTGTTTGTCAAAAAAACCCCAAACAAAACAAAAACTTTGACACCAGATCTCGCTCTAGCGTGAACAAAGTTGCATTATGACGTAGATTGAGATGCATGAGAGTATCTGCAGTTCTGCTTTTGGACCCGCAGCGCTTCTGCAGAAACAAAACCTGATTATGCAACAGATGGCAGCAGAAGAAGAGTCAAGAGGAAGTGCTTCACTCATATACAACCTTAACAGCACGGTTTGACCTTCTGTGTTACTTATAGGTGTTTTTTAAGCTTTATGTCAACTTGGCAACACCAGGCAATAAATGTTCCTTCGATTATTATTCAGCTGTCCGAATGCATCCGTCCATCAAACTTAGTCTTCCACGTATCTGAGATCAGGTTGCAGGAGTAAGAGGACTAGGAGGGAAACCCAGACTTCTTCAGCTCATCCTGGGGATTCCCAGGTCATTTCCAAAGCAGAAGGAAAATATAGTCCCTCCTGTGGGTTCTGGGTCAAACCCAAGGTGCACCGCCCGGTCAAACAGGCTTGCCAAAACCTCCAAAGGGAGGTGCCGTTAAAACATCCTGATCAGATGCACAAACCTGCTCCACTAACTCCTGTGGATGCGGTGGAGCGGCAGCTCTGCTCGGATCCTGAATGATGGAGCACTTCTTCATTCCTCTAAGGTTGAGCCCAGCCCCCTTACAGAGAGCTAGTCGCAGCCGCTCGTGTCCAGGATCTCGTTTTTTTTTTTATCATGATCTATATCTCATGAACCGAGGGTAAAACAGACGGGTACATCAGGAGCCGTGCTTTATTCACCACAGCCGTTGTGCCAGAGGGAGCTGTTCACCTTTTTCCGGTTAAGAAACAACGTCAGACAGGAGCCATCTCTAAATCCAGCTACCTGAGGTTTGGCAAACTGATGGTGACGACTTTAAGACCCAAACAGAGCCTCGTCTGAAAAAAAAGCAAAGACGGTGCTCTGGGGTTCCAGAACCCTGAGCACAGCAGGAGAGCCAGCCGGTGAACACTGCAAACAGGATCAGGGGCAAGAAGGACACTTTGTGTAACGCCAAGTGGCCCATAGTCCTGCAGCAGCTCACACAAAAACCCAGAGGCACCCGGTCGTAAAGGCTCGACAATCATCCAGAGCCGCTTTTTGAAAAGACTAATAGTAGATGTAGATATACCTGTAACAAGGAACTTGCAACATTTTGTCTGGTGATGGAGAGAAACTTCAATGCAGTATTTCAGGACATTAGGAAATAGATCCACACAAAGAAGCACATAATTGTGAATTGAAAAACTTTTTTTTTTATTTTTTCTGTAAATGTAACTTTTCCCTGAGGCCAGTTCTTTGTAGAACCACCCTTTGCTATGATTACAGATGTGAGTCTTTTAGAGTTTCTCTATCAGATCTGCACTAAGGAAGCCTGTTTGTAAAATGGCTCAAGCTCAGTCAGATGGGATGCAGAGTGTCTAGGAGCATCGACTTTGAAGTCTTGTCACGGATTCTAAAGTAAATTGTCAGGACTTGAGACTTTCAGCTGCACCAGCCTCACGTCTTTAGCTGCCTTGTCCAGGATGGTCCAGTAATTAAGTCCATATTTCCATCAGCTCTGAAAAACTGTGCCGTCTCTGTTCAAGGAAAGACTCTCCTTAGAATGATCCTGCCAACACCGTGTTTCACAGTGGATATTATTTAATTTCTCAAATTCCACAAATCTGTCAGCTTTGTTTCCAAAAATAGTTGGCTATTTCTTTTATGAGATAAAAGTTATAATTATAAAGGACTGTATGTATGATAAAGCTCTGATGGAAACAGTTGCCATGGTACATTGTGTAGCATAGGAACAAATGTGTTTACTGATGTTTAACTTTAACATCAATAAAATGCTTATCTATATTTAAAACTTAAAGAAAAAGCAATAGATCTAAAACATTCATGTTTATTCTTACCTGCCTATGATAAACTGTGTGTTTTAGCTGCTAAAACTAGAACATAAAGACCAATTTAATAGAAAAATATATTTCCTTGAAGCTTCAAAGCGTTCGGAAAATCTGTCAAATCACGCAACTTTCTCTTATCAAAGACTTCAGTCTGAGTCATTATGTTTCATTTGAGTGGGCAAAAAGTCCCACATTAGGGAGAAATATCAAACGTAAAATCTGCTGATGACAAAGCTTAAAAGTCTCTCATCTTCACGGCTTTGCAAACACGGCGAGCAGCGTGGCGTCCCGAGCCCCCGTTGTGTAGGCGCCTGTCAGCGGCGTGCTTTTGTGTGCACATCAAATTGCCAACATCATCGTTAGTCTAAACGACGGCAGAAACGCTGAACTGTCTGGGCCTTTTCTTCACGCCGATTGGTGGTGACTGGCAGCCGGCTCTGTCTGAGGGGAACGTTTGAAGTGGGCAGCTAGAAAGAGAGGCTACCGTGTCTCCTTTGCACTTTAAAGAGGCTTTAAAGAGTGAACGATTTTGCCCAGGCAGGCGATATGAGTGGTTCTACATCATTAGTTTAATAGAGTTCTGTTTTTTTCACCCTGTTGGGATTCTCCTCATTCTCTGGTGTGTCCTCTCTTCATCTCTCCTCCCATCCTGCACCTTTCTCATACAGCCGAGTCAGGAAACTGAAGCTTCACTTAAGGTGAATTAGTCCCTCTTTGTTTCTTTTGTCTCTTCTTCTTTTTCACCCCCCCTAGCTGCTCATAGTCTCCTGTGTCTTTAAAATTCCTGGCCTTGAAAAAGGAGCTAGAAGCTGTCTTTTTTTGACTTTCTTATATGTGTAGGTGTGTGTGCATGAACTAGGTGCGATGGTTATAGTACGAAAATAAGTAGTCGTATTGGAAAATATGCTGTAGGTTATGACTAATATAAATTTTAATTTCTTGCAGAAAAACTCAGCATAGCTCTTTGGACCAGAGCTCACCCCCTCAAACGACACTGTCGGCGTACACTCATCCAATGCTGGGAGCGTTCGACTCAAAGGACGACTTCCCTCTGCGGAAAACAGGTAAAGAAATCAGAGCTTTGTTTTTTTTTACTGTTTTTTTGCATGCATGCAGGAAATTGGCTTATTATGACCCAAAGCTGAAAACTGTGAGTCAGCTGCAGGAGGCTTAATGAGAATGTCTCAAATATTCCTAGCCAGAAATATCAAAAATGTATTTTATGACCTCTTTCAACCATTTGAATATAAATGAAGGTTGAGGGAAGATAAAAAAGTGCTGCTCTGAATTGGAAAAGTAGAAACATCGAGACCGTTCAAAAAGTGTCTCAGAAGCACTGATGCAAAAAAATGTTGTTTTTTTTTTTGCATCAGCTGTGGGTGTATGTTTACTGATGAATTGGGAACTTCCACCCCAGGGTCAAGTCTTTTGCCTCCTCTAACAGGTTCCTTTGCTGGATCGTCCTGCATTTATCTGCCTCCGTGCTCCCATCAGCTGACACCAGCCTCCCTGTCCCTACGGATAAATGTCTTTCTTCTCGACAGTCTTCCTTTATAAGCCAGATGTGTGTAGTGCACAACTAAAAGTCATTCTGCCGACAACTTCTCCCACCTGAGCCGTTGCTCTCTGCAGCTCCTCCAGATGCTTCTCTGATTAATGTTCTCCTTTCCGGTTTTGTCACTTTTGGTGGACGTTTGCTAATTAGGTGACTTCTGAAGGCGGTTGGTTTCACTGGATTTTCTTAAAAACTTTTTCAAGGTGCATCGACTGACGCTGCGTCACAATCATCGTTCTGTTGAACAAAACGGTTCCATAAAAGCCAGAACAGCACAATCTGTCTTGCTTTTTTGGACTCCCCGACTCCGTCCACCTGCTCGAACTAAGGCCCGCCGAGCTACGGTTAGCCGGTTAGCGTCAGCAGCTGCTTCGGCCGACTACAGCTGCCTGCTTTCACCACCGGAGGCCGGACCCGGTGTGTTCTGCTCTGTGGCCCACCTGCTGAGATCATGAGAGGGAAACCTCAGAGTTTAGACTTTCAGGAATGTTGCTTTGAAACACGATCAGAACACAGGTGCTATGATTCCTCCTGGATCAAGGAGGAAGTCCGATACATAAAAGTTGACGGAAATGATGCCGTTGGTAGAAATGTGCTTCTGATTTGTGTCCGTTTATAGCCAGCCGTTGAAGACTACTGTGTAAATAGTTAGCAGACTCTGATGGTTTTAGGCTGGCCTACAGAGATATAAATCATCTCGAAGAGGAAGTGAGTGACAGCACGCGACACGATTGTGCACTCCTCACGTCACGTATGACGTTTTTTCCCCCAGAGTTGCTCTTTTATCTGTGCACACTGTAAATGTGCATTGAACGATCTGCGTCTGTGCAGCGAGATGATGCACACAGTTTATTACAGCAGGGCTTTGTCATAATGACTCTCTGTGCACAGAGGGCCACTTTTAATGCTGTGACAGGAAGTCTGCAAGGCCTTCATTACAGAGGCATGCTTGTCATGCTGACCTTCCTCCTGCTTCTCATACATTATTACACACCCACGTCACCATTCCACACTTTGAAGTGAGCACTAATATCATTTAAGACTTGACTGTTCTTTATGTTCACCAGTGGGTGCAGTAGCTTCATATTTTGTCATTGCTATTTAACTATTTAACTTTTGCTCTGGCTGTAAACCTAAACATTCTCAGATTTGTACAAATTTATCCTGTTTTTTGTTCTTAATCGACATTCAGCCTCTTATGGTCTCTAAAGGTTTTAGATGCCGTCTGGGTCTGACTGAACTCAGGGTTGTAATTAGTGTTGGAAAACCTTATGAAGCTTGACATTATTCTGGTTGGTGTTATAAATCTTAAAATATACTTATTTCAAGCGCTTTAAACATACCCTCTTTTGACACCGGGCTTTTATGTATGAGAACTTTATAAAATTCTATGGTCTTTACACCTTTGTGCAAAAAGACTCAACAGATTCTACCGTGTCGTTAGGTATTTAAAAACTAATAATGGAAAGAAGAGAAATGTTGCTGTTTCTACAGGTTTTAGTTTTATAGCTTTAGAGGCTTATAGCTCTTTGGGATTTAAGTGTGTGTTAGCACAATGGCAAGATGAAAAGACGTCTACAATGACCTGCAGCAGCAACTGCTGCTACCCCATCAGTCTGGCAATGATTACGAGGGCAAGGCAAATTAATTTGTGTAGCACATTTCAGTACAAAGACAATGCAAAGTGCTTTACATTATTAAAATATAGGGAAATAAAAAAAGAATAAAGGCCAGTTGGAATAAAATGTAGAAACAAAATAAAACATGGGAAAATGGAAAATAAAAATAAATAAATAAAAGCAAATATTAAAAACAGTTGGACTACAAAGTTGAACTAATGATGTTTCAGTAAAACAGTCAAAGGTAGTCCTAAATAAATGTGTTTTTAATCTTGATTTAAAGGAACTCAGGCTTTCTGCACTTTTACAATTTTCTGGAAGTTTGTTCCAGATAAGTGGAGCATAGCTAACTAAATGCTGCTTCTCCATGTTTAGTTCTGGTTCTGCAGAGCAGGCTGGAGCCAGAAGACCTGAGTGGTCTGGAGTGTTGATACACTGATAACAAGTCTGTGATGTATTTAGGTGCTAAGCCATTCAGGGATTTATAGACTAACAGAAGTATTTTAAAGTCTATTCTCTGAGATACACAGAGCCAGTGTAATGACTTTAGAACTGGGGTGATGTTCTCTACTTTCTTAGTCTTAGTGAGGACGCGGGCAGCAGCGTTCTGGATCAGCTGCAGCTGTCTGATCCACTTTTTAGGCTGACATGTGAAAACACCGTTGTAGTGATCAGTTCTACTAAAGATAAACGCATGGATTAGTTTTTCCAGATCCTGCTGAGACATTAGTCCATTAATCCTGGAAATGTTCTTCAGGTGATAGAAAGCCGACCTTGTAACTGTCTTTAGATGCTTTTGAAGGTTCAGGTCTGAGTCCATCACTACACCCAGGTTTCGGGCCTGATTAGTGGTTTCTAGCTGAAGCGACTGAAGCTGTGTGCTAACTTTTGATCTCTCCTCTATTGTCCAAAGATTATTACTTCTGTTTTGTTTTTATTCAATTGAAGAAAATTTTGGCACATCCAGGCATTGATTTCTTCTAAGCATTTACTCAGTGTCTGAACTGGTTTATAGTCACCTGGTGACATGGTGATGTAGAGCTGTGTGTCGTCTGCATAGTTATGGTAGCTGATGTTGTTGTTTTTTATGATCTGAGCCAGGGGCGTTTCCAGCTTTGAAGAACATCCGGGGCTTAGCCCAAACCATTTTATGTAAATACAGGACCACTCAAAGTGATTTTTTTATTATTATTAAAGTAACAATTTACTTTCAGTCAATATATATCTTTAACATTATGCACAAACACAAACACACACACTCTCTCTCTCTCTCTCTCTCTCTCTCTCTCTATACACACACACACACACACACAGTCAACATGCACTATTCACCTCTCGCTGTCTATCTGGTGTGTCCTTCTATATTTGTTATATTACTATCGTTACATACCCTAATTATTCATCTATGGGATTTTGAATTGATAATCATTTTAATGGATGATAACATTATTACAAATGAAATATGATTTTTAAGCCAAAATCACTCGGTTTTTACAGCATGCACAAGGTTAAAAAGTAGTTTGAAGAAATATCCTTAAAAATTAATAAATCTAATTTTCTTTATTTCCAGAAATGATTTTTATTTCGTAAAACGAAATAAAAACACCCAAGGACTTGGAACAGTTTGTTATGGTTCAGTTTGTTATGGCTCTCACTACAACACGATCCCGCCGCTCAAAACACTTAAATCACCTCCTCCTCCCCAAGACTAAGCTAAGCACCATGGGTGACCGTGCCTTCTGCTCTGCCGCTCCTCGGACCTGGAATGCCCTACCTGATCGTCTGAGGGAACCACAGACTATTCAGACTTTTAAAAAAGGATTAAAAACATTTCTTTTTAGCAGGACATATGAATTTTAACATTTTACAATTATGCTATTGATTTTATGCATAAGTGTTTTAAAGCGATGCTTAGTTTTAAATTTTGATTTTACCCTTCTATGATGATTTTACCTGTAGCACTTTGAGATTTTTCTTAAATGTAAAGTGCATTACAAATAAAATGTATTATTATTATTATTATTATTATTATTATTATTATTATTATTAATTGATAAAGGAGTTTTGAATATATATATATAACCAGATAAACTATGTTGAGAAAAAAAAACTTTAAAGTAAGTTAAACCAATGAACATGTATGGTGAAGTTAAGCCATAAGCCTATAATAGAACAGTAAGATTTGACAAAGAATATTGTTCTCTTCTACATTCTGAGCAAGAGGGAGCATGTAGATATTGAAGAGGAGGGGACCCAGGATGGACCCTTGGGGAACCCCACATGTAATTTTTGTCATCTCTGATGTAAAGTTACCTACTGACACAAAAGATTCCCTGTCCTTTAAGTAGGATTTAAACCAGTTAAGAGCTGTACTAGAGAGGCCGACAGTTTTCCAGGCGCTCAAACAGAATGGAGTGATCGACAGTATCAAATGCTGCACTGAGGTCCAACAGAACCAGTAGGTGGTTCTTCCACAGTCTGTATTTATATGGATGTCATTAAACACCTTGATAAGGGCGTTCTCTGTACTGTGGTGAGCACGGAAACCAGACTGGAATACGTCAAAGCGGTTGGTCGTTGTTAAGAAGGTGTTTAATTGTTGAAACACAGCTTTTTCAATAATCTTACTGATAAAGGGGACCTTCTTAAAGAAAGCTGTGGGTAGAACATCGAGGCAGTTGAAATTCGTCATTTTACAGAGGATGATTCACAGGTGATTTAAAAGATCAGTCAATCTTCCCAGCAGATTCATCCCAAAGTCAGACTGGTCAGAGAACTTTCAAAAAGCCTGACATCTCCATCTCAGATTGTCCAGGCTTCAGTTAACAGGTTAAATGCTAAAACTCATAACAGGACAGTTGGAAAAAGACTGAACCAGAATGGTTTGTTAGGAAGGGATAAAGGAGAAACCTCAAAAGAAAATGCCAGCAAAGCTTAAGTTTGCTAACTTGATTCAGGATAAATACGACTTTTGAATCAGTTTCCTTGGAACCAGAGGTGGGGGAAGTAGCCGGTAATTGTACTCAAGTAAGAGTAGCACTACTTCTACATATTCCTACTCAGGTAAAAGTAAAAAATGGCCAACCAAGAAATTACTCATGTAACTGTAATATATTCAGAAAGAAGGCCTTACTAATCTGAGATTTGATTTAACCTTTAACCTGATTTAACCTGATCAGACTGACAAAAATATAGTTATGTACAAATTCAGGTACTCGAGACCGAATTAAAATTAAGAAAATATAGAAAAATGACATAAATACACAATAATAAATATAGGCAGATATAAATCACCTTTTAACCATAAAATGTGTAAAACCCGCACTTAGAGTGGTTAATGTACATACAGTATGTTGGAAGCATGCAAAGTACTTCCATTAACAATATCTACTCTTTACTGCA
The DNA here is from genome assembly GCA_037039145.1 of Fundulus diaphanus. NCBI lineage: Eukaryota > Metazoa > Chordata > Actinopteri > Cyprinodontiformes > Fundulidae > Fundulus > Fundulus diaphanus. Next base: position 47,842,685 of record CM073132.1, on the reverse strand, counting down.
TGTTCACTTGAGCTCCAAATGGCTCAAAGAGCTCAGCAGATAGAAAAGAACCTTAAAACAACAAAGCTTGTGTACAAACAAGAAGTTTCACTCTAACATATACTTTAGGTGTCTCTGGTGCATTTTTAGTAAAAAAAAGTCAATTCTTTATTCACTAAAGTTACTCACGGTGGGTAGAGAGGTGATATTTCTTAATAATACAAGTAAAAGTAAAAAGTACTATGCGTTAAGACTACTCTTAAAAGTACATTTTGTTCAACAATGTACTGAAGTAAATGTTACTCTTTGATCCCGTCTGTTCCAAGCAAACGTGGGTAGTAAAGTTGAGATGTTTGGCTTTAACACACGGCACCACAGAGGGCTGCATGTCGTTAGAAAATCACATGATGGCAATATTACTGGTAAATACAGGGATTACTTTATTGGTTACGATAAATCTACATTTTCATGACTTTTCTGTCTCTCTCGTGTGTTCTGCCAACATATTATGTGACATTTAGCATCTTGACCGCTGTAATCTTTCAGGTGTGGACATCTAGTTCAGTGACACTCCATCCGCTGGGCTGAATATCCAAAACTCTTCTGTATATGAAAATATTCTATTGTCAGATGTAAGGCCATCGGTTTGACCATGGAAGATCAGCCCAAAGTGGGTCCGGAACAGGAACGTGATCCGAAACAGCAAATCTCCAACCTGAATCGGTAAAGAATCCTTGAAGATTGAAGCCTAGTTCATTCACACGTGTACAGCTTTACATGGGTGGCTGTGCCTCAGGGGATATAACGGCTTGTCTGCTAATGACAGGTTTTAGAGTTCAGTTTACACACCCTCCATATGTTTTTGTGCCTCCAAACAAACACGGTGAAATCCGAGTTACTGTCCCTGGCCAAACTCCAAAAGGTTTCTTCCTGTGTGGATGAAAGTCAGACTGATCGCACTTTCTGAACTCTGCTTTGCTAAGATATTGTGCTATGAATATAGAAAACCTACTTGGCATGTGGTGGGTTAACCGTATTCAACCTTTCACTCACAACTCCAGCTCAAAGTAGAACCACATGCAGCTTTTTGTGCTGTAAATTAAAATTATAGTTTTGTGTTTTGTTTAGGAAGATTTGAAACCCTGGGATCAGGTCTAAAAAATGCATTTCTTGTGTGTTTGGGTATAAACATAATTTTGGTGCTTTATACCAAATTACCATGTGATTTCATGCGATGAAACTGTCATTTTTAGAGTTTTTAGCTAAACAGGAAAGAATATGCATTTACTGCAGCTGTAAACTGCCTAAAAAATAAAAATATAGTTAAAAAGGCCTGAAAGTGATTGAATTTGACATTTGGCGAAGACTTAAGAACCCTGGTACCTAAATCTGATAGCAACTGCGGGTTTGGACTTTATGGTACAAGTACAAACTCCCCTCGAAGCTGCAGGAACAGAAAGAAACACATGAGGTAATAAAGGCAGGACAAGTTTAGTTATATAACACTTTTCTGTAAGAAGACGATTCAAAGTGCTGTAATAAAGGTAGTGAGAACCTTTTATTCAGTGCAAAACCCGCTAATGTCCTGAACTGTGGAGTGTAAAGGAAAATATTACACATACACTGTGGCTGTACTTTAAATCCACAAGTATCGCAGAATTTAATTTGGATTGTATGAGATAGACCGACACAAAGTAGCATATAAAGTAGGAAAAACCAAATTTCACAAATCTGAAAAGTCTGGTAAGGTGTGCAAAGGTGGGAGAGACGAACCCCGAAAGACTAGCATCTTTAGTTGCACCACAAATTATTAAACCATGGAATGAATGCAAATGCATGGCACACTTTCCTGACTTTTAATTGTAAAAGATTTGGGAAGCCACGGGTAATTTTCTTTGCACTTCTCTTTATGCTCTACATTGTGTTCATCTAATCACATAAAATCGCAATAAAAGGTTTTTGTTGTAACGTGACAAACTTAAAAAACAAAAATTCAAGGGATTTAATACTTATATATACTTCAAAGTGCTGTAAATCATCTGCTGTTTGAATGAAATTAGTTCTGTTTTTTTATAGCTGAATAGAAATATCAGAATTAGGACTCGGTTCTAATATAGACATCTTCACCTTCCAGCAATCTCTGGCTGCTGTGTTGACCCACCTCCTGTATCTCCAGGAGGGCGGCTCGTTAGCGGTAATCGGTCAGCTCTTGGGACAGAACACTACTAATCCTACCCCTCATGTTTTACAGTAATCCTCTTAATTTAAAACAATCTTTATGTTCTGAACAAAACGCCCAAATAAGACAAACTCCTCTGTGGCGCTGCCCGCCTTTCTTCCTGTTTCTCGGCCACTCGTCCACTTATCTAATGCATCTCGCATGTATGATGTTTCTCGGAAGTTCTGCTGATGAGTTGGAGCAAATAAGCCTATTGATTGTCGTACAGTAAATCTCCCTGCCTCCCATTTATTGGCAGAGCAGCGCGGCTTTCCCCGGCGCGGCTCAGAGGAGCTCGGGGCTCCCTCCTGTCAATCAGACCAGCAGCTGATCGATATGTTTTCTATCAAAGTTGCATCATTAGTTTCCTGCTGAAACATTCATTTGTACTTAAACAGACATTTCATCTAAATGTCATATCCTCTTAATGGCTTTATTCAAGTGTAAGAATAAAATCCTGACTTTTTTTTTTCTTTTTCATTTTGAGCATTAATAAAAAACATAAATTGTATTCGGCTCTGAGAGCTTTCTGGGCTCCTCCTGCTTTATTTGCCCCTTCAACCATCACAGCAACGGGACCACAGAGGAAGAGGGAATAAAGTTTCAAAATTCTACTTATTCTGGGTCATAAATGTTGCAAAGTAGGACGGTGACCTTTGCTGTAATGAAGCGCTACGCCCGCCCTTGCCAACGGTTGCTCACAAAGTGCCCATAAAGGCTCAACAATGAAGGGGAGAGGAACTAATTCCAGAATAAAAGAGAGAAGTGGGAATATAGAGGAAGTGAGAGAAAGGAGGGCATAGAAGGAGGTGAAGAGGTGGAGGGGGAGGGGGGGGGGGTCTGCAGAGAAATGCCAGCATCAGCAGTAAAGGCAGACTGGGCTCTCTGCAGCGAGCGCGTTTGCACGTGTGCAAACTGTCGCGCTTCTGCCCAGTCGGCATTAACACCCTTCAAAGTCACTCTGTCCTGAGGTGAACACCCCACAGTGACCGCTGCCCTCCAAACCCACGCCGCCATGTCTGTCTCCTTCACTCTCCTTCGCTTAGCCTCCTACTTTAATACAATTCAAATTTATTTTATTTATATAGCGCCAATTCATGAAACACGTCATCTCAAGGCACTTTACAAAGTCAAACTCAATCAGATTATACAGATTGGTCAAAAAGTTTCCTATCTAAGGAAACCCATAACTTCTCCTTCCGCGCCATATTCTTCTTTAACTCTAATGGGTTCTTTTTTTAATTTTTAGTTGCTTGGTTTACAAATAAATTAAAGTAATGACGCAAAGTTATATTTTTATTATTGCCGTTAGTAGTATTAATATAATAAATATGGAAACAGATTCCTAGCATAGCAGTACGGGGAAGGCTATCAAATAGTTTTATTGTTTTGAAAGTTAACAAAATGCAGAAGGTTTGTGAAAAACTCGGGCTTCCCTCACGCAGATATTAAGTCGCAAACAGATGTTTCCATGCAGTTGTTCCCGATCAGCTGATAAGTGATCTGCGAATGCGGTCACCTGGGTGAAAGGAAACGTTTTGGCAGTTTGCTCATCTGGAGCATTCAAGTTGCGTGTCAATAAAATGCCGGCGAGGAATTCAACAATGATCTAGAAGCGTTTGTGGCCGCCCATCAATCTGGAAATGTTTATAAGACCATTTGCAAACTATTTGCAGTCAGTCCTTAGCAGTGATAAAGGATTATTCACAAAAGGAGCATTTAGCTGTTGCAAATCTTTCCTGGATAAAGTTTTAGCTGGTTCATCTTAAGGTCAGACTACTCAAGTCTTAAAAAAAAGAGATGGAAGTCAGTCAGAGGATAGAAACCTGTCAGGCCTCAGTGAGCGTGTCGAATGTGAAGTTCATAACCGGACAGTTTGAAAAGGACTGGACAGGTAGTCTAACCTGTTTAGAAGGGATGTCAGCTTCTTCTCTCTAAAATGCAGGCGGCAGCCAGACTTTGCTTTATAAAGTTGCATCAGAACAAAACACAAGCTTTCTACAATCATTTTCTTTGCACAGAGGGGACTGAAGTGGAGATGTCTGGCCCTAATTTCCATTATAATTCAGCACAGACACCTCATATCAACTGTTGGGCAATCGCGTAACCTGGGGACTGTGCCGTCATCGAGTCGAACCAGAACTCCTGCGTGTGTCCGAGTATTCTCGAGTTGGATGCAGGGTCATCTGTCCGACCGCTAAAGTTTGGCCCAAACGGGGTTATCAGCAGAACAATGATCCAAAATTCACACGCAGATCTACAACAGAATGGCTGCAGAATTGTGGGTGTGTCGCATTGGACCACAGTCTGATAAAGAATTTCCATCAGCTTAAACAAACCACAATACAGATAAAGATGAAGAAAATGTCTTCTAGATGTTGTTGGACAGTAACAGCTATTACTCGTAGGCCACTTTGGGCAAATCCCTCCTTCTGCACCCAGAATATTTGCTATGGGTTTAACCAGTCTATCCATGAAAAGGCTTCTTTTTTTCTCAGAAATGTAATAAAGAGGTTTCATTATTTCAGTCTCATTTGGTGTAGAACAGGGGCGCCCAGGTCCAGTCCTTGAAAGCTATCAGGCAATTTTTAGATGCAACATACCTGAATCGATTGAATCCTCGTTACCAGGCCTCTGCAGAGCTGATTGACCGAATGCTGATGAGGGAATTCACCCATTTGAAGGTGAGATGAGCCGAAAAGCTGCAGAATAGTAGCTCTATAAGACTGGACCTCAGCACTACTGGTGCACAACAATTTGCAGTATTTTTTAATTTGAAGTAGACCAAACGCAGACCAGATTTCTTAATAAAACTCTTGTGAAATGACTTTTACATTTGCCGACAAATAGGAATTTTGAGTTAGATACCAACTTCTGTGTCTTTAGCCAGCCACGTGGTGTAGACATATTTTCCTACTGTCAACCAACCCTAATTGACAGAACAGCAGAATAAGCAATAGAAAAGCGGTTTGAGGCTAAAAAAGTACTTTTTTTTCCCAAGCAACTATGTCGCCCCTTTGAAAGCTGCCGCCCTGGGGTTCCAGCCCTACTGTCCACATCCAGAACCGCCACTTCTGCTGGAAACCAAAGAGCTCAGGAGATGGTTACTTCAGAGCTCCTAAAGCTGATTGTAGGAGTTTTCAAATTACGAGTCTACTGTTGTCTTACACGCTGCTTTGTAATGTTGGCTCAAATAACTGTTGACACAATGGTGATATTTATGTGAAGTTTTATTAATCTAATTTAAAGACCTGATGAAGAGCAGATGGGTGTTTTAATGATGTTATATTTAAAATCTCAGAGAGTATACAAAGCATTTCCAGTACAGTAATGAAATTCACTTTAGAAAGCATCTGTTATAAATTATATGATCAAATAATTAAAGACATCTGGGTTATACAACAGCCAAAAACATCTTAAAGTCGGTTCTGATTACATGTTGTGCCTGCTTTCTGCTGGAGATTGATTGTATTTTTGTGTGCTTTGGTGTTTATGCACTTATTATAAAGTAAAAAAAAAAGACCTTCATTTATTTTTTCTAATTAGTAATAATCTTTGAGGTCTGCTTGTTTATGAGATACCCCACTGAATTTAGCATTCAGCAGCTTAAAATGGATTTTAATGTGGAGTTGAGCTTTTCTCGTGGTCTCCCACAGTCGGGCCCAAAGCTACTAATGCGTAGCGTTTTACCCTGACTGACCCCAGCCCTCCTAACAAAGACAGGAGGTGTGCACGGCACTTATCAGGAAGCCCGTTTTTTTAAATATTAATTGAGTTTCACAAGTTCAGCGGCATTGTTCTCCTTAAAACTTGGTGTGTATTTGAAAAAGCACTTGGACAAGATGGATTCACCATAGGTTTTCCCATCCCCTCCTATGTATAATGAGAGCTTTGCACTTTGAAGTACATAAAAACTTTGGTGCTTCTCTTCGATTGTAATGACCCAGAATAAATCTCGTAATGCTGAATAAATCACTACTGTACACAAAGAATCAATTGCTTCCACTTGGTTGTACCAAAATGCCCCACCTCCTGCTCTGAGGCTAATGAACGTAGCAGAGTCTGCTTGATACGAGGTCATGGGACGAGCATTGGGTCAGCCGCGGGTCAGCCCTCCAGCTTTAACCGAGTGAGGGAAACCCGTGGAGGAGGGGATGAAGCTGCTAGTGTTTGGCATTGTCTGGCAGAGAGAAACCAAAGCAGAGTTTGTCCCGAAAAGGCCTTGCCCTGTCCATGACACGACTCCCAGACTTTGCCCTGCGCTTACCTCTCCTGCCCCGTGTGTGCACCTCGCGCCTGCCGCAAAGAATCTGCAACAACATCGAAGCTTTGCAGGTTTAGACCTCAGCTTTTCTAGTAATTTTGTTAAAGCCTCGTTTTATTTTTTCTTCTTTCAAGTTGGAAGTGGCTGGAAACTAGCAGCGTTCATTAGCAAAGCATGAAGGTGACATCATTAAGCGCAGGGTCAAGAAAGCTGCCAATTGGCTGCTTCCTCTATTGTTGCCGTGCCTCCCACTGTTACACGAAGATGGTTAACCTCTGCTTCTGAATCTGTTGGCCGGCACATACTCCATGGCCTATAGGGACACGCTCATTAGCACCAATAGATGCTAACAAACAAGCTCCCGCTTGTGCAGCCCTGCAATCTACAATAAATCTGAGCAGCAGGCCAACAAGATCAGAAAGGTCTGGTTCGTAAGGCTTTTAGGGGCTGTTTGCAACGCGTACATATTTTTAGAATCAGCCTGAGATGGAAATAAATCAACTTCATCGACGTGACTCGCCCGCGTCTCACTGTAACGTGTAGCGACAGGTACAGCCATAGAAAAACAAACGCTCACCTTTTTCATAGCCTGCATGTTTTTCTAACAAGTTTAGTCAAATGTTTTTATATCTATTTGAGCTGCACAGATGACTTCAGGTAATGTAAATAACCAATAAAAACGGAAGAAAAGTCCTGGAATGGAGTCAAAGCCCAGATCTTTATCGTTTTGAGATGCTGTGGGGTGAATTGAAACCGTCTGTACCTGAACATAAAAACTCAATGCCGAACGGGAGGAGGAGGGCAAACGTCCTTCAGACTGACGTCAGAGATATGTAGAGCGCTAAAAAGAGCCTCCCACTGAACCTATTACATCTAAACAAGTAACACACTGCAAAAATGGAAATAAGTTTGTAAAACTTTCTAGAAATGAGTGTATTTGTCCTTGATTTAAGCAGGTAAATAAGTATTTTGACCCCCATAATGAGATGGATATACTGCACTTGAAATGAGATGGTTTATTCCTATTTTAAGCGGAAAAATTTCATTCCATTGGCAAATTATTTAAACTTGCTGCTCAAATCAAGGACAAATGCTTTCATTTCAAGAAAATTGTACTTACTTTAGTTACCTTTTTGTAGTGCAGGACAACATTTTTATTTATCCTTTGTTCAATGAGTAAAACAAGGATAATTTTGTTAAAAACGTTTCGGGATATAAACATTTGAATTAGACATAAATATGTGATGTCTAATATTTAATAGGGTGTCCAGTTTTCACATAACTGTGGATAATGCATTTAGAGTTCAGTTGTAAAGAATATCCCCTATTTCCATTTTAAAGTTGGACATATTTGGACAATAATAAATTTCCGGTCATACCAGTTTTTGAAATTCTTTGAATCTAACAAAAGTGAAACCAAAATGCAAACCCTGTGCGTAAAACGTAGGAAGTGTTGCTATATTTGTGTTTGGGGCGGAGGAGTAGAAGCCAAGTCAGGCTAATCAAACGCACCCGATTAATTGATCCTTAGCAAGTAAGGAAAAAGCTGAAGTTTTGGCAATGAGCGCTGGTTTGAAGCTTACAAGTTGTTAGAACGATGGCAGGACAGACATCATTAGTCACCCTCCTTCAACACTTCAACACAGGAAAGGGTATTAGGATATCAAACTATTTCATATTCACCATTGTACAAAGAGAAAGATCAACCACAAGTGGAAAACAATACGCACAAATCTTCTGATATGCTGATGTCAAAGTCCTTTTATTGCAAAGTTCAACCGCACAACAGTCATAGAAGCGACAAAATAAAAAGCATTGTTAGGTATTAGAAAAACACGTTAAAACTGAATCAAGCAAAGGATTTCTGCAGCAGGTTCCTTTGGACAGATACAAAAAAGAGATTTGTGGCTTTGAAGCAGCCAAAGTGGTGGAATCGTGACGATCTGGACTGGTTTTGGAGCCACAGGACTGAGGCACCTTACAGGCATTAAAGCTCGAGCTCATAACCATACCAGAGTTTTCTAGAGTGAATAAATGTAAAGCCATCTGTTCCACAGCAGAGAAACTAACAATCGATCACATCTACAGCAGCAAAAACACATCAGAATAACAAAATCAGTCATTGTGTTACAATGGCCTAGTCAAAGTCGAAACCTTAGTGTGAAAATGAAATGATTTGGTGGGAAGTTTTCAGGGAGCTCGTCTGCAAACCTCAATGAACTGAAGCAACATTGTCGAAGAGATGGACAGACGTCTGGCTACCCATTTTGCCTCATAAATATTCATTTAGTTTGTTGGCCGATTTGTGCAGTTGACATTACATTTAAAAAATCGTATAGCCTGCTAAACGTGTCTTTTTTTTTTATGATCTCCTAATATGTAAAACTTTTCAGTTTTGACAGTTTTTTTTCCAGGATTTTACTGCTCCATTAAGTATTGTCTCATTTGTACCTCATCAGCATCTGAGCCCAACCTGAAGCGGCGTTCGTGGCTGAAGCAGAAAGTGACGGAGCGCCGTAGCAGCCCTCTGCTGCGCAGGAAAGATGGGCCAATCACTACAGCCAAGAAGAGATCCCTCGACATAGCTGGTGAGAGCGCGTCCTCAGACATTGAGAGATAAAAAAAACAAGTACACTGAATAAGCTTAAGTATGGTTAAGACAAACCAAAACGCTTAAAGCTTCCATGAATCAACATGTGCTTCTTCTTTAAAGCATAACAACAAGTTTATTTTATGTAGGAGAGCCAAGAAAGCTCCTATAACTCCTATACACATCACCTAAAACACGCATCACTTTATTAGTCGTCTTTAAAAGATATAAATCTCTCAAAAAAGACAGACAGTCAATGAACTCATGCTTTACTCCTGCTGATGTTTTTAACCTTAGAAAATGCTAAACTAATGACAGCCTTTGTATCATGACAATGATTGGTCATTCAGATCATATTTCTGCTGCGTTTAGTCATGAAAATTAGTTCTCATGCTAAATAAATTTAGAACTTTGTTTTTAAAGTCATAATATCGAAGGACTGGCGTTTCACACACAGCCAATCAGATGACGGGGAGCTGCAGCAGCTAATACTGTCTCGCTTTTACTCTGGATGTCCCTGTAAAAGGTGGAAAACCCATGGCTTGTTGGATAAAACCCAATTTAGCTAGATCTAGGATATATTGTGCACAGATGCACGCCCCTATGCAAGCCCTGCTAATAAAACATGGAAAGGTAATGATAAAAGGCAAACCTGGAGTTTAACTTAGTTGGGAATAGGGACCATTTAAAAATCCCTGAGTCAGGTTCCTGATCCAGTGCCTTAAAAATCCTGAAACATAATAGATGACATTATGAATACCACTTTTCATTAAGGTAATAAAAAAAGCTAAACTTGTATCTGCCCCTTTTAGGATGATGTCACTTTAGTCATTATAAAGTCCGTTATATTTATTTGTTGACTTAAGGTGGTGACGTGATGCGGATAAATCACTAAACGGGGATAACATTATTAAAGCTGAACAATCTCAGCAGACAGTCCTTGGGGAAACTCGGTAATTAGATTCAGACTATCAGCATGATATCCGGTGACATATTATTTTAAATTGAATCATCTTCTAAACAATTCGTACAATCATTTATCCTAGTTGGGTTTAGCTTCTAAAAGTCCAATCGTTTCAGGGTAGACTCATTAGTCAGCAGTAAGCTGCTTGTCAGCGTATAAAACCTGTTCCTCATCCAGTTTCTCTGCTGCGTTGCAGACTCTGCATGCAACAGTGCGCCAGGCTCCGGCCCCAGCTCCCCCAACAACAGCTCCAGTAACATCCCCTGTGAGAACGGCGTCCCCATCGCCAACAGCCCCGGAGAGGTAACTGCATGGCTGCACGCGCGCATCACTGCCGCTGCAGTCTATAGTTATAGCGACCTGAGTAACCTACGGTTAGAATAAGGTTACGGATGTGTTTTATTTTCCATGCGTTTGTAAAATTAGAACCTAGAAATTAAAACCTTTAGTCATCAACAAAAAAAGATCTTAGGTTTATCTTTCATATTTGAGATTTTTTTTTAAATCATCAAATTAGCTTTTATTTGTTTCTCTTAATGTTTTTAAGATACTTTTACCCTTTAAAGACCAACGCAGACCTTTTTTTCCAGCGAGTCACAGCAGCTGAAGCCAGTTTTTGGGTGAACTTTCATTACTAGCATCTCTTGTTTTCTTTACAACATAGGAGTATGTTTTTTTAAATATAATTTTAAATCCAACAGAAAATAAGGTGAGTCAACTATCCCATTTATGCAACAAAACATATTTATTTATTTACTCAATGTAAAACAAAGTTGCATCAGAGGTATTGCTTGTTGTTGCAAGGCAAAATGCGGGACTTTTCAGTTTTGTTGCATTTAATAAACATGACAGAAGAGAACTCAGATTTTTTCCATGTTTGACCTGCCGATGACATTTAAGAGCCAGTAGTGAGGAAATAGGCTGGTTTGGATCAGTTTTTCATTAAACAGATCAAAATCTTATCAAATTACCTAAAATCCAATTTGGTTCACGTTCAGTTCAGATCAACCACATTCGTTCCAGTAGAACTCAGTCATTTATTCAGATTCTGACCCGGTCCATTCCTGTTACATCACCATCTTTATATATAAAGCACTTCATAATAACAAAGGTCAACAAAGTGCTGTACATATACAACTGAAAATAACAGAAGTAAAACACAGACAAGCTAAAATAGACAAATAAGATGGTCAAAAACTGTAAAAGTTAGTTAAAAATAATTAAAAATAGAGTCAACCTCTCAGGATGTGCAAAAGGCTTCTGCATACAGGTGTGTTTTAAGAGTCTGGAGGCCTGCATGACATGCAAGGGAAGAACGTTCCACAACTTTGGAGCCGCTGCAGCGAAGTCACGATCTCCTCTTAGTTTCCGCCTGGATTTAGGGACAATAAGGAGCTGCTGGTCGGCAGACCTAAGGGAGCAGGCAGGTGTTTGACAGTGCAGCCGCTCAGAAAGGTGGGAGGGGAAACCATTAAGAGATTTAAAAGCAAATAAGAGAACCTTAAAAAGGATCCTTAAACATACAGGCAACCTGTGAAGAGTACTCAGAATGGGGGTTCTGTGCTCAGTTCCAGTTAAATGTGCTGCAGCATTTTGCACAACCTGCAGGCGCCTAATGGATGCATCACTAAACCCTAAGAAAAAGTGAGTTACACTAATCCAGCATGGATGTAACAACTGCATGAATCACTGTTTCAAAAGGCTGCCTTGGTATAAATGGCTTTACTTTAGCTAGCTGCCTCAAATGAAAAAAAATAAACACATGTTAGATGTGCTATCAAAAACCATCGCCTCTGTTTTTTGCTTTTTGCAGCCAATATTAGCTACATAATTGGGCCTCTGTGTTACATACATGTTGGTTGTAAAGTCCTGGACAGTCTTGTATTTTCATCTTGTTCCTATGGTTCCAGTTTGCCAGTTAATGTAGAAGGATTTTAAAATTCATCTGTGATCTTTTTAGGATTTGGGAAAACCTCAATTGAAACAATCAAGGCTACAATTTAACCTGTTTTGTCCAAATTCCTAAAAACGTGCTGTATTTACCTCTTCTCCATCCTTACTAGAAGCAAACCGCCTGTTTTAGTCCAAAGAGACAAATATTTTTACCTTTTGGGTAAAAAAAAACAAAAAACAATTTAACAAACAAACAAACAAACAAAAAAAAAAATTAATTAAAATTCTACATGCAAAATTGTTCTTTAAAAACACTTCCTTTCTTTGAATGAAGCTAACTGACTTCTTTCGGTATTCACGGTAAAACAGGAATAGGTGAATGATACAAAGACATTCCTGAAGCAGCCTTTCCTTTTTGCCTAAAATAATCTTTGTTATTATTTTTGTTCAGAGGTATAGAAAACAACTCTGGCAGAGACCTTCATGTTGCTCTGGAGCAAAATCAGCTTACAGTAGATTCATATTAACCATAAAAATGGTATAAATGCCTCTAAAAGAGGATTGGTATTTTAAGACGTAATGGAGGCCCTTGCCGAGTGTAAAGTGACCTTTCAGGGTTTAATTAAACGTTATTCTGGACGCCGTGTGAAGACGTGTGTCTTCATGTGTCTGGACTTGGCTGTCATGGAAGACGGAAATATAACAAACTTGTTTTTTTTCTGTTTTCTGTACCCTGGAGAAATAAGTGAATGTAAATGACATGTAATGAGGTTTATCTGTGTATGTTTGTTCAGGCCTCTCTGATTCAGAGGCTGGCTTCCAGGGAGAGCTCAGTCAGCCAGCTGTCTCTCTACACATCACCTTCTCTGCCCAACATCACCTTAGGACTGCCCGCCCCGGGCCCTGCAAGCTCTGTGAGTATACAAGCAGAATGACGTTACTGCCCAGTGTCCCGACCGCTACTTCCAGGAAAAAAATAAGATCTAACCTAAAAGCATGTTTGGAAGACGGGAAACTGATTCAGTGTGTCGCTGAAATAATGGCTGCTGAAACAGTCTCTGAGTTGTATTTTTGGCTAGTGGGTGTACAGTATATCAAATTCTTTTGGCATTAGCGTCTCTTTCCATCTCTCTCCATCTCGCTGCCCACGTCTCACTTTTGACCGTTCTCCCACTCCGACTGTCTGCCTCCCTCTCTTCCTCTCCGTTTCACGTCTCTTTCTGTCTCTGTGTCTTTGTAGGTGGTATCGGGACACCAAGACGGCGAGAGTCATCTGGCACTGCCAGCGCTGCAGCCGGGCATTCCACTGACCCCGGCTTTTCTGCCCACCTCCCACCTGCCGTCCTACTTGGCCTCCACAGCGTTGGACAGGGAGGGGCCTGGAGGGGGCGCAGCTGGTCACAACCCCCTCCTCCAGCACATGGTGCTAATGGAGCAGAGCCACAGCTCGATGGGTCAGCAGTCACTGCGACGCTCACAAAGCCTTCTTGTTCTTCGTCTTATAACCATCCTATTTGTTTCCCATCACCGTCTTTTTCTTGTTTAATGGTGTTTGGGGTAAAATGCTAATTAAAGGTGCATCTTAATAAATTAGACAATCATTTAAAGCATAATTTATTTTAGTTGTTCGATTAAAAAAAGTGAAACTCATATTTTATAGATTCAGTCCACACAGAGGGATAGTTTTCAATAGTTTATTTATCTTAATTTTTAGGATTATATCTTTCCGTAATTTCCAGACCATATGGTGCACTGTGAATTAATCTGTCTGTGTGTGTTTGTCCACACGTAAGACGCACCAGATTATAAGGGGCATTAAATATTCTTCCCAAGTGTGTAATATCACTCCGCTCCTCCTTAACACCACTCTCTACTGAGAGGGAGAGCTATCCGTCTGTCGGGAGGACAGAGTAGCTGGACTACACCGCCCTGTTTCTAACATAAAGTCTAAATAAACGTAACTTTTATATTGAATTAACTTACTACGTTTATTGTTGCTAGCACGTACTCCGGGTGTGGGCTGCCTCCCATGAATGCACTTCTAGTTTCAACATTACAGTCAGGCAGTCTTGTAGACAGCTCAGGGGTCCTATCAGGTAGTGACACAATGTACCGTAATGCTCCAAATATCCATTGAGTGGAGCGGCTTTGTTGCGGACCAAAGTCATACTTACACATTTTAACAACTTTTTGAACGCATTGTACCACATAAATCAGTCAGTAAGCACAACAGTGATCATATATAAGGTGCACAATCAATTTTTGAGAAAAATGTAAGAATTTTAAGTGCGTCTTATAGTCCGAAAAATACGGTACTCCTTATGAAAACCCCCAGAATTCAGTTTCTCTGAGAATTTAAGTTTTACTTAATTAAAAAAACGCATTTTGCTATAAAAAAAAAAGTATGCCCATGCATTGGAGTGTATACTTTCAAGCATTTTACAGGATTTACTGCATCAACGCTACGTTGCCTGGAGCCTGTTGCTCTGCTGGAGCCCAGGTTGCTTTAGCAGCGGCTTTCCGTCTGTCTGCACAATTGATTCTCTTGGTTCCTCTTCTTGATTTTGCTCCATAGATTCTCTAATCTTGTCAGCAGAGGGAAGCATGATCTAAAATGTCCCAGTACAAACCTTTATTGTCTGTGGACTAAAACACAGGACCAGCAGCTGAAGACGGCATCAATCCCAAATCTTCACTCACTGGAAACTTTAATGCAAATGAAATGCAAAATTAGGATAATCTGTTAAAAAAAAAGCACTTTGGGACCACTGAGCAACAGTTTAGTCCTTTTTTCATCTTAGTCAAAGAAGGAAGCTGCTGGTTTTGTCAAGTGGGGTTTAACTCAAGGAGGGGAGAGTTGTAGCCCAGGTCCTGGATGTCTGTGCGGTGGCGTTCATAAATGTGACTCCACCTCTAGTCCACACCTTGTAAATCTCCACCAAACTCTTGAATAGGCTTTGCTTTACAATTGCTAGAAGGCAACAGATACCTATGATGCCTGTGTGTTTTTTTCTTAAGGCTGGACGATATAGAAAACGAACATATGGATAAAATAGAAATCATACTGATTTGAAATCGGTAATTATCTAAATATCGACCCTTTTATTCAAACAAATTTTTTATCAAAACTGTATTTAAAAAAAAACTGACAGGCGACATCATTGGCGAAACAACCTGACTTTGTAGAGGTGATTTTGAAAAATTTTAAATATCAATTTAAATTCAAGTGTGTTTGGTTTTAAATCCAATTCAGCTCAGCATCGAGAGTGTTCGGAAACGGTTTGCACTGATGACCTGTGTTGACGCTCTGTAACCTCTCCATGTTTGCCGCAGTCGGACTGGGTGGCCTGCCCCTCCCATCTCCCACCGTCTCCAAGCTCGTGCGGGGCCACCGTCCCCTGGGAAGAACCCAGTCGGCCCCCCTGCCCCAGCAGCCGTGCGGACAGGCGCAGGCCCTGCAGCAGCTGGTGGTGCAGCAGCAGCACCAGCAGTTCCTGGAGAAGCACAAACAACTGTTTCAGCAGCAGCACATCATCAATAAGGTACCTCACCATGTCCATGTAATCCTCGTGTAAAGAAAAGCGCCAGACACACGTGTCAGCAAGTTATTTCTCTATTGTCCCCCGTAACACACTAGTTGGTCTGGCTATTCTGAAGGTATCCCAACGTCAGTATGAGGGAAATGAACAGACCTTTAAAAGGCCTGGAGAACACCTGAACAGGACTGCATTCAAAGAAACTCCGGCTGCTCTGCAGCAACGCTTACAGAGAAATGACTTTTTCACGGCGCTTGAAGTACAAGTGCTTTTCAATCTCGTCTGCCTTCCAAAAAGCCGAACTAATCAAGCCGTCAATCAGCGAGTCTTTGGCCTGTTTTTATTTTCCGCGTCCCCCCCCTCCCAGTGTCTCCTGCTTCTCCTCGTCGCCACGGCAACCGGGCACGGGGAGGAAGCTGCCGCCATATAAGCTCAAACAGGAAGCGTGACTCACTGTGGAGGCTTGTGTGAGCCGTGATGGGAGGATGCAGCACGACAGGAGACGCTTGTGGTGCATCTGTGTGTTCGGGGTTGCTCAAAGGAACAAGGGCCGCCGCTTCGTGTTCCTTGGCTGCACGTTTGTGCCGCCGCTTCCAAACTCCAGGTTGTGGAGGCTCAATCTACTGAAGTGAAGCTCAAGTGCAATTTAAGGTTGTTTTTTTATGCAAGGTTAAAATTTGTTTGTCGTTTCCCAGGCACTCTCTACAGTGATTTTAAGACGGCAAACTTTGATTTCTAATCCAACCCTTCCTTAAACTTCTCCACAACTTTCCTCTGCTGTTTTCTTGGGGTTCATGGTGCTCTCTGTTCATTATCTGCTCCAACAAACCTGAGTTCTCCACAGAACAGCTGCATTTATACAGAGAGCAAGCTAACACATGTGGACTTTACTGATGCTTACTAATTAGGGCGCCTCTGAAGCCACTGGGTTGTATGTAGGTTTACCTGCATTTTATTGCATTCTCTCTTCTTTACTATTAGGGATTGTTTCCATGTTGGCCGGTCACATAAATTCCCTGTCAAATGGAAAGAAGTTTGTGGTTTTACACGACAAATGGGGGAAAAGTTTGAGTGTGAATACTTAAACAAGGCACCATGTTTAGAATAATGTGTCCTCATGAGGTCTTGATCTAAAACCAAGTCCTGCAGTGTTTCCATTGTTAAAGGCAGCGCTGGTTGACCTCATTGTTCTTCACTGGAATCGACCCCATACCCACAGTGTCTGAGCAGCCTGGGAACCAGCCTTGGAGGGTGGTATGAAAGACAAAAGTCTGGTCCAACATCTGCAGGAGGAAATCAGTGCCGGGCTTTGGCCCATTGAGAAGACTGAAGGTCTGGTGTCTGCCTCCTCGGTATTGTGGCCCCCTGCACTCACTGAGGCCCCCATCTCAACAGATGAGAATCTGGAAAGGAGACTTGCAGGCTTTGTCAGGAAGTGTCTTGGTGCTCGTTATGGCGATGGCATTCTCAAACTGCCCCTCCCCAGTCTCACAGAGGAAGTAAAGCGTGCTAAGGCAGGACTCCAGATGACACTGTACCAGTCTCCAGATGTCAGTGAGCAGCAAAGCAACAACCTTGGTGGCGAGCCGCAAATGGAAAGCAGCCAGCGCCGTGGAGGAGGCGCTATCAGCCCTCAGACATGCTGACATAGCGGGACATATTTACTAAGGGAGAGGAGGGTTTGTATTAAAGCAACTTTTCTGATGGGACATCCTTTGTTAACTCCAGTATGCCGGCACATAAAGGATGTCTGTCTTCGTATGATTAAATCAGTTTACATTATGTGAAGGCGCTTGGATTGCTTTAAGCCAGCATGGCCACTTTGTTGTTGATTGCTTTTCACTTAAAGTGTTGAAGATTTAATTCACGATGGGAAGTTTACAGAAATCCATAAACCGGGACCTGTAATCATGGCTTATTTGAGTGCAGGCTTAAACTTTACTGTGCTTGTGTGAAACGAGATCCCTTCCTTTATTCTGTGTGACGGCTTGACACAGATGAGTGTTAATTAGATTTTTACGACAGGCATTCATTTGGACACCAACCTCAAATATCCGCACATAATGCAGTCCAGAGCAGCTAAGGCAGTGTTTGCTTTTGGTCTGTTTTGGGTACGCGTATGCCTTTGTGCTGGATGTTACGCTGGTTCATGCTTTGGTTCTTAAAGAGATAATTACTGCTGTGATATAATTCACACACATCAAAAGTTCATGTCACCCATAAAAGGAAGCTGTGTCTCTTGTGACTGTGGACAAAATCCTCTCTGGCTCGGCAGGATGAGCAAAATACTAATGGGCTAAAAAAAAAGAAAAAGAAATAACATATTTTCTATCAGTGCTTCAGATTATTGTATCAATAATTGTACTATAGATGCCGATGGTTTGGAGTTAAAACTAACTGGACTCTCATATCATATACCAGTTTTTGAACAACTACTGACCTCGTTTTTATTTACATTTTTCATGTTTTTCTCATTGTACATATTAGTAGAACTGCCTATTACAGCTCTGTAATAAGACATTAATAATAGAGAAATGTAATATTATTTTACAACCAAACCTTTTACTGTGTAATTATTTAATAGTTGCAATTTAATGTCAAACAAGTATTTGACCATATGACAGTAAAAAATGACATAGGTAATTATAACAATTATGAGAAATATTACCATATAAATATCAGGTATAAACAGTAATTACATCATTGTAATGTACCAGACTCAGTTTTGTGACAACCAAATGATTTGGTTAAAGTGTAATGTTCATAATAGTGGAATATTTTATATGAACACCAGAAATCTGTGGGTTGCAGCAAAACCTTTTTTTAAATTACCTGATTCTGTATATCTCTAGAAATATCAGCAACCTCTCAAAAATCCAAATCTATTAAGGCGTTTGGATTGAGAAAACGTCTGCTGCCCTAATTTTTTTAGGTTGTTTTTATTTTCTGGATTTGGTTTAGAACTGAGCTTGGACAAAAACATTTTCAGCCATAATTTTGTGCCACACTTGTCCATTAATTTCCGTTACTGAAATTAGTCAAATCAAGGTAGCAATATGTGTAACAATAAATGAAGCTCATGAGACAATAATATAGGCGATAAAATTGCCTATACAATAATAGAACGGGATTTCTACATTATTTTGGGGGGAAGCTACACATTTTTATTTTGGTTTGTTTTACATACAGTGTGAAAGTATTAGAGATTTTAAGGATCTGTTATCAGTGCAGAATCTGATCAAATCAGTCCAGATTTTTCATTACAAGTGTCATGAAAACTTACTGGACACCCTGCGAATGCTGCTGGCCATGGTCGGTGCTGGCATTGCAAACTGTTGGGACAAATTTCATGTGATCATCTTATTTCTACTCATATTATCACCATTCTTTGTAATATTTACCTGACCTTAAAGCATAACTCATCTGCAGCCCCTTTACTTGATGGGGGACATTTTAGTCAAGTCAGCGATAAAAGGGGGGGTGAGAGACTGAAGCAGTCGGTCCTGGAACTACTCCAACATTAACTTTCATTACATGAAAAGGCCAGGGCAGTCCTGTGACATATTGAAGTGATATTGATGTGTACGTAAAGCCTTGTTAGAGGATGGCTACATTGAGTCAACAAGTGTCAAGTGTTTGTGTATAAAATCACCTCCTCTTTCCGCTGCGTGCTGTCCTCATCTTCCAGCTTATTTAACGCCTGCCCCCCTTATGCTTCATATCCCAGCAACTATTTTGTCCAGCGGGGGGAAAGAAAACAGGGGTAGAAGGAGGGAAAGGGAACAGAACATGAGAGAAAAGGAGAGTGCGAATCAGTGGGGCTGGATTGGTCGAGTGTTTTGAGTTTGTTTGGAGAAAAGGGACCGGGATGAGGCAAGAGCCTGTTCTCTGACGTCAATAGACCGTTCCCTGGGCAGTATGCCAGCCAAGCGTGTGTGTGTTTATGTGGATGTGTTTGTGATCCCTGCACACAAACTGGTCCAGTCCGATCATGACCTGCACATCAAGGTTGAGTTCTCTGACGACAGCGACGGGGACAGCTGCCACAACAAGATTACAAGAGTCACCCCTCCGCAGTTCCTGCACTCTCCCTCCTTCTCTCCCTCGTGCCCCTTAGCTCACTTTTTCTGGGTTCAAACAAGGTGACCTTAGAAATGAAATTACAAACAGGCAAAGGGATTCAGTCCCAGGGTTCAGAACAAACAGCTGAGCTGGGCCAGAAACACATTTGACTTTAATTACTTCTTTTCCTCGCGTCTGTTTGGAGGATGCGTTGTGCACGATTTTATTTAAACAAGATGGAGCATGTAAGTGCTATGATTGTTGAGTGTGCTGTATGAACTACAGCCTGTTCTAGTTTCCCCCAACTTTACCTTCACGGGGTTCTCCATGTTCCGACTCCAGTCTGCCCCCTAGTGGTCTCGTCTAGTAGCGGCGCAGCACAGAGAGCGGTGCACAAACAGGCTGCCGATCGAACCCGTGTCTATGGCTCTGAGGTTATAAAGAGAATATTTCTGGGTCTGGAGTCCAGAGTACAGATCCGGTTTATCTCTGTCTGGTTAATGTTAGTTTTATGTTTATTTAAACTCAAGGTCTCTTATGTTGTTTTTGTTCGTAGCCTCGTCGCTCGGCTATTTTTGGAATGGAAAGATTAAACGTGGACGCGAGGTTTTCTTACTGTCAAATGTTCTCTCACGTGAAAAGATATTTCTATTTTTTAAGAGAGACACTTTTTTTCAAATTTTTTTCCAACAAATAATTTTTGTAACTTTCCTTTGTATCCCTCACAGATGTTGGTGGGAATGTGTCTCCAGGTTTACCGGCTTTATTTCAAAAAGCCCTTAAGACTAAAAATCCGATCCAAACCTCGCCTCTCTCGTCTCTTCGTTCTCCAGATCATGTCCAAACCCGTCGACCAGGTCTCGGCTGCCGGTTCTGGAGCCTCTGTGCCGGGAAGGCAGCATCAGAGCCACCCAGAGGAGACGGAAGAGGAGCTCAGGGAGCACCAGGGACTCCCCTCGTTGTCGTCGGCGGCGTCATCCGGGCCAGAAACGGGGTTGATACGAGGTCTGGCCATTAAGCAGGAACCTCCAGACCTCCAAGAGCAAGAGGAGAGGGAACAACGGGAACAGAGGGAGAGACAGGCTGAGCAGGACTTCATGTTCAAACAGGTGAGATATATTTAGATGTCACCAAATTATCCTCAAATATGGAAACTAAGAAGACAGAACATCCAAAATCCCCATTTAAAATCCTCTATCTACATTTACCCCAAAGCCATCACAGTTCAACTAGTCCCTCTAGTTCGATGGAAGATAATTTGGTCTATATTAAGAATGACTTGGATAGGAGTGACTCTTGGATCACCGGCTCTCAGTTCTCTGGAATATATGAAGAGGCTTTAAAGCTTTTATGGGTTTCACCAGCCAGGTGATTCCCAGGGAAGCTTTGTTAGATTCCAGCTTACTGCTTCCCCTTGCCACATTTGGTTGTGCCCCTGGGCAAGGCACCAAGTTGCCTACTAATCTTGTGTCATGGTGTATGAATGTGTGCGCCTTAGAGCGATTGGGTGAATGTGGGTCCAGTGTAAAGAGCTTTGAGTGGTCAGAATGATTAGAAAAGCTCTTTAGAAATTCGGTCCAGTTACCATTCAGAATGATTTCATAACTTATTTCAAAACGGCTGAGTGTAAAAATAGCAAGACCGAACAATAAATTCAGTTGTTCAGTCAGTTCATCCGCCAGTGTTTATTTTGAAAGCACTCCGATCAGCCACAAGAACAAACCCGCAAAGACTTCTCATGGTGCACTCTCAATCTAAACTCATCTCCGTTCTGATGACGATATTATCTCTAATTATTAACCACTAAACATATCATACATGCTCAGAATGTCAGAATTCATCAAAATTAGGCAATAGGAATATATTAACTCAAGTAAAACAAGTTTTACCAAACAAACCAACAATTAAGAAATTAGAAGTAAAAAACTGACTTACTAAAAACAAGGTAGTATCAACTAAATTCTGAAAAAAAAATAGTTAACAGCAAATTAAACCTTAAGAATTGCAGTAGATAAAAATTACTTCAAAATAAATGCATAAAATATCACATAGAACAAAATTAAGTACATGTGAAGCTTTAGAGATACAGGCACAACCTAAATTATTTGTGACACTGAAAATTAGTTGTAAACTAATCTGGTTAATGTTTAATCCAGGGCTTCTCAAACAGTTGGTGCGCCCCCTTGGGGGTTAGTGGAGGTATTGCAGGGGGGCGCAAGAAAACCTTATTTTATTTTTTTGTCCATAAAATACAAGCCTTATATGTGAAACAGCGCCCCCTGCTGTTTGATCAGTGATGTGATGAATACAATTAATAAAGTCCAAAACTTAATGCAACTGAAGTTTATCTTTAATATTAATGGCTTGACAATATTTTTGCCATGAGGTTCATAGGTAGTTAAAAGTTGTCCACAGGTACGAGTCAGGCTAAAAATCCTTTATTAATATTACACAGTTTAAAAGTGTGGCAATGTTGAAACATTATAGCTGTTAGAAACCGTTATTATATGTTATAAATGAACGCATATATGTTATCAATTTTAAAAGGGATTCTGGGTAATCTTCAGAACAACGGCTTAAATGCATTAAAACAGAAAAACAGTACAAGTTACATATTTGCCCAATTTTGTTGGCGTGGGGGGGGGGGGGGGGGGTCCTTCAAAGGGGGGCGCAACAGAAATGATTTGAGAACCACTGGTTTAATCTAACTGGGATAAATATTGTTTTAAAGTGACAGAAGCAGATGAAACAGACGGAGGGAGAGCCTTCCTACCTCAAAAAACATGGAGCTCCACACCAGGGAAAAATCAGCTAAACACCAGAGAAAACAGTCAAAAAGCTGGTCAGCAGTTATAAGAAACTATTTTCCACCTTGGGATTGATGCAAATATGTTTTGGATGCCATTTTTAATTTAAACATAACTAAAAAGACTTTTTTTCTGTCATTTGCATATGGATGGCTGGACAGATACTTTGGACTCAATGGAAAAACTCGAGCGTTATGGGTTTGCCTTTAAAACTTTGAATGCTGATGGCTTCCTTCTCGTCCTCAGGAAGGCCAGAGAAGTAATAGTAATAGTAATTAGTAATAGTAATAATATCATCTTTATTGTCATTGAAACATACATTGAAACATACATTACAACGAAATTTGTTCTCTGCTTTTAACCCATCACCCTTGGGGAGCAGTGGGCTGCCATGTGCGGCGCCCGGGGAGCAATCTGGGGTTAAGGGTCTTGCTCAGGGACCCAGAGTGCAGGCGCTGGGGATCGAACCGGGTACTTGCATCCTTCTCTGAGTGTAAGCACACTGCTCTAACCACTAGGCCAACACTCCAAGAGAACAATGCCTTTATGTAGCTTTATCCTTTATTTCAGGAATTGATTAAAAACCTGCATCTGTTGACCTGAGGTATCTGGAGTTTTAACTGTAGCGAGGTGGTGCACATGTCTTGTGAACACCGTGGATTATTCTCAGATAATAACAAGGCACATTCTGTCAGATTAGCATTGAAACTGACATTTCTTCAGGTTTTAGCTACTAAATTCTGTTTAAGTGGACAAACTAAACACGCTGAAGTTGGAATAGTGCAATCACAACCCACACCTCCCTTTAAGTTAAGCAACTATGGAATATAAATACTGCACACCCACACAAAATGCCTGTTCAGCCAATCATCGGCATTTCCCGCTCAGCGTTGTTTGTTCTCGGATCCCTCCGACGTGCGCTCTTAATCTCCGTATGGCTTTGTGCATTTGTGACCACGCTCACAGGCAATCAGCACAGAGCGTCCTCGTCTGTCCGGCCCATCCCTGCTTTCTGCTCAGCCAAATTCAATCAGGCACTCCTCTCACTGTCACCATGGCGCCCGTACAGTGGTGCAGGCGGACACACCCGTCGGTGCCGTGCAGCACTTAGGCTCAGCGAGCGCCAAGAAAGGAAGCTGCGATGTTCACATGAGGTGAACGAAGACACTTTCAGCCACTTTCACCCAAAGCTGTCAAATAATTTCAGGAGAAATGTTGAATGCATGATCGATAGTTATTTGATTACTGTTTTTTTCTTTTTCTTTGAGCGTTCACATTCTCAGTGAAAATGGAAATCCAGAGGTTCTAGACAGATACTATTTGGGATTTTCCTCATCTGTAGAGCTGAAAACGAGCGACATAAAAAGAAATCCACTATTTCTCTGTTTAACATTATATTTGAGCTGTTCAAGTATCTGGTGCCCTCTTCTGATAGGAGAATGTATTGCAGTCCAGCGGTCGTGCGGAAACTTTAACCGTGTGTTTGTGTGTGTGAGCAGCAGGCGATGCTCTTGGAGCAGCAGCGGATCCAGCAGCTGAGGAGCTACAGAGCCTCCATGGAAGCGGCCGGCTTACCGGTCACCATTACTGCACACCGTCCTCTGTCCAGGACCCAGTCATCTCCAGCCTCCGCTTCCTTCCCCATGGTGGTCCAGGAGCCCCCAGTGAAGCATCGCTTTACCACAGGTTGGTAGGACTAACATTCCCACCTAGATGTTTGCCTTCAAGTGTACAAACAGAAACAGTAAGCCAAAAAGCTAAAGTAGACGCTTTAGGCTTCCACAAGATTTAAGGAGGAAAAGCAGCAGCAGCAGCCAACTACTGCAAATTAAACACCTTTATATTCTTCTCTTCAGTAAGGCCACTGTTATAAAAAATTAAAAACAGTAAATTCATCCCTAGGTCAGGCCATGAAATTTTTTTAGAAAAATCACTAAAATCTAAGAGCTTCATCTCAGACTCTGAGCCTCAGCTAGCTTGTTAAATTTTACATGAATTAAATAGGCGATTTGTAAAAGAAACTGAATCAGCATGACTTAATCAGACTAAAGCCTCTTCACTATAACAACCATATGGGAGCTCAGCTGTTTGGCAAAGTTACGTTTGAATAAACCTTAAGAGTTCTGGACAGCGGCGACTTGTCAATAAGGGGCGCTAGGGTGCCACTTTCATCAAAATTGGGGGAAAAATAGTAAAAATAAATGACAAAATAAAAGCATCATATCTGTTTTTTCATAAAATGTGTCTGACCTGAGTTTCCATCATTGCCATTCTATTTTGGGTTTATTTGGGACAATTTTCCTTGTGTGGGTCATCTTAATTATCTTCCATGTGACTTCATGCTGGTCTCTAATTGGCTGCTTGAAGATTGTCCTTAGGGAGCAGCTCTCTGTGTCTGTGGCCAATCGGCGCTTTCTGTCGTTCCTCATCCGATCTGATAAAGTCACGATGTGCATCGATCTCAGTCACCCCCCTGGCAGCTTAGATGTGTGAATGCGTGTTTTGGTCAAACATACGGACGCAAAGGGAAGATTCAGGCAACAACAAGAACAGGATGGCGTAGAATAATCGAGCAAAAGAAAATTCAGTTTATTTAAAAACAAAAAAATTAAGTGCTTTTTCCTGTAGGAATAAAAAAACAAATAAAGGAATGTGGACCAGACCAACCAGACTTTAAAATCCAGCCGCATTTGACCGTTAAAGGTCCTTCTAGGGACGGCTGTTGTGTATTTAGCTGTAAACACGACCATCCAGGCGTCGGATTGTTTGTGATAATTATCTGTTTATTTTGTGACTGTCTCTATCGGATAAACCATAACTAACTAGCCGGCAAGTGACCCCCCCCCCCCCCCGAAGCCCCAATACATTTCCTTTTAGTACCAGCCGCCACTGGCAAATACCAGAATATTTCTTTGTTGCCTGATATGTAAAACAGGGATTTATTACATATTTTATGTCATCAATGGAGAGTATTTCTTTTTTTTTTATTCCAGGTTTGGTGTACGACTCCTTGATGCAGAAACATCAGTGTATCTGCGGCAACGCCACTATTCATCCAGAGCATGCCGGCCGTATTCAGAGTATCTGGTCCCGGCTGCAGGAAACGGGCCTCAGGGCCCAATGTGAGGTGAGAGCAGCTAACGTTCAGCAAAAGGGCCAATTTGTTGTTATTCAAACACAGAAACCAAAGATCCTGCAAGAATGGTTTAGCCTTGGTTTTTCTGCTGTTTTAGTGCCAATTAATATTCTAAATTGATGTTTGGTCTTAATTGGTGGCTGAAGTCCGAATTGTTCCAAGTGA
This sequence comes from Fundulus diaphanus, assembly GCA_037039145.1. NCBI lineage: Eukaryota > Metazoa > Chordata > Actinopteri > Cyprinodontiformes > Fundulidae > Fundulus > Fundulus diaphanus. The sequence continues at coordinate 47,817,071 of CM073132.1, read as the reverse complement.
TTAAAATATGATTAAAATAGAAACTTAAATGAATAAACTAAATTAAATTAACTTTAAAAAAATTAATGTTTATTTCTTTATTTATTTTCTTTGTGTTTATTGAATAAAGTTTAAGATCTTATCAGTTATCTGTAAACTATAAATGTTATTGAAACCTTGAACGAGTTGGGGCTACACGCTGTGGAGTTGTGCAGGTTAGGAATAGATTATAAAGGAAAGTCATACTTTAGAAGCCCCTTGGAGTTCATTTAAAACCTTAGTTTAAAAAACAAAGAATGGCTGATAAAGGTCAGTCTCCTCTAACAGACCCAGACTATAAAACCATACCTAGATTAAAAGATGGTGGTAACGTCATGATCATCATGGGACACTTATGTTCAGCAGGTCCAGGGTTAACTGATATGAATCAGCAGAACGGTGGTGCTAAATTTAGATGGAAAAATCCCCCCAAAACATGTATGTAGGTGTCTAAAGATGATGCTGAGATAAAATTGTCTTTCAGTATTAGTACTCCTAAGAATACTGCAAAAGAAACACTTGAAGCGAAGTGAACAAGTTCTGTGTTTTAATATTTCCGAGTTGAAATCTGGATTAAAATGAGTTTGTAGTAAGAATCAAAAGTGATTCAGTTTGAAGATGCTGGTCCAGTTCTGTCCTTAGGAAGTAGAAAATGGTCCGTAGTTCCAAATGTGTATACCGTATTTTTTGGACTAAGGGGCACTTAAAATCCTTAAATTATTCTCAAAAATTGATGGTGCGCCTTATATACAATCACCGTTGTGCTTACTGACAGATTCTATGTGGTGCAATGCGTTAAAAAATCTGTTAAAATGTGTAAGTACGACTTTGGTTAACAACAAAGTCGCTCCGCTCAGTGGATATTCAGAGCATTACGGTACACTGTGCCACTACCTGATAGGACCCCTGAGCTGTCTACCAGACTGCCTGACTGTAATGTCTAAACTAGAAGTGCATTCATGTAAGGCAGTCTGTGCCCAGAGTACACGCTAGCAACAATAAACCTAGTAAGTTAATATAAAAGTTTATTTTGGCTTTATGTTAGAAACAGGGCAGTGTTGTCCAGCTACTCTGTCCTCCCAGCAGAGATGCATAGAGAGCTGTGGACGTGGAGGAGTGGAGTGATATTACACACTTGGGAAGAATATTTAATGCGTCTTATAATCTGGTGCACTTTATGGTCCGAAAAATACGCTACATGCTTTAAAATATTGACTTTATTTGGTTAAAAAATATTTCATAGCAGTGTCAACATTATTCAAATACATTTTTAGTTAATCTGTCTTTTTTTTCATATTTCTCTGTATAGTACAGTTGAATTATTAATCATATTCATCAACACCAGAAGGCGAGGAGGACGGTTGTATTGGAGTGAGGAAGTTTTACAGATAGCTTCCTATAAAACGTCTAATTTGTCTCATTGAAAAAGTCACGTTGATCACCAAACAAAGATTTAAACCAAAATTACATCTGCTGCATCTGTTCATGTCCTGGACTGTTCTGCCGTTTCTTTCCACAAGAGGGCAGTGTTAATCTGCTTATCTGACATTTGGTTTCTATCAGGATACCCACACGCTTTGAAATGAAGGTTTCCAGCATGTCGCTCTGTATTTCCAATACAATTTAATCTTCATATAAACATATTTATTTGATTAATCAAAGGAATTGATGCTGCAGTTATCTGGTTCTGTGTTCAAACCCAATTCCTCCTGTCGTTTCAGTGTATCCGTGGTAGGAAGGCCTCTCAGGAGGAGTTGCAGACGGTCCATTCTGAGGCCCACGTCCAGCTGTACGGGACCAACCCGCTGCGACAGAAACTAGACTGTAAGACCTGCATCCTCACCAGTGCATCCAAACACACATTCACGCTGCTCTTAAAGCCGCAGAGAACATTTAATCTTTGCTTGATCTAATAGATTATTGGTTAAAACATGTAACTAAAAGAAAAAAGGAAGTATTGTGCGTAAATTCAGTACTAATTTAATAAACAGGCAACAATAAGGTGCTGTAACTTTGTCAAAGTGGTGATCTTGTACCACCGCCATGTCTTGTAAATGTTAATAATCGACAACATCTGCTACAGGGATCTGTTTTAATGCTTAAACCACTCTGAAACAAAAGGCTCAATCTAATAACGTGGTGGAGGTGTAACGATAAAGTCAGGCCCCTCTGAAGCTGTTCAATTAAACGTCACATGAGCTGCTTTGTCACTTAGGTCTGGGCTCAAAGTGCAGATGGAGCCAGAGAGGTTGGCGTGTTTGAGATTAGACACATTTCTAATCCACGAACTGAAGGAGCAGATCCCAGTGGGGGTCTTAGTTTTCATACCTAAGGAGGGTTAGGATCCTCTCGCTGTATTCCCAGATCCTCTGAGCCTGATGATATTCTGAGTTAAACATAAAAGACAAAAAATAAAAGTTGAAACTGCAAAACACAAACTGCTCCAAAACAGCAAAGAAATCTACAAGTTATGGAGCAACAATCTATTTTTAAACATGCAAAAGTGTAAAAACAAGTCATGATGTTTAAAACATAAAGGCAACAACATAATTTAACAAAATGTTAAATACTGAACCTTCAGCTGAGTCCATTTATTCAGTGTAGAGAAACGCCTCGTTAATTAAAATGTTTTCTACTGTTAACTGGCGCCACACTTGCTGACACCCTTACAGGTTCATGTAAAATAAACACAACTGAATCTATTTTTTTATTATACTGTATATTTTAAGTTGATCAAAGTATCAAGAAACATTTTTAATTAGTCAAGCATGCAGAGTTTAGTAAACTCAGACTTTACTGCAGAGTTTAGTAAACTCAGACTTTACTGCAGAGTTTAGTAAACTCAGACTTTACTGCAGAGTTTAGTAAACTCAGACTTTACTGCAGAGTTTACTAAACTCAGACTTTACTGCAGAGTTTAGTAAACTCAGACTTTACTGCAGAGTTTACTAAACTCAGACTTTACTGCAGAGTTTAGTAAACTCAGACTTTACTGCAGAGTTTAGTAAACTCAGACTTTACTGCAGAGTTTACTAAACTCAGACTTTACTGCAGAGTTTACTAAACTCAGACTTTACTGCAGAGTTTACTAAACTCAGACTTTACTGCAGAGTTTACTAAACTCAGACTTTACTGCAGAGTTTACTAAACTCAGACTTTACTGCAGAGTTTACTAAACTCAGACTTTACTGCAGCACTGCTTTGGTCAGCCTGAGCTTTTCTGCAGCAAACAGCTGAGGCAGGTCTGCTTTACAACAAAGGATCCTTAAGGGGAAAATCCCATCTTGCACATTCCTAAGTAAGGTGGAGGTCTGTGATGTTGTGGGCCTGTTTCTCTTCCAAAGGCCTGAAGTGCATTTTAAATAATTGCTGATTCTGCTAGAATACTAAGCATCAGTTGACTCTGGTTCTTTCAGCAGGACAATGATTAAAAACATTTCCAAATGACTCCAGAAATGCTTCAGTGGCACAAACACCCCTGTTTCCGCTGCCATCCCAGCCCACAGACGTAAAGCCTGTGTGGACCTGACCCGGGGACTCTGGATGATGTGTGATTTATTTCTCCACTGTCTTAAATTAAAGCTGAAGAGTTTATGACACAACATTAAAATCAATTTATTTCAAGGCTATTTATTTACACGTCTGTGCCATGAGTGCCAGTAAGTGCTTAGGGCGCTGCGTAGCGGTAACGCTGACATCCAGAATCAGGGCTGTTGAGAGAAACGGTCGTCATCCCAAACATTTGTTTGGAGTTGGAGCTAATTAGCCATCTAATCTTTGTTTATTGACCCTCAGTGACAGAACAGAACCCTTTCTGGCCTTCTCCCTGAGGAGAGCCTTGATTGTGAGGTCAATGAGATCTTTTTTTCCTGTCCTGTTCAAATTAAAGCGTCCCCCCGTGTGTACTCTTGCTGTTAGATAAGGTCAGAGAGTCAAATGTGAAGCTTTAGCAGGTCATGTTCTCATTCGGGCCGTTGAGACCCCAGACTTTCATTTTCACCTGCTGACCTTACCTTTCACCCCCGTCTCGTTTGCTAAATGCGTTTCTTCTCCTCCAGGCTCCGCGAACTCCATGTTTGTGCGGTTACCGTGCGGAGGCATCGGGGTGAGTGACTCAGTTCTGCTTGTCTTCATTTTCCAAACGCTTGCTGTCTAATTAAAGTGTTTATTCAAATGCCTGGGTGATGGTTCTCGCAAACAGTGAGTTTGTAAGGCCCTGCCACTCGATCCGGTGGAAAAGCTGACTAACTTTTTTTGCAGAAGAGTGATCATCTAATCAGCGATCATTGGCTGTGTGACTCCGGAGTTCAGCGAATAGTTTCAGCGTCGTCTGATATTAGGGGAAACAACGGAGCGGCCCTCGCCCACGCTCTTCTCTGCATCGGCCCACGGATTCAAAAATGCTCCTATTTTTCTCTCTCTCTCTCTCACACACATGAAACCGCCGCCCCTCAAGGACTGGAGGCAAACAAAAGCTGTTGCCTGCCTTTCCGCTGCGTTTAAATTATAACCAGATGTTTGGCGCGCTCTGAGTGCTGGTGTGTGCGTCCTGGTGGAGGCGGCGATTGTGTTTTTGCGGATGTTTGTGAGCTCTCTCGGTGATTTCTGCTGCCCGTTTACATCGCTGAGAGCTCGCTTTTAAAGGCAGAATAATCACACCTGTACGTTTGCTGGCGTTTTTCGCACGGTTTGATAATTTTAAGGCCCGTCGAGCCTAATCGTACCTCCAGGTTATCTCTTTCTAAATTTCACTTCCCCTGCAGTTGGGGAGGAGAGGGGAGCTGCAGCACCACGCTGTTCTGCTCGCTGTAATGGCAAATGGGACCAAATTGTTGTCTTCCTGTAATACACTCATATACAAGTCATACACACAAACACACACGTGCTTACGGAGGAAAGGGGGGGTCTGAAATTAGACTGTCAGCCTGCGGAGACCCATCATTTCATCATCCCCCCTCCTTCATAGCTCTGACACAGCTTCCCATTTCAGTTTGGTCCTGCACAGTTATCGTCTCGACGCCGCGCTGAAGGCGGCATCAGCATCTTCATTCATCTTCAGAACAGCATCATTACGCTGATTTGTGTTTTAAATCCACTTCCCTTTTCACTCACTCAGTTTCTCACTCAGTCAGTGTCCGGACTAATAACACACAGAGTCGGGCCGCTGCCTCAGGCTTGAGGAGGGAAAGTAAGAGCCGGTTGCTGCTGATCCAATGCACATGATTAATTGATCATCATCAGTTTGACCAGCTCCATAAAGCCAGGGGTTTTGGTACTTTCCTGCTCTGAAGCTGCAGCATATGTGTAACCACAATTTACTAGAACTATCCAGCTTAGGTTTTAACGTAGGTGCTCTATGCAGTGTCTGAAATTAACTTCCTGATTCACCAGCCAAGTTGGCCAGTAGACGTAAAGATCAACCAGCCAAGCATATTTTTTATCGGCCAAAGTAAATCTCACTCCTGCTAAATATCTCCACATAATCCCGCCACGTAATTAGCCTGAGCTAACGCTAGCTGTTAGCAAACGGACATGACGTAGTTGCTGTCGTTCTCGTGTCACATGCGCGTTTGTTGTCATACGAGCTGAAAGCAGAGGAACATAAAGAAGCATCCATCCTAATGATGACTGAAAAACAAAATTTATTTGGTACAAACATTTACTCGCCATGTGGCAGCTAACCCTCTGAAATTTACTCGCTAACTGAAAATGTACTCGCGTCTGGCGAGTGTTAATCTTGTACCCTGGCTGTATGTCAAATCAAATGCAGTCCAGAGCTTTTTAACAAAGACTTTGAAGGAGCTCTTTCATCCAGCCAATATCGTGTAGGGCTCAGAGAAATTATAAAAAGTCCAAACTCCGCCTCAGAAGCTAGGTGTTGGACAGCGAGTTATTTGTTGAGATTCATGACAGGACAGACAGAAAAAGATTAAAGAGCCGTTGCTTTTTGGAAGGGTTACAAGGGAAAATCTCTTCTGTCCTGACGTGGAACAACCATCAGGAGTGTGCCGAGGCAGAAGAGATTGTTAGACTCCAGCCATGGATAATTTATCAGAAGCATTAGCTCATCTGAATTAGTGGTGGACAATAATTCAATGTCGATAAATATTGCGATATCATTTTATTCAGTAAAGGTGATATGACATTTCAGTCTATGATTAGAGCATTTGTCACTGACGTTCTGGGTTTTATGTAATTTTATGCGTTTTATTTTTTAAAGCAAATATTTCTAAAATGTTATATTGAAGGAGTTTTATAAAATCTTTCTGAGGCTTTTATTTTGTTTATATCGATATTGTAATTATATCGTATCGATCGAAATTAAGAAATATATCGTGACATAAATTTTGGCCGTATCGTCCAGCCCTAATCTGAATGGATGAGGTTCAAAGGATTGTTGAATTGTTGGCCGGTGATCTGACACGGATAGAAGGAAAGGGGAGCAAACCTCTTAAACGTCCATCGCCCTTTTTGACTTGCAAAGTTGCATCCGAGGGATTCAAAGGACTCTGAAAAAACATCGTTTGTATAGATGAGACTAAAGTCGAGATGCACGGAGAAAACCAAACTCTGCCTATAGGCACAAATATCTCCTACCAACAGCACGGTGATGGTGGTGTGATGATCCGTCGTGTTTAGACGCTGCAGGACCTGCAGACATTGAGTCAGTCATGAACTCCTTAGTGTGCCAAAGTATTCCAGAACCAAACTTAAGGCTGTCGGGTCTCAGCCAGCAGTTCAGATGTCAAAGTTCATCACAGACCGACTAAAAGCAAAGACTGAACAAGTAGATCTTCTAGGTTTACGTGGAGAAAACCTCTCCAGAATGAAAATGACAGCGCCACTTCAGGGGAATGCCGAACAGACGACTGGACAGTTTTATGAGTAGCACAGCGCCTTGGGGTGCCAACCAGTGCTGGTTTGGGTTGTTTAAGGGAAAGCGGTCAGGGTGTAGTTTCAACGGGCAGTTGAGTTGAACTGTTGCATTTGATCATTACATGGACAGAAGAGACTGAATGGAGACATTTAGCCATAAAGCTCAGCACCATGTTTTAAAGAAGTGAAACCCAGCTGTCAGCGCGGTGGTGGAGCGCTAATCATTCAGGATTATATCCTAGCCTTGACACCTTGTGCTCATTGACCCAAGATTCTGGACCCAAATTGGATTTTTATATCTCTAACAGCGAAAGATTGGTGGATTTTGGCTGTTTAATGCAAACAATGCGTGAATAACAGTTGACCAAAATTCCTTCTCATTAGTTTTAGAGAAAGGCGAAGCTACACAGAAAATGACACCTTTAAGTCATTGTTGCTGGAGGCCATTGAACTGTGGGGTCTATTTAGTTCCTCCCTTGGCTGTAATGATTCATGAACTCTTTTCACATTTGCGTCCATTAGATTCTCCCCAGCAGCTCCGCTCTCTCACCCCTTCCTGTTTTTGTTTCAGACTTCAGTAAAGCGCTCGGTTTCATTTCATGGAGTCTTTCTTGGCGCTGCTAAAAAGACCTGCTTTTCTTGTCTGTGGATATTATTATGAAGCACTCATCCACACTCGAGGAGTTCTGTCGCTGTAGACGGGCGTAAAGACGGGCCGACGCCCGCTGATTGGTCGTCAGACCGAGTAGCTGAATAAACGACAAAGACCGATGTTCAGCTGACGCTATCAACTGGCCGGTTAAAGCTGACATGCTGGAACTAACAAAGCTTACATTGGATGGTCTCCCCAGATCTCCTCCTTCAGCCACGCTGCACATGTGTGACACACAGACCTTCTGGTTTCTTCTTTTCCTCTGCCAGCGTCTTCTCTCTGTGTTTATCACGCGCTCCATCTGCCTGTAGTATCTGCCATGACTGATGGAGCGAGTGTATATTATCCTCTCTGCAGCCCTGCGTACAATCAATCACTGAGCGCATTGTGCTCCACTTGGCTTGAGAAGCGCGCATTTACATGCGCGCACGTAGGGGGGGGGGGGCAGGCGTGCCTCAGCATTAATCAGCCTGACCTCTGATTCGTGAACCCGACTTTTAGCGTCTTCCAACGCAAACACACAAACGTGCTGCCCGCACAATCAAGCTGGAAGGCAATAAAACAGCCTGAAACAAATAAATGCATAATTTTACAGCACTTCTTATAAATATGCTCTCTATGTTGTTGCAGTAAACAATGACGTCACACCCATGGTAAATTAAGGACAATGTTTCTTATGACAATACCAGACCTTGTAACAGGATTTATTGTCATTTAGCTCCCCGTGCAATATTACATCGTGGCTACGAGTTATTGCCTTCAATTAAAATTCTGCAAGTGCATAAATAAACTTATAAATAAGCTAAAATTACCTTTATGGGCTTATTGTTCATTGTATTCTGCCAATAAATGCATGTTCCAGTTCCTCCAGAGCAGACACACTGGATCCTTAGATATGGTCTAAACTAAATGATTTTAAATGTGTTTTCAGGTTTTTGTTCAGTCAGACATTAGCATGAAGGCATAGCTATCTTGCAGGTTTTACGTATGCACCTTTTTAAGCTTTGGATACATGTTACTCTGTTGATGGAACAGGTGATAACGTTAAATCTACTGAGTTTATTAGAAAAAGACAGACGGTTCCTTAGAAACGTCCATCCAGGGGTCCGTTCTTCTATTACCCGTCCAACCAGGCATCTATCAATCAATCCATGTAGTTCGTCAGCCCATCCATCATTTCTGTCAGGCGTTCTGTGGTTTATGCAGGTCACAGATTTAAAGTCTGGCCTCTGTAGAAATATGGACTATGACGTCATGTGTTTCATAAAAACTGAGCAATGAATCTGGAGGGTTTGAACTGGGAAAAGTTTTACATTTTTTCCAGTTAAAATGTCAATAAAATTTCTGTATTTGTGTGTTTGCAGGTGGACAGTGACACAATCTGGAACGAGATCCATTCGTCTACGGCGGCCCGTCTGGCCGTCGGCTCCGTGGTGGAGCTGGTTTTCAAAGTAGCAACGGGAGAGCTGAAGGTGCGTTAGGAGTCCGGTTTGGCCTCACTGCTTGAAAACCTCAAGTCACTCTGTGGAGATACCTTAGTTGTCTGAAAATCTGAAAAGCAACACACCCCAGATCCACATTCAATTGTCATCTGGCAATCATGTTAACATTTCACCGTGTTTTACTTCACCTGAATCTAAACGCCTAAAAAAGCCAGATTTGGATCCCGATTAAAAAAAAAGAAAGTTGTTAAACAAATAAACATGTCTTTCAGTTTGTAGACTGAATGTTTGCACCAAGATCTGAACAAAGATGCTCATCAAACGTAGGAAATGTTTTCTACAATTAAAGAATCTTATTATGCATAATGTGTACAACCCTGGGTGGTTATTCTTATCCAACTATTATCAGCACTAGTTCCATTTTTCTCTTTGTTGTAGGAAAAACTCGAAGTCCAAACCTGAATGTAGTTTTTTTGTGAGTTGGTGCAACAAAGAAACTCTTTAAAGTTACATAATGTGCTCTAACTCTTTAAGTACACTGGGGGAACATGGTTGCAGCATCTATGCTGCACAGCACACCTCTGCTCCATCATTAGCACCTTCCAGACAGACACCCCACCCTGCGATGCTGCCCCCCACCCCCAGCCGGCCTCCACGTGTCTGTGGGAGGGGCCGCTCACTTTTTGAACCCAGCAGGGAGACCCGCGATCAGGCCCTGCAGATGCCAGCCGGCCCCACTAACAGGCCTTCTTTTATTACTGTTACACCAGGGCCGCCTGCAGAGCAGCCGCCGCGCAGAGTGTTAAGTTAGCTGCAACGCGCCACAGACTAATGACATTCCTGAGCGTGAGACGGTAGCACGCCATGAGGATACGTTCGTGTCTCGCCTGGTGGGTCGGATCTGTTCTTCTGCTCCGCTCTGGCTGATATCAGATGGAAATGAAAGGGAAGGTTGTGTTTGTCTTGAAAGGGAAGCGGCTGCTTTCTAAGCCTCTGGGTACGGACTTGGCTTACAGGCAGACCTGTGTGCAGACGTTCCCGCTAAAGTTTTCACCCACATGTTAGACGGTCCTCGGAGGATCCTGAGCCACCACATGACCAGGTTCCACCTGCACCAACAACTTCTCACTCGGGCATCCACACACATCTTTTGCTCTCCCTGCTTATTCTCTCTTCTCCAGTTGGCCATTTATACACTAGGAAGCAACCCCCCCCTACTCCTCCTCATCCTGATTTACTCTCACTTTCACACAAACGGTAAAATGCCCAGAAACCAGCTGAGGCACTTGTCGCTGCAGAAATCATCCGGCTGGCTGCTAATGCACAGCAGCTGACTCAACACCATTAGTCCGACTGGCCTCGCTCTGCATCAGCCCAAACGTCTCTCTACTGTCCTCAGTAAGCAATGCGAGAACAGTTGATGTGAGAGCTGACTCCAAAATCTGACCCAAATCAGCCCGTTGCAGCGTGTTTTCTACGCACGCACCTCTCTGCTCCCCGGTGAGCCGTTAGAGGCCGTTCCTCTGAATGCACGGATCCCATCTGTCCCACCCTGACCACCTTGCTTCTGCTTCCAGAACGGTTTCGCTGTAGTTCGACCACCTGGACACCACGCGGAGGAGAGCACGCCCATGTGAGTAGCTTCCATTCCTCCTACGAGGAGAAATGAGAGTTTGGTTTCGGATTTTCAAATGCGATAAAACGGTGTCGTGTTTAATTTGCAGGGGCTTCTGTTATTTCAATGCTGTCGCCATCGCAGCCAAGCTCCTGCAGCAGAGGCTAAACGTCAGCAAAATCCTCATAGTTGACTGGGTGAGTTTAAACTGCACAAAAACAATGAAACAGCGGCATGTTTCTGTCTGCTGGAAAAGGAAGCTTTAGAAAAAGTAAATTGGGTTCTACATCTTTGTGGTTCTGATTTGATTTATAAAATCCCTCCTGCTTGGAGAGTCCCTGCAGCCTTTGTTACATTTGGAGGATAAGTCCTAGTTTTGGTAACTCCAGGATCCTCCTATTGTGATGCATTTTTACATTTTGCAGGTGATATTTCATGATTGTTATGCTCTTTGATTTTCAGTTGTGTTCAGTCTTGTGGTTCACAGTAGATGCGTCCATTTCTATGTCATATGATTTGTTAAAAAAGGGGAAAATTGGAAGAATTGCTGAAACTACATGTGCAGCTCAGGGATTATTTTGCAACACATCGCCCAGCCACCATTAAAGAGATGAAAGCATGATCTCTAGCTTGAATGTGTGTTAATAACGTTAATATTTATGTAGCGATTTGTCCAGTGACAAAGAGGAAATCAGGAGAAGTGTTGTGTGAGACCTATCAGATCGGCACCCTACCCTGGGATTTAAAAGCTCTCTGTGGTGAGCCGGTCTACTTGTAATTTCCCTCTGTGTTGAATCACGACTTTTCACCTGAGTGAAATTCAGGCAGTATTCAGGATGGGTTTGTCCTGTTGAGACTGGCTTCGTTACTCTACGTCTTCATCAGCAGTCATTTCTCCCAGCAGCTGTCATAAAGCATAAAATTTGGCAGCAGTGAAGGGAAGCTGCTAAAAGTCCCGTTCTTGAGGCGCTGGATCTTTGGGGAAACTAAGAGCATCTATGTGTTGCAAAAAAGTACATATTCCACATTCTCTGTAGGAAACTAATTTATCAAAGAAGAATGTGTTTGTTTTACACAAGTAGACCTCCACACTCTGCTGTTCCATATGATGGGACAGGTGGTGCGGTTGTGGCTTCATAAAGGCCTGTCTCAATGGCATCTGGTTCTGCCAGAATTTCTTATGTTCTGAAAACCAGTGGAAAGGCCAGTGTGAATTTCTGGTACTACTGTTAAGATCTCTGGCTTTTCTAGCGCTAAAATATAAAGAAGTATACCCATTAATGAAAAGAATGGATAAGCAAATTGTAAATGCTAATTAACTTGCAGTTTGAAGGCCAAAAGGAGACAGTTTTAGTTTCTCTTTCAGTTCACGTCTGATTTTTATTGAAACATTTTCACAAACTTTTGCAGATTTTCATAAGGCTACAGCAGAACGAATTGAATCAAAAGCTGCACTTCCTCTCTGCTTTGCCGGTCAGATCCTCTCATTGAACCATAAGTCATGACAAAGGCCACCTCATGTCCAGGAGCGCCCCTCCCCGGCTGCTCATGGTCGTTCCCCAAAGCCATTTGAAGGTCCCTTTCATTTCCTCCTCGTCTGCCACAGACGGAGCGCTGCCTCGTTGGCATACCGCTCGCCTCCAGCTAAACGGGACATTTTTTAGACTTTTTAGCAGTTCCTGAATACAGAAGATGAGATTGATGTCATGTTGTTGGCGAGACTGAGCAGCAATCGAAGACGAGTTTTTATTGAGTCCTTGCAGACCGTTTCAAATAACCTCAGCTTAGTTGCTGAGTGCAGCACTACTATAACTACTATAACAGCCATTCAACGGGTTCCTTGCTTCACACTTATTTTCAACCCTGCTAAAGATGTTAAGTCTAAAAAAAACTTTCTTTTATTTCCCACAGTAACAAATATTTATCTTTATTATAATGTATTTATAAATGTATTAATTCACAGGTCATGATTTTAAATTAACAAATGTTCTGGTATTTCTGAGTTCTTGTTATCATTTAACAAGTTTCCCAGGGTTGTGGAAGATAAACCCACAGCATTACAGATCTTAGACGTCATTTTTTGTTTTTGGTTTTTGTTTGTGTCGGAGTCATTATTATGGGGGTGTATTGTATCATTTACCTCAAAGTTTTTTTATTTAATTTTTCTTCTGAAATGTGGTTCCTTCACCTTCTCTGGTCCTTGTAGGATGTGCACCATGGTAACGGCACCCAGCAGGCCTTCTACGCGGACCCCAGCGTTCTGTATCTGTCGCTGCACCGCTATGACGACGGCAACTTCTTCCCAGGCAGCGGAGCTCCTGACGAGGTCCGTATTCCTGCTTCACCGTCCTTAGGTTTCTTAACATTTCTGCGCACTAAATCACGTTTCTGCACCACAGGTGGGCAGCGGCGCTGGCGTGGGCTTCAACGTGAACATGGCATTTACCGGAGGACTCGAACCTCCCATGGGGGATGCAGAGTACCTAGCTGCCTTCAGGTGAACCTTCAACTTTACAGACAGTTGCTTTTAATTTTTTCTCCCCCCCCTCGATCTGTTTCTGGGAAAAACAAAGAACTGTAGAGTTTAGTCGTTTTGGCTCTGACTTTAAAAATTCGCCACAAGTTCTAAATAAATGATCTGCTGGGAGCTGTTGAGTAGGCAGGGGGCTTGTTCGGCATGCCAAGCCTGACTTCTCTTTGGACCCCTGACGCCTGCTAAGAATAAAACTTCTCCCGTTCGCCCCCAATATATCCACATACGCAGACAGACGCACTCGCACGGTACATGTCGCTTCCCCGCTTTTGATTCATGCGTCTTGAAAGCGGCGGGACGGGATGCTTTGAAGATGAGTCCATGTTCTCAGCTGTGCGTCCATCTGGTCTGAAGCCGAAGCATCAAACTGACCGGCCCGGCCGTCTTATCACAGCCTACGGCACGCAACCTCCAGGAAGCACACCTCAGCCTGTTAATGCACATCAGGGCTCTGTTTGCTCTCAGTCACCTGCTCGTCTCTTCCCTCTCTGTTTGATCCTGCTCCTTTAACCCTTCTGTCTGCACATCAACTGATGACAAGCCATATATTCTATGATTTACGCTGCTGACATATTCAGAACGCTAAAGCAGAAACTACTTTGGGTTACCATACAGTTGTTCATAAATAGTCAGGATAATTTAATAAAATTTCATAAATGTACATCTCCACTTAAGGTTTGAGTTTTATGTTTGTGTTATATACATGTTTTCTGTATCTGCCAGTGACTTCAAACAGTATCGTACCCTTTAAACTTTTAGCATTTTCCCATTCAGCAACCACAAACTTAAAGGTGTTTTATTGGGGGTTTATGTGATAGACCAACGAAAAGTAGCTCAAAACTGTAAAACACAATTCTTTCCTTATTTAGATGCCTATAAATAAAATCTAAGGCACCAACTGACTTTAGAAGTCACCTTATTATAGTGGAGATGAACGCATAAAAGCAGAAGTTTGTTAGAGAACATTAGAGAACTAACAGTGTCATTAAGACAAAGGAATACAGCAGACTGGTCAGTGATGAAGGTGTGAAAAGGTTTAAAACAGTTTGGTTATAAAAACCATATCTGAAGCTTTGAACCTCTCACAGAGCTCTGTTCAATCCCTCATAGAGGAAAAGGACGTGTAAAAAGTTGGGCACAGAGTTTTATCCAGAGAAGCATCTAAGAGACCCCAGGTAACTCTGGATGAGCTGCAGAGCTCTAGACCTCAGGTGGGAGAGTCTAGCAACATCGTAGCTACAGGTCATGCTGTCCAGAAATGTGGCCTTTATGGAAGTGGCAAGAAAAGAAAAACATTTGTTGTTTAGAGTTTATCACCAACAAACATGTGGAAGAAGGCTGCTCAGATCAGATGAGAGCAAAACTGAACTTAATGGCATACGTGCATAATGCTTTGTAAGCTGTAGCTTCTCTCTCCCACGATGAAACATGGTGGTGGCAACATTATGCTGCGGGGATGCTATGCTTCAGCAGGGAGAGAGAAGCCGGTCAGAGTAAATGAGAATGTGCATGGAGCTAAATACAGGGCAACACATGAAGAAAACCAGGAGGCGGCTGCAGAGTTTCACCTTCCAGCAGGACCATAGCCCTGAACCTTCAGCCAAAGCTACAGTAGCTGGTTGAGAGTCATGTTAAAATGGATCAATCAAAGTACAGAATATTTGACAAAAGTTGAATATTGATGTTATCTGGTGCGCTGCGTCCATTTTGAGTGAGCTTTAAAGAAAAGCTGCAGAAAAACGTGTTTCTTCAAAGCATTCCCTCAGGAGGACTTGAACACAAAGCAATCAACAAACTTAAAATTCACATGTAAAATGACACTAAAGGGGTATGAATACTTTTGTGACGCTCTCTTGAAGCTTTCGACCCGTCGTTTATCTGTGCATCTTGATTGTCCTGCGCCCCCCCCCCCCCCCCTCTGATGGGGGTGGGGGGTGGGTGCCCTGCAGCCGGCACCTTTCCATTCCTCCGCTGGCCTGCGCCACGTTGCATTTGCAGGGGATCAAGTGTGAGCCTCCAGAAAGCACAGAAAAAAAGATAAGAAAATTGGTCCTAATGAAAACCAGAAGCAATGTCTCTCTTCTTTTTCTCCTCCCCCCCTCCCCCCCCCTCCCCCAGTCCCCCTTTTTACCATGAACTTGGAGAGAAGAGAGAGCAGGAGAATTAAATTTAATTCAGACCAGCTCTCCGCAGCAGCAGATGACAGGGCTTTGAAGTGTAAGCGTGCGTGTGTGAGTTTTTCACTCTCTTCATTCTTTCTCTTCTACTTTTTTTTTTTTTTATGAACGAAGAGGGAAAGCCTTCAACCTCTGCAGTTTGACCTTTTCTTTTTTTTGCCAGTTTGATGCAAACTTCTGCATCTAATGGACAGTTTAAATTTCCTTCAGGGGTGGATGAGGCTTAATTTATCTGATAAGAACAAAGGGAGCATATAGCCTCTGTGATGTCATGATCTTTATCGGTTTGCATAACCTAAACCCAGCTGAGTTGATTTTCAGTTTGTTTTTCTCTGTCATGTCTAATTACTGGTAAACAGTATTTTTAAATCTCTATGCACACAAACACGGGCCTCAGATAACTAAGGTTCACCTGTTGCTAGGTAAACCAAACAACACTAAACAACAGATGACGCCGCATTACTGACAAGTGACTCTAATCACAGTAAAGTCGGACTGGAAGAGAGCCGACCGCTCTGAGTGTTGGAACCGCTTTTCTCAGGATGTCCCGTTGCTCACGGCTCGCTCGTAAACTCTTCCCTCCCCTTAATTAACAAGCCGTCTTTTTTTTTTTTTTTCATCTCTGCATACGTAGCCTCTGATTCACGCCCAATTAGTGCTCCTCAGAAACCGCCGGCTTCCTTCTTCGCCAGTCTTCTAATTGATTGCCCTGGCTTTTTATTTCTTTAAATGTCAGGATGTTCTGCCGAGGTTTAGGGGGGGTTTAACAGTTTAACAGATGACAGCAGCAGCATTCCCCGTCATAACCAGAGCCGCTTCTCTCTCTGAGCTCAAGGCTGAGCAAAAAGGAGGTGTGGAGCCCCACGGTGGTTTAGGTGTCCTTGGTAGTCAAGGTTTCCCTCAACAGCGTCTGTGGCCAACTGCCTTTATTAAGTGTGGGGTCCTTTATGGCTCAGGTCCTAATAGACCAAGGCCGTGGGTTTATTTGGGCTGATTATTTCGAATATCTGCAGGACTGTCATCAGTTTTGTCTGTGTTCTCTTTCCAGATAGTCTTTCTCAACGAAACTCATTCATCTCCTAAGCGTGACATCTAACCACATGCTCACTGGAGCACGGTGACGCACGCGCTGCGTGTATCCCTGCTGTCTGGGACCCCCAAAAACCGTGTAATGGTGCCTCTCCTTCAGACAGCTGTGTGTGCGTTGCAGTGTTGTGTTGTGGCGGGGTGGCGGGGGGGCGGGGGGGGGGGGGGGTGCACAGAGCTCAGGGCTGTAATTTAGTGGTTAGCAAGAGATGGAAAAAAAAAAAAAAAAGAAACCTGTGGCCCACGGAGTTCAGGGCGAGCTGCCTGCCCACAGCCAGCTTACCAACAGCATGTTCCTGAGGTCAGCAAAGTGCAGGGGACCTACAACAGAACCCTGTGGTACTCCATCAGTCAGAGACCTCATCAAAATACTGCTTGCCCAAATATCCCAGAAACCTAAAAGAAAAAGTCAGTGATCCCACAGGGAATCGCTGGAGACACTTGTTTTGCCATCTGGAAAGCCCAGCTGTGTATGAGCCAAATCATACATGCTAAATGATGCTAAACCCAGTTGTTTCCAAAGGCTCAGCTGCTTCTCTTGGGTTTCTTAAAATTCAGAGGTTTGAGATCAGATTTTATTTATTCAGGCTCTGCTTTGCATCCTCACAGTTTCTGAAATGCTAATAAAAAACATAATGCCAGCGTTCAGGCAGTCGTTATGATAACATGGAGATTAATGACAGAAAACCTACATTTAAAAAAAGATCCAGAGGAAGGCAAAATAAATAAATGAGAGACTCTTCCAAAACCATCATAGCTTTTCTGTGCAAATTCTCAGTTATGCAGCTCATGGCAACCAGACTTTGTCTCAGGTTTTCTGAAAACGTGTCTTGACTACATAATCATTTTCAATGTACTCAATCAGCCCATAAATATAATATGTAATTTAAATATGTAAACTAAGGCAGAACTTAGCAATTGGCTAGAAATTAAGAAAGGGTTATTCTGCATCTCCTGATAGTTCTGCCCTCTTGTTGGGGTTGTTGATGGACTTCAAGACCAGAAATCTGAAGTTCCAGACCTTTTTTTCCAACTATGAACCGTGAGCAGAAGCGACATTTTATTATTCTTTAGTTCGTCTGCCGGGATGTTAATGCAACATTATTCTTATTAGACACCACAGCACTTGCATTGACTCCAATTCAAACTGTTGCATCTGGTTTTCGCCAAAAGGAGGCGTGAGCATTGAATTAAGGCCGCGCCATACGGCAAGAGAACCGAGAGTTTGTGGAGCTCCCGCAGCGAATGACGCCATTCTGTTCCATCAGCCTCGTCCTGGAGGCTCTCCCTGCTTGGTCCCGACACGTCAGGGCAGAACTTTTTTTCTCAAGGGGTGTCTGACTACTGTACTGCGACTGGACAGGATTTAGAGCCGCTTCTCCATCTAGGCTGTGTTTAGGTTGCAGAAGCGGAGATGTCTCGCGCATCTGTTGAACTGCAGGCACTCAGGTGGTTTAAGCGGTGGATCATGCTACTTCCACTCCCTCGAAGCATTTACTCTATAAAATATCCCACCAGGGCATCCCGATCTTCAGTGACGTGAGCCCGATTTCTGCAGTATCCATAGCTAGAGCCGAAACAAACTTTTTTTCTGTTCTTCCCGCCCCGACTACGAGACAAAACCTCTCTGTTCTCATGGAGTATGTAACAAGCTTTAATCTTTGCTAAGTATCTTCTTCTTTTCACTATTTCCACCATTGATGTTGGCGTTGTCGCCACCTGTTGGCACTTCATACCACTTTGATGCGTGTTTAGAAGGAAATCTGTTCAAAATCGCTCATAAATTGAGATTCATCCGCATGATGCCTCCCCTTCAATTGCCAACAAGATCGTCGTATATGTAGCCCCCACTGGAGTTTCCAGCCACAGTTTGCAGTGACTCATGGCACATTCGCCCCACTGTTGATCTTATTCCTGTGTAGTTGCGCTAGCTGCACACGCGCACTCCGTGCTAACCGGTTGTTTACTGAATTAAGTTTATACACAAACAGCCGTCAATCACCACACCCATGCAGTGTTAGAGGCATCGTACGTAATTAGCAAACATATAATTACATCTGTCCCTCTGTTCCTGCCTTTGACTTGACCGTGGGGTTTATTCCTGCCACCAACAAATTTCCAGACTTTCCACTTCAAATGGGATGTGTGGTAATTATTCCTGTCACTTTGCTGTATATGCAAACATACTCGCTGGATGTTTGGTCTGAGGAACCTGTAAATAAAAGAAATGCTTGAACGGGGCAAAGGAAGGAGATTTTGTTTTTTAACCAGAAACGTTTCCCGGTGCTGTTCTGAGAGAATCCAGGAGATAAAACTTCATAAGAGTCGCTGCTCAGCCTTTACGGAGCTTTGAACATCGTTTCTTTTCATATTAGACCAAAGGTCCATTAAAAGTGAAGCAGAATGTCTCGACTTTACAACACTTACAACACTTGAAGGCATCAGATGATCTTAACAAAAACGTGCTGTTTGGGTTTCTCTCTGCAGAACGGTGGTGATGCCCATCGCCAACGAGTTCGCCCCAGATGTGGTCCTGGTGTCGTCCGGCTTCGACGCAGTGGAGGGACACGCCCCGCCCCTGGGAGGATACAAGCTGTCAGCCAAATGTAACTATTGGTCACAGGAACTTTCTTTGTCAGCTGAAACGCCGCTAAACCTGTTTTCATCAACACTCAGTTCTTAAATTCTGCGAGGAAACACTCCTTATGAGATGTTTTGGTCTTCCAGCTGATGTTGGTGTGCCAACAAAAAGCTTTCCTGTTTTCAATCTGGATTCCCTAGACAGGAGCGGGCGTTCTGGTAGTCACAGGGGCTGAAATGGGTGGTTTACAGAGGATTGCAGAAAGAGGAGATGGGGTAGAAATTGGGCAGAATAAAGTACGGTTGAATGGATTTATTCATCTCTCCTCCTTCTGAGAGGAACGACATCAAAGGCTGTGACCACGACCAAACCTAAAGCTGTGTTTATTAAAATTAAACCTGGCTCATATTAGGGCCGCTTTTTGGCCCCGAGTAATTCCACTGAGCTCTCGCTTTCCCCTCGTCTTCCTGTCTCTCGTGCAGTCACTCCTTCCTTCGTTCGTTTTTTTTTGTCTTTTTGCTTTTATCAGAATCCCTAAAGGAAGCTAGAAGCTCAGCAGCGGGCCTCAGTCGTTTCATTTTGCCCTTCCTTTTCTTTTCTGTGATTTCCTCTGTCTCTAGGCTTCAGCTACCTGACCAGGCAGCTGATGGGCCTCGCCGGCGGTCGCTTGGTGCTTGCCCTGGAAGGAGGTCATGACCTCACAGCCATATGCGATGCCTCTGAAGCCTGCATTTCTGCTCTGCTCGGCATTGAGGTAAGATCTGCTCGCCCACTTTTAGCGAGGAAATATTAACTCTGACATTATTGTCATATGATCGGCCCCTTTTAAAACATTAAGCTGGTTTTATAGTGTCCTGAAAAATTATTCATACTCTGAACTTTCATACATTTTCTCATGTTACAATCACTAACTTCAATGTCTTTTTTTTGTTTTATTGGTAGAGCAACTCAGACTGGTGAATAATTGGGAGGTGGAAGGAAAAGAATAGGTTTTTTAACTTTAAAAATCTGAAAGTGTTTTATAGATTTCCTGCAATTATGACGTCTTCTAGAGACGAAAAATGTTTGCCCAGCCGTCTTTGGAAAATAGTTCAAGACATGTCAGAGGGCATTGGGGGCTGTCTGAGCATCCAACGCTGCAAAAAGGGAACAAAAAGTTACATTTTCTTGAAATGAGTGACTTTGTCCTTGATTTGAGGAGGTAAATACGATGATCTGCCAATGGAGTAAGATTGTTGACTTAAAATAGGAACAACTCATCCCCATCTTATTTCAAGTGCAGTTTATCTAATTGTCTTATTTTAGGGGTCCAAATAATCCATAGGCAGTCCATCTCCAGTCCAATACTCATTTCAAGACAATTTTACTTACTTTTAGTTCCCTTTTTGCAGTCAATTTCAAGTCTTTCCACAGATTCTCAATTGAATTTGGGTCTGAACTTTGACTGGATCGTTCTAAGCCGTGAATACGGTGGGATCTAAACTGTTGGCGGTCTGGATGTGTTGTCCTGTTGGAAGGTGAATCTTCACCTCAGTCTCTTGAATCAGTTTTCTTCCATGATGGCCCCTTGTTTAGCTCCATCTCCGCATCAGAAATCATCCCCAAGCATTATGCTGGCTCCGCCATCGTGTTTCACCTTGGCGATTGTTCAGGGTTAGCTTTCTGCCACATATAGGTTTGATCTCATCAGATCTCCTTCTTCGACGTTTGCAGGGTCCCCTATATGGAGAAAACCTAGTAAGTTTATGTTGTTTACTTCTCTCTTCTTGCCAATCTTCTATAAAGGTAGGATTTTTTAATTAAACGACAACCTTTCAACAGGACAACCTGAGCCTCAGATCCCTGCTGCTCCCCCAGAGTCTTTGGCGGCTTCTGATTTTGATCTCTTTGTCAGACAGCCTGTCATTTTGGGGGGATATGAATACCTTGTTACTTCTCAGTTCTACCTTACTTTGTTAAATTTTCAGATGATGTTCAAAGCTTAAGCTGTTGATTTATTATCTAACTCTGCTTTGAACCTCTCCACAACTTTATCCCTGCCCTATCCGCTGTAATCCTTGGTCTGAATGATGGTTTTTGTCCTCCAGTGTTTTCTAAGAAAGCTCTGAGGCCTTCACAGAGCAGCTGGAGTTGTACTAAAACTGTAGGACTACGTGTCATTTTCCTTCCTCTTTACAATGATGGCCTATTGTGTTGGTCTATCACATAAAATACCAAAGACGGACATTAATGTGGTTTTTGTTTTGCAAAGTGACAAAATGTCAATTCTTTTGGAAGGTATTTGCTATAGTGGCCATATGACCCTCACAGCTGGTGAAAGGCTACAGAGTTTGAAACAAAGTGCAATCAGCTGAATGCACATTAAATAATGAAGCTTTCTAAACCACAACAGAAAGGTAAACGGTAAATATTGGGTGCTTCTGTCGCATAGCCACATGCATCAGAGAAGACCCTGGAAAAAAAGCTTCCCATTACTTCATCAGCAGTCCCCCTTTGATTTAACCGCATCGCCTCCTCGTGCCGTCCTCGTCTCTCTTCACCGCGGCTCAAACAGGACAACAACACACGCACGCTGCACACAAACACGTCAGAGGGCCAGGACTTCCAGGCAGAAAGAGCAATTGAGGGAGTGTGTGGGCTGATCCGTGGCGCTCAACAAACATCGGTGCTTTGTGACGCAGAGCAGAGCAGTTCCTCCTTCAAGCTCACTTATTTAGATGCTGGACAGTTTTGTGCAGCGTGTGCATCTTAAATATAAAGCCTGTCATTTATCCTTAAAATGTAGCATTGAAAATGAATTTTAATTTGTGGAAATGAATATTTCCATAGCTTTTTATATATATATATATATATATATATATATATATATATATATATATATATATATATATATATATATATATATATATATATATATATATATATATATATATATATATATATATATATAGACTGAACA
Source organism: Fundulus diaphanus (assembly GCA_037039145.1). Classification (NCBI taxonomy): domain Eukaryota; kingdom Metazoa; phylum Chordata; class Actinopteri; order Cyprinodontiformes; family Fundulidae; genus Fundulus; species Fundulus diaphanus. The sequence goes on along the minus strand of CM073132.1, from coordinate 47,795,132 downwards.
TAAGAAAACTGCAGCTTCCAGTAGCCATACATTCACAGACAATTTACTGTAATTCCACATATAAGTTCAATGAGCAGGTCAAGCCAAATGAAGTCCATACAAAGAGGGGAAAATCCGATTAACATCACATACATGAGCAGAAAACGCCCCACTGATGCTTTGCAGCAGGCCTGACTTTGTACATAACTGTCAGATTGAGGGAAACTTCTGTAATTGCTAAAGCTGTTTCCTTCTTCCCAGCCTAGATTATGATTTTCTTTTAAATGTATAAACATTTGCAACTCTACTGACACTATGTGGTCCTACATCGATGCTTGTAAATGTCCAAGTCACATCGAAATAAAGCCCAGAAATGTTTTTTGTGTTCTTCAGCCTTCGTTCTAAACCAAACTGTGTTTACACGAATGGAAAAAAAAAAAAGTCAAGTACACAAGACCTGTCTAAAACGTTCAGCTTTAAGTCAAAATCACTCATGCAGAATGTCGTTTCTTTGCATCTCGGGACATCTTGTTTCCCTCCTGCAGATTTGAATTTATAACTCTGGTTTTTTGGTATTTATGTTGGAAATAAAACATGGTCCCACGCTGATGTTGGAGTTTAAGCAAAACAAACAAAACAAGAAGGGATCAAACTTTATAAAGCGTTGAAGCTGAAACATTTAGGTCATGAAGTAACACTTGGCTTTGTTGCCTTAGATTGATTGATTCTATGAAAATACTCCTTTGTGTCAAACCTAGAAGCCAGAACTGAAAGGATCTGCATACAGTAGCATTCACTCAACGCTTTTTACTACGCCATTACTTCCTGTTTCCCTGGGTTACAATTATGATGCCCACACAGAGGCTCACTTCTTAGTCGCTCTTCAAATGAGGAAAGACAAGAGATCACGTCATTCCCCTAAGGCAGATGTGTGCAGATCTTCATAAATGGCTACAAGAAAGCAGCTTCTCACCTAAACTTCCCCACATCTACAGCGCGAGCAATAATTAAAACCTTTAGACCAACTAAAGTTAAGGTGAGCTTAGGCTCTTGTAGTTCAAAGGTCAGTACAGGTAGCCCCTCGTATCACACGGTACCAATGAAGTAGCTCTGTTTGAAAAAGGTTGGTAACCCCTGGTTTAGACCAACTGGCTGTGATTGGACTGGAATAGAAAGTTTATTTTGCCTTTTACAGTGAGGAGGATGATAAGGCAGGTGAAAAAAAACACATCTCCAAAAATCACGACCATCACAAAGGTACGCATGCAGACTTTTCAGAACCCAGGAGGCTTCAGCTGAAGCTGCTTGGGTCCGATGAGACTAAAGGCGCCTTCACACCACAGTACTTTGCTTTGTCCGCTTGAAATGGGTGTTTGGGTTTTTCCTTAGATAGTCGCTTAGTTTAGGCAGATCAAGAACAAGTTTTTGGGTTTTGGTGTTGGTTTGCTTAGAGTAGGATTTGAAGCCGATTATCCAGCAAACCATAGCAGCAGAACCAAAGACGTGACATATGGTCATTCATCCTTAGACTCATATCTGCAGAGAGGCTGGTGTCTGTCTCCAGCAGTCATTAGGAGAGAGGCAGGGTACACACAGGACAGGTCGCCAGTCCATCACCGGCATATATGGGATCTAAACACCATGATGTCTCCTTCCCCTTTGTCTTAGTCCTCAGTCCTGAGGAGTGTTCTGGTGAGAATCAGGTAAACGCTTCAGAAGCATCAAAGCCAAAACAAATAAGCTTAGAAACAGCTTCTTCCCAAAAGCTGTGAGGGCAATCGCCCCCTGATGGGAGACTGCAGTCCAACGCTTTAAAACCACCCCACTGTTACTAACCCATCACACGTTACAATCACCTTAATGTTACTCCCTACTGCACACTGTCATCTCAGAATATCTAAATGCACATTTATGTAAACGGAGCCTCAATCATTGTTCAATAACCTCCGTACTGCATCATTATCTTTATCGGTTACTTTCCTGAATGCTACAACAAATTTACTTTTTGACTTTGACATTTGATTTGAAAAGATCGAGTTTTTCAGCAGCAAACACTTTAAATGGGTACAAAGGATGAACATGTGGATGAATCCCTCGTGCCCACTGTAGGTATGGTCAGGGTGCTGTGGTACTAGGGGCCTGTTTCTCTTTGCAAGGCTCAGTCTTTTAAATACCTGAACATTTCAGATAAAAATCAAACAGAAAAGTCTTTTAGAAGGAAAATAATCCTAAACAAATGGCCAAATCATTACGGAAATGCTAAACCTGACGCAGCAATCAACCTCCTTCCATTGCCTCCTCAGTCCCCAAACCTAAATGCTTTAGTGTTGAGCTCAGGAGAAGGGAGCCTTAGAGAGGACCCAGGATGTCCCAGTTAGGGTATCCTGCATGTTTTAGATTTCCCCCTGGCTCAAAACAATAAAAAGATATGATGGTTCATTATCAGTCCCCTGCACATCTACTTGACATGCCGAGGTGATAATTCAGTCATTTGAACCAGCTGCTCTGGAGCAAGGCAGCAGTGAGGTAGGAAACTGGCCCTCGATGATTGGAGCTGGGCCCCACTGATCTAGAGAAGTTGTGCAAATATTATTGGTCAGAGTTCCTCTCCATGACTGCATGCTCCAACCTTATAGTATGTTATAGAAAATTAAGCCAAAAGGGGAGTTTGATTAATATTAATAAAATGTTCTAAGATTTTCTTTCATTATCAGTTTTACCAAAATGAATGGTTGTGGATGTATTTCTCGTTATTTTGATTTATTCTAAAATATTTCTGCGCGTCTTCACCGGTGCTGCCTATAAAAACAGGTTTCACTGTACTTGGCGGCCTGGTGTAATACCTCTGCATATTGCTTCGGTTCGTAACCGTGCTACGCCATCTGGAAAGATTTCAGGAAGTCAAGGACACCTCAGAGGGGCGGTTTCTCCTTGCTGTCACATACTTGTGTTCCCCGAGTGTGTTTCTTACTCACCGCACCACCCTGCAGCCGCATGACGAAGAGTGCCAGGGGCCTCCGCTCCTAACGTTCCCGCAGCCTGCCGGGCACCTCGACCAGCAGGAGTCTGAAGGAAGCCCCTGGGTGGGTGCCGTGTTGAGCTGAGAATTTGAGAACTGGGCATCCACTCCCCCTTCCCCTGCGGGGCAGTGCTCTCGCACACATCTGAAAGCGCTTACCCTCACACCTCTTCCAGCAGGGTCAGCCCGGGTCCAGGGATCAGATAGTTAAAGGAAACGGAGTAATCATTTGAAGTTGAGAGGGAGGAAGCTGTTGTAGTTCAGCGGCTCTGTAGGTTGTTGTACCTGTGCGAGTCTGAAAAGCTTGGACATCAGTGATCGTCCAATGCAGGTTATAATTAGTCACATTTACATCGGTGTGCATTTATTCAGATAATCTGGCATTAAATCGGCTTTCTGAAAAATCTGGAAAACATGCTGCGATCGCATCTTTTCCAGTCAGGTTACCTAGAGAATGTAGTTTGGACTGCAGGATAGCTTCGATAAGTAAATAACTCCACATTTAAGCGGGTCTAAAGTTTTCCTGACTCGTCCAGCTGGGAACCATGACATCAACTGATTGAACAAAAGCAGATATTTCTTGGTTGTTTGGATCTTTGATTGCTAAGGCGACAGTAACAAAAGGAAAGGGGGGGGGGAAAACAACTTAAATGTCTAAATCAGATTGAAACAGCAGGAAGAAAGTTTTTATGCTCTCTGCTAAGGTTCTTGTAACGACTTAGGAATGTTGCTGGGAAGTGCCGGCGCACCGAGAGAGAGGACGAGGATAAAAGGCCACGCTTTCATTTAAGTTTTCATTCTCTGGCTAGGATCCAGCTCCTCAAAAAGCAACTTTTAAGTTGAATTTGGAGCAAAAAGAGTGGCAGACTGCTGCCTGCCTGGGCAAATGGACTGCAGTTTCTTCCCCCCTCAGAATAAACAGAAGTTATTGGCTATATGTGAGTCTGTGTGGTAACGCTGAGTTGGTTCGGGCAATAAACCACAGCTGGATTAACTGGTCAGCTGTGCTTTTGTTTATGCTGCATGAAACCGTCTGAGGCTCTGTATTGTCTGGGAGGCTCCTCGACCCGCAACATTACGGTAATAAAAAAAAGATCTCTGATCCAAACATGTGGGCTGAATGTCCTACTTTTTTTATTTTACAAGTTTTTGAACCGTCAGATGTGGTGCCATGTTTTGCATGTTTGTGGGATTTTTGCATTTTCAATTAAAATGGTTGCCGTTAGAAATTAATCGATCAGAATTTTGTGGCCGAATTTTGTTTCTGTGAAGGTCTTTGTGAAGATTTGACCGGCCAGTTTTAGCATATTCCAATTTCTACTTAGGAACTATAATATAAGGAGGTATAAGTAAAGTGGTCAAAAAAGAAAAAAAAATATATATATATATATAATATTTGCCTTTAGCTTCTATACATAATTTATACTACAAACACGCTCGGCATGTTGCTGTAAAAGGATTTTTACTGTTATTTTATAACAGAAAAAAAGCAATTCCAAAATAAAGACATTTTATGCTGTCATTAGCATCTTGTTTTAGCAGTTTGTGGAATTGGACATTACTCTGTTACATAGAAAGTAAATATAAAGCCAATCAGCATTTCCAAATCCAGACAGAGGTGACGGCTTAAAAGGATAAACAGGAGCAACTGTGCGGTAATCTTTAGCCTTCCTGTTATCTGCTAACGGTTGTCGCTCTCCTGCAGCCTGAATGAACCACCACCATCTCCTGAAAAAGAAACATATTTTTGAATTACTGATCAAATCATTAAACGATTTTAGGTGCATCTCCAATACCGCAGAGCACATTGGTTAAAAAAAAAAATTAAGCTTGGTAACCACGTTTAAATACTGTAGATTATTACACCGCTTTGATTTTGTGGCAAACTATAAAGGAGAAATTAGCCCAGAGCATCCCAGACATGTCCCTTTCATTCCCTGCTGTGCTGCCTCTACTTCCACTGATAGTTGTTTTAATTACATTATGAGCTGCAGTAAGCTAGGTTTTTAAAAGCGGAGAAATATCACCACATGCACTTTACTGACTCAATTTTCCTACCTTCTTCTCTGTAACATTTAGGTCATCAGTTCTCATCAAATGGCTCATGAATGATTCATTTGCATCCCTGCTAGTGAACTCTGAACCCATTGAAGGTTGCTTGTGTACAGATGTTGGCCAACTCCAAACCATAGTTGTTAGCAATTATTTGATAAACAACTAGCTAATATGCTAATTGCTGCCAGCCGGCCGTGAGGTCATTAAGCGTGTTTGCTCTTCAGTTACAGTAAAATTGCTCGACTTCGCTTGTCCCCCCTAGGGCCTGACTGTTCCCCCCCACCCCCACCCCAAAACGTCCAAGGAAAAACCTGCAACCCTTATCTGAAAAGGTCACCCGCTTTGCACAATGCACGTGATTACCTTGTTCAGTTAGCATAACATAATCAGACGCTTTTGCACAGCTGTTAGCATGTGCCCACGGTCAGAACGGTAAACAATGGACGCCTTGTGCGCTTTTTATTTTGCTGAACAAGTGAAATTCCTCGTCTTTCCAAGCTTTTGCTTTGAGCCTCCCTTAGGAATGTTTTTACCGGGGCACATTCCTCTCGCTCTCTCAGCTCATGGCTTTGCACGGTGTCTCGGTTTTGTTGGCTTGGACGTGGATGTCCTCAGAGATCCTTCAAACCCAGCATCGCTGTCCGACTTTCTTAAAGACTGCAACACATGTGATGTGCTGGATGATGTCACAAGCAAATTTTGGCTTGTTTGTTATATTCCTTCACATGTCTTTGCACATGCACGTGCGTCTTTGCCGTACCTGCAGAGTTTGGGCCCCCGGGGTACCATGACAAGGGTCATTAAAGTTTATAAGTGTGAGGCCCGGCTGTCCATCAAACTGACAAGTTGCCCCCGTCCAGCTCTGCTCCGAGCTGAACTTCAGCAAACCCCGGAGAACCCCTGACCTCGCTTTGGCGGGAGCTGAGGAAAGCTGGGTCCGTATGGGCTGAAAGCTTCGAGAACGGCGCGTTGACTGAAAGATTCATGAGCCGAGTCTCCTGAGGCGGAAACTTAGGATGCTAATGATGAATAAGTTCTGCTGTCTCTCACTCAGCCACACTTGCATAAACGTCATGCCACTTTCAGACACCGCCGCTTTGATTTGCATCGATTTCAAACTTTTCTTGCCGTTCTGTTAACAGATTTTGAAGCTTATTGAATTTATTTATCTTTATTTGACAACAAAAGTCATAATTTATGCACTTGAGAGCAGCCCGTTCTTTCACAGACGTCTGCATAAGCAGTTTTCGTGGCCAGGCGCTTGATTTTTCTATTTATTTATTTTTCGTGCCTGTGATCTATACGACTGGAACACCTGAATTCAGTGATTTGAGTGTCCTGATGCTTTTGGCAATAAAAGGTATGCGCTAGATGCGGCGTTAATGTCATCCTGCTATTCAAATAGGAGTCGGTCGTGTAACAAGCAACTTGCGGGAGCGGTGGACAAGCTGAATGCGTGCATGCACCTCGAGCCCTTCCTGATTGCATGATGTAGCCTCTCGTGCCACAGCCGGATTAAAGTATCCATCTCTCCCTGAGGTGCCTCGTTCCCTCGGCCCAGCGGACTCCTCCCATACACTATTTGTTTTAATTAAAATAAAACTTGCAGTCCTGGCCAGGCCAGACCAACTGTCGATGACTTTTTTCCCTTTTTCTCTCTGGCATCCTGCTCTCCAAATGTCAAGCCAAGCCTTTTTTTTCCCCCGGCCCTTCTAACTCTGCATGTCTCCCTTTCCATGTTGGTGCGCTATTCCTCGGGGGTTATGACAAAGCAGAGCAGGGATGTGTGCCGTCCGTGGTGGAATGTGGCGCTGAATGAGCCCGTGTAACGAAGCGGGATGAAAAAGTGTTGAACGAGCCGTCGGCCAAAGGGGAAATTAAATCATTCCGGGTTAGGAAGACACTTTGGGGAATAGCCGTGTTTGCTCTGAATTGTGGCTTGGAGAGTTTCACAGATGAGGCCGAACTCGCTGGAGGTGCATGTGTGAACTGGCTGTTTCCATGTTTATGCATCTGCGTGCACCCATGGGCTTCCTGCGAGTGGGACAAAGCGCGCAGTGTAGGCTGTGTCAAAGAGTAGCAAAGCTGTCAAGGAGTGGGAAGAGGTCTGCATCTGCAGGGAGGAATTCTTTTTTTTTTTTTTTATTGTGTCAGCAGCTTGGGATCGTTCCCAACCTCTTGGAATGACTTAACAGTGGGTTGTGGTCAGCATTTCAAGAACGATCCTGCGAGCCGCGTCGGGTCAAATAGGGTTTTGAAGAAAACTTTCTGAGCACCTGTGGAACACATTCGCGCGTGTGTTCGTCAAAGCTGCGGCTGTTACTTCCCCAAATAAGATGCTCAAATGTTGACGATAAGATGCAAATTAACAAATGTTAAATGAGGTTCGCTGCAGATGTTGGCTGACATTTGTTCCGACATGCAGAAGTTAACCTGCAGTGACGTGCCTTAAATGATGTCAGGGTTGTCTGGTCGATCCTGTAGAGAAATGAAAAGTTATGCCAGAAATGTTTATAATCTCACTTTCTGTCCGTTTTAGTTGGACCCCATTCCCTACGAGGTGCTTCAGCAGAAACCAAATGCCAACGCGGTGCGCTCTATGGAGAAAGTCATCGAGGTTCAGAGTGAGTAGTCACTCCCACGCTCAGACTTGCAGGCAGTAGCTTATTCACATTTAAGTTATACACCACAATCCCTGGGAAAGCCCACAGAATCATCGCCTCAGTCAGTTTTTTCTATTTTTTTTTATTTTGTAGTTAGAAAATTCACAGATAAGTAAGCTAAGCATTGTTCTAGATAATGGCACTTTTCAGTTGAAGTAGAAAAACAAAAACGTCTCTGCGTTCCTTTCTTTATGAATATTGATCCGTTTCGATTACAATCCAAATTGTAGTTGACAATAAAAATTGATTGATTTTAAAAACATTTAAAATTTAAACTTGTTTAACCCTCCGGGTCCTTCATTTCGTGCTGCACCTGTGTCATGGCTGCCAGTTATAGCGGTAAAAGTCTCTCCTAATATATTTATACATTTAAATTACTCCACCTGTGGTGGACACTAAAACGCTCGTCAGTGAAATAGTAAAGTTGTTTTTAAACCTAACCTCCATTTACATTTTCAGTGAATATGTAGGTTTTTATCTTAACTGTTTTATAAATGATCACCAATACATGACAAATCTTCATGTTTTGTAAATGTTTATCCTTTTAAATGCCAATTTTAGCTTCATATTTAACTTCATAGAATATATCTGCAACCTTTACAATCCAAAGAGACTTTTTGCCCTCAGTCCAGCTGAATGAAATGTTTAGAGTCACATTTGCCTCCTGATCTGCGTATTGGTGAATGAAGGTGTGCACATTGGTGAGAGCGATTGGGTGAATGTGGCTCTGGCTTTGAGAGGTCAGTATGACAGGAAAAGCATCATATAAGTTCAGTCCATTTACTACCATTTACATGACATTAGAAAAAAAGACAACTTAGAATTTTTGATAAATATTGATTGTCAATAAATCAGATTGTGTGCTCAGATGAGACTTGTTTGTCTGTTTTTAAAAGAAGCTTTTGAAAACTAGCATTATGCAGGTATTGAACATGCTTTTCATTAGAGGCCACATTTATCTGTTAAAATGTTTTTTAATTATTATATATAATTTAATTTTATTTTTGATTTAAGGTTTTACAAAAAAACTTTTGCAAGAAGATCATGGATACATTTACATCTTTTTGTTTTTACTTATGAAAAAGTATGTAAAAAAAAAAAAAAAAAAGCTCATAGTTTCAGATGTAATGGCAAGAAAAATAGATCTATGAACACATTACTGGTATTTCAACACATTACTGGTATTTCAGTGTCATTCTGTTGTGGAAATGCAAATATTCTGTGAAAAAACAGAAACTGCTAAAACCAACATTTTTTTTTAATTAATATCTATATTAAAGACATCATTTAGTTTATTTTGAGCGAAAGTCATCAAAAGTAGCTCTGGAGCCACAGGGTGCAGTCCCCTGTGTTAGCTGCACAGATCTTACTTCCTTTTTTTATTTTTATTTTTTTCTCTGCAGGTAAATATTGGCGCTCTCTGCAGCGCTCTGCCTCCACACTCGGTTGTTCGTTGAGCGAAGCGCTGCAGCGCGACTCGGAGGAAGCTGAAACCGTCTCAGCCATGGCTTCGCTGTCAGTCGCTAACAAGCACATCGGGAAGAGGTCTGTGGTCTGGCCTCTGTACGGCCATCTCAGGTTAAAAAGTCTCGTGTTTGCAAAGAAACGGGGGAAATTATATTAATACATTTTAGCAAAACACAGTTTATTATCTCGCTCACTGCAAACACATGTAACACACCTTCGTTAATATATTTCTGTTATGTAATGCCATGAGATCGTTTAGTTTTAAGCTCTGTTGTTTTTGGATAAGATGAAAATATTACAAATCAAGTTTGATATTTTATCTTCATATAACAGCGTAATTAAGATTATGAGAAAATGAGGCTAAGATCTCTTTATCTCGACATGATTAGATAATGAAGCTGTTATTGCAACAAAACGAGCTATAGATAAAGTAAAAATATAAGTATTGTTTTCTGATCATAATGAGATATTAAAATTATTACAGCCAAATGAGCGTCGGGTCTTATCTCCAGGCTGAGTGATGATAAATTAGTAAAACTCATCCCTAGCTGGAGAAATATCATCATTAAACATCTCTACAAGACGAGCTTGAAATATTTTAATACAATAGTCAAAATCAGACAACATGGACTCTAGAGATAATAAGGCATTACATTTTTTATTCAGCCTGGAGATTTCATTATCTGCAGGCAGTGAACATTATCACTTTGATTTATCAGTATTATGAGAAATATATTATTTTGACATGAGATGATAGAACTGAGCCTGATATCTCGTTATCTCAAGATAAGGAAATGTTCAGAGAATGTTGACTTGAGACAGTAAACCCCTTATGATAAAAAAAACTTTAGATCTCTTAATTAAGATAATAAATGTTGACATTTCAAAACCAGCTTTAAAAAATTATCTTGATAAGAGATCTTAAAAATGTTCCTGATGAAACAAGCTCAGGTTTTTTATTGTCAGATATTAAATATTTATCTATTCAATTCAATTCAATTCAATTTTATTTATATAGCGCCAAATCATGAAACATGTCATCTCAAGGCACTTTACAAAATCAAGTTCAATCATATTATACAGATTGGGTCAGATTATACAGATTGGTCAAAATGTCCTATATAAGAAAACCAGTTGATTGCATCAAAGTCCCGACAAGCAGCATTCACTCCTGGGGAACCGTAGAGCCACAGGGAGAGTCGTCTGCATTGTACATGGCTTTGCAGCAATCCCTCATACTGAGCAAGCATGAAGCGACAGTGGGAAGAAAAACCACCCATTAACGGAAAAAAAAAACCTCCGGCAGAACCGGGCTCAGTATGAACGGTCATCTGCCTCGACCGACTGGGGTTACAGAAGACAGAGCAGAGACACAACAAGAGAGACAAAAAAGCACAGAAGCACACATTGATCTAGTAATCTGTTCTACATTAGATGGTAATAGTCGGTGATCTGTCCTCCCTGGATGAATTTACAGTCAACAGAACGTCAGACCAGGTGTACCTACTATGAAGAAAAAAGAGAGAACAAAAAGTTAAAAGCTGAAATGACAACAGTCATTTCAATGTAATACAATGCAAATCTGGAGAACAGTAGACTGGAGAACAGTAGAAATCAGTAGAGTGAGAAAAGTAGGCCCTGATGTCCTCCAGTAGCCTAAGCCTATAGCAGCAAAACTATAGAGGTAGCTCAGAGTAACATGAGCCACTCTAGTTATAAGCTTTGTCAAAAAGGAAGGTTTTAAGATTAGTCTTAAAAGTAGACAGGGTGTCTGCTTCACGGACCAAAACTGGGAGTTGGTTCCACAGGAGAGGAGCCTGATAGCTAAAGGATCTGCCTCCCATTCTACTTTTAGAGACTCTAGGAACCACCAGCAGACCTGCAGTCTGAGAGCGAAGTGCTCTGTTAGGAACATACGGAGTAATCAGAGCTCTGATATATGATGGAGCTTGATTATTAAGGGCTTTATACGTTAGAAGAAGAATTTTAAATTCTATTTTTGATTTAACATCTCTACAAACACTTGAGATTTTTAATATCTCCAAATAATATCAAGTGCAAAATACTGAAATATCAGTACAAAACTCTACTGTAATATTGGCGTGTTCATTTGTTGTCATTAAAAGATTTCATGGGAAAATAAAGTAGAGATGATGTAATGTAAAATTACGGAAGCTGATATGGGAGCAGCAATAAGAGCTCATCTCAAAATAGAGATAAACTATTATGAAAAAACAAGCTTGAGTCTTTTAGCTCAAAATCTAAACAAAATAGTGTAAAAATGCTTTAGATATATTGGAAGTTTAGATGAAAAAGCTCATTTTCCTTCTCTTCTGATAATGTGGTAAACAACTGTACTTTTCTGCTCCTGGTATTTTGGCTATAAGCAGCTTTAGATGCTTAAAAAATGCTGATAATAAACCCCAAGCCCTGCAAAGCTGAAATCCAACCAAGCTGAATGTTTGGACCTCAGAGAGGGTGAAGGTCTCCTGAGAGGAGGTGTAGGAACCCGGTCTGAAAGATTCCTCGTTTCAACATGTTCTCCGTTTCAGGGCTGAAGATGAGCCGATGGAGGAGGAAGCTCCCATGTAAAAGAAACAAACAGGGTCAGTCTTCGACCGCTAAGCCCAGCGTCCTCATCCCGTCAGTCAGTCTGGATTCCCGGTACATTCCTTTGTCTCACCGCTGTCGGACCTGATCGGACCCCTCTATCTTCTGAGATGACGGCGGCAGCTGACGACCGTGGCGCTCTCGGAGGAAGCAGTCGGCCGAAGATGGGCTCACGCCTGTTAGTTGCACACCAGACGGTTAACATTAAATGAGTTGGACACAGGAGCCAGTTATCCCACAGTGGCAGCCTGCAGTGCTCTTACAAAACACTAAACCTGTACATTGTGACTGCCGCTCTGAACCGTACCCAGACGTGCTGCAGTCCTCTACTTCTCCTACCTTTTATTTTATTTTGTTCAAAGCCACCTGAGCTGTTGTTGATGTGACTCTGCACTAAAGGATGGATTCCCGCCTTTTCAAGGTGTCCAACTGAGAGACGAAAGGTGGTGAATATCCCGCGTTTCTCCGAGGTGAAGTTAAAGATGATCCAAGGATTCAGACAGTAAAAGTCAGTTTGTGCCTTTTTTTTTTTTTTTTTTTTTTTATTGGTGATTTTTCTGTTGCTCCACTTAAAGAGCTTTGCCTTAAAAATGGATTTCAATGGACTTTGGATCAAGGAATCTTCTCACCATCCACGAAGAAGTTTCTTTTCCTGGCAAGACATGAGCTGCCTGCATGTTTCCGGCACATAGACTCGAGGGCGTGGGCATGTTTACTTGTATTATTCTGCTGCCGGTCTACTGTCTCCCCCTCCTTTGGTTACATTTAGGAAGGTAGTTCTCAGCCAAAAGTGGGAGACGAGTTCAGGACTGACTAAAAGGAGAGGCCATTTTATTTATTCGTGGATTACTAAAGCTCGAATCTTCTTTATTAGGCAAAGCCGGATCCATTTGGGCAGAATATCTAACAGCGACAGTTTCTGCAGCAGAATTGCGTCACTTCTTAAAAAAGATTATTGAGGAGTGTAATTACTCTCAACTGGGCCAATTTGTTTTTACCGTCCCACCTGGGATTCTCCGGAGCTGCTGTAGCTCTCACAGCTGCTTTAAAACATCTTCAGGCCCTTGGAAGCACATCTGCTCCCCAAATGTCAGGTGCTGTGAGGCCGGTGGGCGAACATCTCCGCCTGTTCATATACATTGAAATACAAGCTGTTCTTCATCAATATGAAGCACAGTACACACTAATCACGGTTGTTTGTTTATAACCCTACTTAAATATTAATTAGATCAGCATTTTTATTTACTTTACAGCATTTTTTAGGTCTTCTTCCAGCACTGCCGTTTGGTACAGCAAACTAAACATTAATTCATGGTTTTAGGGCCCCCAGTATGTTCTTAATAGTAAGACGCTACAGATTTTGCACCATTATGAAACCCAACACCACTTTAAGGTCGAAATACTGTTTTCATTAGTTCTGTTGGTTGCAATCTGCAGGTTCGCCACTAGATGGCAGTAAAATACACTGGTAAATAATATAAATCTAAGGATTATGTTTAGCTTGAGCATTATCAATATGGGAAAAGGTTTAAATGATTAGACATCACACACCTTTTAATTTCAAAAGCCACGCTTGGTGTAACTTTTCAGTATCAAATGTTAATCATCCAGCTAACTTTTTTTTGGTCCAACTTCTGGGAAAACTACCTTCTGACCTTTTTTTTCTAATTATCTGATCTGTGGTTGATTTCCGGGCATAAAACACTGATCTGTGTAGGATTCTTGCCACAAAGGTCAACAATTTCATTGATTTTGTTGCTCTTCGGTGACCTTATAAGACTTTTTGTGCACATCAGTCAAACTTTTTCTCTGTTACTTTGTAAAGCTGACTTGCTTCACAACAAGTTTGAGTTCAAACTCTTTTGTAGTAGATGTTTTATGGAAACATTGGTGGGTTCATTGATTATTACTATTTTTATTTTGGGTGGGGTGGGCAGAAATGTTTGGACGCAAATGTTTCTACTTTGTAAAATGATGGATATTTACTGTATGTTCATAGTAGATTTATATATAAAAGAAAGTATATTATATATCTATACATACTGAACACTTTGATCTTTAGATAACAACACTGGTGGTTTCTAATCAGTCGTATGTGTTGTCAGCTCTTTTTAACGCCTTTACTGGCTGTCTTTGGTCACTGTTTAATGTTTATAGCACCGTTTTACTCGTCTTTCACAAGTGGTGGTTTATCACTTTTATTTATCAGATGGGTACCACAAACACTGTTACAGTTTGCCTCACATATTCATGCACATACCTGTACTATTCTATGTTTTTGATGCTGTATGGTTCGCTGTAATTGTAGGACAGCACAGATCTGTGTGGGGGCATTTCAGTTTAACGTTTTGTACTTATCACTTAGAAATTAGATGTTTGTTTCTCCCATATTCTCCTTTTTCGGTTTTTATTTAAGCATTGGTCCTTAGAGAGGTATGAGCGGTCATTCTTACCCACATAATGTACTGAGATTAACAGACTTTTATGTAAATAACCATGTAATGCAGAGCCGAAGAGAATGTTTATCAAATATAGTCAATCTAAAACGTTTAAAATACCAGGTCTTGTGAGACGAAAATAAGTCAATTCAAAACCTTTTACAACTTTAATATGATGTACATTTTCTAAAATTCATCTGAAAAGCAGTTCTGTTGGATGGGGGGATTATACAATGTGATAGAAAATAATGCATGTTAGGTGGGAGAAATATCTGGTTGCAGAAATGTGGACAGCTTTAAATGAGACCATTTAAGTTAATTCCTCTTCTGCTGAAGCCATTTTCATACAATATGCACTAGTGCCCTTATTTGAAAGTGGAGTGACAGCTTGCAATAAATGTCCACAGGCTTTTAGTCTTACCAGGGACGGCCCGTCAAGGACCAAGGCCTCCAGGCGTTGGCCGCGCCCGTGTGCCACTGCCTTGCGTTCTTTTTAGTCTGATGCTGAAAACCAATGAATCTTCAGCTTTGAAACAGACTCCTGAAGCTTTTCGTCTACACTGACTGCTAATTAGAACAGTTCAAACTGGATAAATGGCCCAGTTCCACATGAAGGAACAAACCGGAGTTGTCTAAAAGTTCCAGTTTCCTTCATAACACGGTCTGCCGCTAGATTTAGAGCTTTTTGGATGTTTTCTTTGAGAGAAAGCGTCTCAGTGTTGCAACCTTACGCTTCAGTCCTGGGAGATGGAAAATACAGAGAATGTCACATAATTGATTATTAATGGGAGTTCCTTCAGTTCCTTCAGCGCTGACCAGTTTTATTTCTATTGAATACATTTTAAAAATGTTGTAACATTGATTTGTACTCCACACTGGAAATGACAAATTCATACAAATTGGATCATTTGGCTCCAAGAGCACTAATCTGTCTATAACACGTTTCGTCAGGTTGTTGGTAGGCGTGAACTCACACTGATTGCCAAAGCTCTTTTTGATTTAATTTCAACAAAGTGTTGGTTTAAGGATGTGCACACTTATGCAACCAGGTTGTTTTCCCCCTGGTAGATTATTTCTTATTCAGTTGAATTGTTCAGGACATATCTCACAGTCACGGTGGAACAAGTTTGAAAATGATAGTTTAATCTTTTTTGGGACACAAACCCCTTCTGGTGACTTTTCGAGCCGCCATGGGTTGGCAGCATGAACCACTGGAGCTGTTTTAAGATGGCAGAAATCCTCTTTCTTCTTGGCTCGGCACTGACTAGCTGTTAGCTCATCTGCACGGTCTGATTTTTTTTTTTAAACCATTTATCCAAACTTAGGTTCTTTAGAGAGTTGCCCACAAGATACTAACTGCTCATAATCTCTGCACATTACCCCACGGAACAATCCAACCTGACACTTTTCTAAGATCCTCCTGTTTAGTACCTTAAAATACCAACTAAAGGGTTAATTAGTGCTGCTGCGTTTCATATGAAACAAAGACTCTTTGTGATTCATCATTTTGCCCATCAGGATATTCTGAGTTTATTGAATTTAAACAACTTTTTCTGCCTTTTCAGGCGTTCAATTCCTATTTTAGTTCTTTGGTCTGAAAGACCATATTTTTCCCTCTAACTAGCAAAAACCAAAAAGAACAACTGTCAGATTGAAGTTTTTAACCCTGTGTATTGTCACAGGCTAATATCTGCTGATGGATGTCTGCTTAACAAAACTTAATTTTTTTGCATTTGGACTGAATGTATTCAATCTCCAACGGCTTGAATGATGCCCGATTCTGGGAGTTTGGAGTTAACGCGCCCTAAAAAGAAGAAAAATAATCCCTTTCATTTATCCTCATGTCTGGTCAGTTTTTATGGAGAAGGCAATGAAACCACAGTTTAGATGTAAATAGTTGTTTTTTTATAAACTAGGAGCCGAGAGGACATCTGGGCATTTGTAGATGACATTTTGTATTTCTCTTAACATTCCCTTTTATTAACCAAAACACACAACGCTTTGGAGCTCTTCTGTAACTCTGGGCGTGTGTATTGAGTGCATATCGAATGTATACTGAGGTAACTGAGGTCGGGGCGAGGTGAGCGGGACCCCATGCTGAATCCGAGGACATCTCCGCACACGTTAACTCGCTCGAGGAGATCCTTCCCAGAACTCCCGTGGCTTTCCTGCCGTTTTATGTTTTGGTTTCTCCAACGCAGCCAAAACTAGCACCGTCTGTCTTCACAGTTAGTCTTAAAAACAATGTCCAGTTTCCGAAAAGAGAAGGGGAAGGAGAAAAAAACTACAGTCTTTTTTTTGAGCGTCCATTTATTCAGAGGCAGACCTGCTATTATTTTGACTCTCACAGCTCAGAGAGCTGAGGCTTCGTTTGGGTGGTCTGACCCGGCTTCACTCCATTCTTCTTTTCTCTCTGCATGATGTTTGTCTGCATGCACCGCCGACCTGTCCGTCCGTCCCGGGTCACATACCAGCACTGAAGGACGTTCGTACTTTCACCGTATCCGACCCATCTGATCTGTTCGTGTTCAGGTGGCGTTTGGCTGCTTTTTACCTGTAGCGTAAAGAGTCATCACACCTGGATTTGTGGCACCGGTTTCTAACACATACCTTAGATTTGATTGTATTTATGTAGAAGCTGTTTCGGTGGGGCGCTTTGTAAACCGCAGCGACAGAACGGGCTTTGTTATAAATCTGGGGGAGATGCAACATTTATATCCTTTTTAGTGCACTTTTTGGTGATGATTAGATTCTTTGTCACGTTTGGACTTTTTAAAGGGCGCCGTCCTGATGCCCGGTTCTTGTTACAGTCCTCCATTCCACAGAGAGATAAATGAAAAAGCCAGTTTTCTGTAAATGACCACTGTGCTTCATAAACAAGCTGTTCCAGGTTTACATAATGTATAAAATGCATTTTTTTTTAATGGTTATGTTTTTTGACTCGTTCTGCCGTTGTTACAGAAATAGTACTTTTCTTTTCTGGGAAAACCTTTACATTGTCTTTGACATGTATGATATAAAAGTATTGTTTTTGAAAAAAAACTCAGACTGCATTGTGTTTTTTTTAAGGGTGATAAAAAGTGAGACTGTACATCCTCATGTTCATCTTTTAGCAAACATCAACGGCGTTGTGAAAGACTATTTGCCCACTCCCACTTTCCTTTAGGGTCCTATTTTAAGATGTTTTCTGTTTAATGGATAACTTGGATAAACACAGTTTTGAAATTTCATTTTTCATGAAAAAAGTATCTTAGGCAAGGAGTGATCGTTTCTCTAGACCCCCCCCCCCCCCCACACACACACACACACACACACACACACACATGCTCTCTGTCCATTTCCTGTCTGATTACTTTCAACCAAGACCCCTAGCACCACAAAGTCTAAGAGGAAAGGAGCTATCCAAACCAACTTGGCCCTCTGAGAAAACTCTATTGCCCCCTAAGCGTACTTGTGCAACCCTTGGCAGCAAACACTGACATGCAGCATTTGTGGGAACTGCTAAGCTCTGTTTTATTTCTCTTGTAGGAGTTGTGGCTCACTATTGTTTGCACAGTTGTTTTAATTCAGTCAGTTTGGGGGGGGGGGGGGGAGGGAGTCTATGAGGAGGGAAGAGCGGGCCTGTTTGAGGTCATTTCACATCATTGTAATCAGATATAAGTCCCGACTTGGACTAGGCCAGGGGTCTGCAACCTGTGGCTCTTTATGCCTCCAGCTTTGGCTCTTAAAAACATGCGAGGGGAAAAAATTGGTCAATGTTTCTGAATGTAAAAGGTAATTTATAATTGCTAGCTTTAGGATGCATTTAGTTCTGCAATATATGCATAACATTTGCAGAAAGAAAGAAAGAAACTAATAGTGTGTAGAATATTTTACTATAGATAACTGAAGTATCTTTTTGTCATTAGGTTGCAAACCACTTGCTTTTTCATCATTTTGATGCCATTTGCTATAAAAATCTAATGTCCAATTGAAGAAAATGCATTAAACCTAAACATAAAAATACTGTTGGTTAAATAATAAAAACTGTTGATCTTCAATTAAAATACTATATTTTAACTATAAAAAATATAGTATTTTATACTATAAAAACAAGCTCTTGTTTCAAAGAGATGTGTAACTTTTGTGGCTCTAAACAAAATTTGTTTAGCTGGACCGAAGGCGAAAATGGCTCTGCGGGTTGTAAAGGTTGCTGACCCTTGGACTAGGCCGTTCCAGGACCTTCTTTTTTTTTCTAGAGCCATTCAGAGGTGGGCTTTGTTGGTTTGTTTCTAATCTTTTTCGTTTTGAGATTAAGGTCACAAACTGATTCTGGCCATTCTCCTTCAGGGTTGTGTCCTTGGAAGCAGAATTTGTGGTTTTATCGATGCAGCAAGTCGTCTACGTCCTGAAGCACACCACCATATTTATCAGTCTGTGCAATGCTCTGTCTCTGAAATCCTGCAAGTTTTAAGCCCGATGTAAAGGGATGTACACATTCCAACAAGTTTTACTTTTGTCACATCAGTCAACAGAACATTTTATAGAAGTCTGATGGAGCTTTTTGGTCATTTTGATCAACAGGGGTTTTGACCTGGATCTCTCAACTCGCTGCCATTTTTGCTCTTGTCTCAGTAAAGGTCAGAGTTCATGATTCAGACAGTGTGGCTTGCAGTTGGATGATGTTTTAGGTTCTTCTGTGACCCCCTGGAAGAGGCGTTGAAGCCCTTTGATGAGCGCATTATCTAACTCTGAGACGACCACCCCCGGGAAGTTTTTCCACTTGATCCGGATTAAGCCCGTGAGGTGAAAGGTCTGCTAATAAAGTTGTTTCCTCAGTATTTAAAGTGTGGCAGGAGTTTTCACTTTACCAAAGCTTCTCCATTTGTAGATGAAGGCTGTCGCTGGACTCCCAAAGCCTTAAGAATAATTGTAACCTTGTCCAGACTAATAGAGATCAATGATGTGCAACACTTTGCAATCATTTAGCCTACCTCTTGTTGTGAGATAAGTTCTGTTTTAGTATTTCTTTATTGTAAAGGTTGGACTGTAATAAAGCTTGTTAACACTGTTGATGGTCACTGATTCAGAGAGCCGGGTTGGTTTGAATAACCTTTTTCCCTTAAATGGTAATTAGCATTTAAAAACTGCAATTTAGGTTAATTAAGATCATCCTTGTTGGATACTGAAATTAGTTTGATCTAAAATAATTTAAGTTCAACAAAACAAAATAAAACGTGTAAGGAGACAATAACTTTTAGTCTGTCCTGCTCCTTTAAACGCAGCTGCACAGATTTAATAATTAGTTAATGGTGTAACTTTTGCAAACTGGAAATGAAAAAACTGATGGCCCTGGAGCAGGGGGTATTTTTTCCTCGGTCCAGCTAAATAAAACGTTAGACGCCTTTATTACAGGACATTTTGAAATAAGATGACATAATTTTGATAACTACTATAGCAAATCTGTTGTTTTTGAAGAACACCCATTTTTTATTTTAGGTATTAAAGGAAAATATAAGACTTTCGCAAAAAAACGAATAAAGACATTTTCTTCGATACAATGTTGATTGAAAATGATGTAAAAAGCACATGGTTTCGGACGGAGGGCCACTGAAGAAGGTCCAAGGGGCCACCTGTGGTTCCGGAGCCGCAGGTTGAAGACCCCTGCCCGAGAAAGAGCAATTCTCTCGCCAACACTAGGTCACGAGTTGCAACACTTCATTACAATAAATCAGGTGACTCACATTTAAGCCGAAACTCATTCCATACTTACTCATTGACTGAAATATTGTTTTATAAAGAAGATTTCTGAGTGATTAAGGTCTTATAGCTGCACCCTCCTCAATACTGGCATCAGCTCTGAAACCTTTTATTGCAGTGGTAATGCTGCACAATTTCTGTTAAATACAATATTTGAGCACACTGATGAGGAAAAGATGAAACTTTAAGAAATAATTATTAAATATAATTAAAATGTTTTTAAGCCTTTAATGAAGTGTCTATGAACTTCAAATTAGTAACTCTTAGTCTTGAATTATTAAATTAGTTACTGTTTCCCTGGATATAAATATGTGACACAGAGCCGTGTGTCTACCAGCCACTGTTCAATAATGGATGGACAAGAGAACATCCGTTCAAGCAAGGCAGACCTTCACGCACATTTGTGTTGATCTTCAAAAAATGTGCATATTGTGGCATAAATAAATAAAACATCGCAAGTTTTACTGTCGGAGCAATAATTACTATGATGGTCGGCAAAAGAAGAATATGGATACGGACGAGGATCCAGGTTCATCCTGCCACCACGGACGGCAAGCAGCTCCCTGTTAAAGAGCTCCATCATAAAACTGCATCTTGGTGTCTCTTAGGCAAATATTTCAAGGGTTTTGTATAAAACTTTAAAGCAAGTGCCAATAATGCTTCATAAAGAGTTAATCAAATGCTTTAGTACCTGATGGGTGACAGAATTCCTTTCAGGCTAATGCAACCCTGTTAATATCCCTGAGTTAAAATACTACTTTCTGTAAATTATTAGGTTGCATTAACTGAATTTTCTTAATCCCGGATGGTTTGACTGATTCAGACATAATTCTGGACGCATGCAGACCAGAGATGGGTAGGTTGGTAGTTTCATTTACAAGGAGCTTGAACGTCACCGGTGTTACGGGCAGTTTCCGGATCATCTGACGGTAATTAAAAAACATTGCGGGAAGGTGATCCGGCACATGCCACAGAAAAGCTCTTTTTGGGGTTGCATGAGGCTGGGTGGTTGCACTCCAGCAGTGGTGCTCCTGACTGTTGAAGTGATACAAAGCAATGGAAACCGCCTTTCAGTTAAAGGAATGAAAAGTCCTGGGCCTGGTTAAACATCCTAGTCTTAATGTAATGGAGATGCTGTGTGGAAACTCTAAACAAGCTTCACAGGCATAAAACTCCTCAAACATCTCAGATGGTTAGGGTTAACTTCCCTCAGAGTTCAGAGGCTGGTCGACGGCCGCAAGAAGCATCTCAATTACATCATTACAGCCAAAGGAGGCAGGACTAGCTATCAGGGAGTAGGGTCTTCTCAACTTATCTGCTCAGATTTTTCTAGACATAGGAAAATGAGAATAGACAGCAGTATGTGAGTGTTTAATACAGAACCAAGTATTAAATCCAATTTTTTTCACTTGTTTTGAGCTTGATGAGAAGAAATTTCCTTTTTTAAGCTAAACACCAGAGTTTAACTCATTGTATAAAACTGCCATTGCTTACGTTTAAAGCGACACATTTCTCCAGAGGGAAGGATTATTGGCAACACAGTAGCTGTGAGCAGGATTAGCCCCACATTTGGAGAGGTCAGGGGTCAGAGCTGGTGTCCAAATAAACAGCAGCGATTCCCTGCTGGTGGTGGAGCTGACGCTGAGACAACAGCCCGAAAGCAAACAAAGGCATCCCCAACCAGCCCTCCCCTCAAATAAACACATTCCTCTGCTTTCGGTCAAACGCTGAATTCGGTGCGTAACCGTGTAAATAAGGCCGCCGCCGGCCTCTGGTTGCGTTGTCACAGTCTCCGTAAATCTTGAAGGTTTGAGACGCCGCGCGGCGTCGAAGGCAAACGAGGAAGGGCACGTCTCCGGGTCTTTGGGGTGAAAAAGGTTAAACGGAGACCTGAGCGACAATATTTACCATCCTGCAGAGCTCTGGGGACAGTAAAGCTAGGTATGTGCTCCTTTATGGTTCCTCTGTGGCGGGAGATGCTCTAACGACAGGAAAGCGACACACAGGCTGCCCTCCTCACCTTTAGTCCACTGTAGCTCTGCTATGTGGCACCCAACCCCGGTGCCCTCAGTCGGGTCGGAGATGAGCTGGAGCCTTCCTGGTTGGAGATTCAGCCCCCCAGCACACACGCACAAGATGGCTGCTTCATTCCCCACAACAAAAAGACGAATATCTATTTTATCTCTGCTCTGACCGCAGCGACATTCTGGTCTGCGGCGGCTCTGCTCATCCTCCTGCAGCGTCAGTCGCTATCGGTTAGCTCTGTTATTACCCGGCCGCTCGGGTGCAGGCGGAAGGCCTCAATCTCCCAGATGTGCTCATCACCACACATCGTAATTGCAGGTTCGAGTGAGTCCCCAAAGGGCTCGTGGGGCTTTGGCCAGCTGCATGAATGACAAGCCGAAGCAATTATAGAAGAGTTATTAGGATCGCGTTTGGATCAACACTTGGAGACGTAAACAGATTCTTTAAAGGGTTGAAACACACATCCGTGACAGATTGTCAAGGTTTGCCGGACAAGAAACCATAACGGCGCTTTGATTTTGATAGTTTTAACATAAAGTTGGACTCAACTAAGAATTTACCTGTTTTTATGTTTTTTGCCCTAAGTCTGGCTCATTGGAAATGTGCGTCAGTAGTCAGGAGTATCTTACTGGTTTTCCACTGGGTCCACTGGCTGTTCCTCATTTTGGAACTAAGCTCTGCTGAATTCGCTCATTTTGCTGCTGTGGACGTTTAATCTGCGGTTCGTGTTTTGCACTTTAAACAAGCAGCAACACAGAGTCTCGTGGAGCTTCTGCAAACACAACATAAGGGAAAGTTAAAGATCAGCTGAGGCATCAAAATCCCAGCATCAGGGAAAGAAAGGTTAGAAGATGATCAGCAGAACAGGCAGAGCCTTTTGATTTAACCCGCCTTATAACTAACATTTATACTGCCGAGGAAAATCATCAGGCATCCTTCATTCCTCCATGTTTTGCTTCTACTTCAACACTTTCTTCTATTCTTTTAAACTGGTCTTGGTTGATGGTAGTTCAGGCTTTCTGAAGGACTCTGGCTGCTTTCTTTTTTAGTCCAGGACCAGACCTTCACTCATTCACCTGCATCTGGATATAAAGTGTCTCGCAAAAGGAATTCATGCACTTTGAGATTTATTGGTATTTATTGATGTTAAAACCACAAATAGGGACTTTATGTAGTAGACCAACACCAAGTAGTGCCTAGTTATGAAACAGAATGAAAATGAAAAATTACAAAGAAAACCAGAAATATGTGGCTTTTGTTTGTGCTTAGTTCCTTTTACTCTAATACCCCATGAATATAATACAGTGGAATTGATTCCTCTAGGAAGTAGCCTGATTATTAAACAGAGTCCATCAGTGTGTAATTTAATCTCAGTATAAATATAAAGTGTCTGAGAAAGCCCCAGTGGTCTGTTAGAGAACAACAGCATCATGAAGACCAATAAACTCAGCAGTCAGGTCAGACATAACCCTGTGGAGATTTTTAAATTAGACTTAGGTAATAAGATAAAATTGCACAGAGTATGAAATCATGATCAGAAAATAGAAAAGGTAATGTAGAACGGTATAAGCTACAGACACGGGTTTCCACCTAAACCCAGAAAAGAGGCTCAGAGGGACTCTGGAGAGGTGGAGAGAAGCACACCTTAGGTGGGAGAATATCTTGGCAGTGCAACTATTAGTTGTACTTAGTTATAAGCAATAAGGGAGCTGGATGGAGTTTTTTAAAGGTGACAGGAGCTACATACTGGACAGTTCTGGCTGAAACGCTGTTAAAGGCTCCTAAAGACTTGAGGTTCACCTTCATCAGGACATGATTACCCAACACATGCAGGCAGAGGTACAATAAAATCAAACGCTTTTCAGATTCCTGATTTAAAAATGTATTCTTAAAACCGTGAATCATTTTCCTTGCACCTCTGAGTTGTCAGATAAAATCAAATACACCAAAGCTTGTAATGTAATTAATAAACTATCTGAGAGATCAGATTTTTACTTTTACATACTGTCTGCATCTGGCGTCCACTATTCCACTTTTTATTATTGTAGGCGCAGTTTGATTAATGCTCCCACAGTCAGATGCGGAACTGAAAATGAGTAAAAAATAAAATAAAAAAAGCCATAGAAAAACTCTGAAAGGCCTCCATAAAGCCTGGAGGACACATGACCTTTTTAAAGCTTACCAGAGACCCTGGCTTTCTGGAAGGAGTATATAAAGTATATATTGTTTGTTTCTTTCGGTGGAAAGCGCTTGATGCGTTCCCTCTGGCTATTCTCCTCTCGTAAAAGGAAATTTTGAACATTTGCACCTTCTGAATATTCAGTCAAGGTTAAAAGGTCTGGCCCAAATGCTGCATTTTCCCAGTCCGCCGCTAGGGGGCTTACAGCAGCAGCACCTTCCTCATGAGTTGAGCTGAAGACTTCAGACTACCCAGCTTTGTCAGCCGTGCACATTTGATCTGTTTCTGACAGCTTCACCCATCTGTGGGATCAATAATTCAGCGCCTATCTGTTCCTTTCTCCCATGAGGGAGGCGAGACCTTCAGATTCCTGAAGGGCTGTGACCTGGGAACCTCTGGTGACCCCTACAGTCATCACTTGTGTTAATGACTTGAAAACAAAAAAAGGGGAAGAGAAAGTCGGCCTGTTACTTTACAAACATACACCTCCCCACCCGGGCTAAAGTTCTGCCTCACTGGCATCAAATACTCATGCTTACATTTTATTTTATTGTATCGCTTCATTTTTGCTTCCAAATGGGATTTGCCGTCAATGTTTGTCCTGCAGGACTGTCAGGCAGAAGTAAACATTGCATGCATCTGAAAGATTGAGAGCAGGTTAGACAGATTTGACTCTAATTTCTGTGTTGTTTGCCTGTCAAACAGGGTAGACTCAGAAAAGTTCTACTAGTAAACCTTTTCCAGCTGCCCTTCATTTCATCCTTTCCTTCCAGCTGCGTTCATTGTTTCGGTCGCATCACTGCAGCATCAGTCACGTTTGCTGGGTTTGTGCACGCTGACATGTCCTCCAGTCAGCTTTGGGCTTTGATTCAAAAGGGGAAAAAAAAGACAAAAGTGATTGATTTATCCATTAAATAAAAGGCTGAGCTTTTCAGACTATCAGTGGATGCAGAATATGGTCTCGTATAGAGATATAACAAATGCATGTTTTTATGTGTCAATCAGACAGAAAAAGAAATATCACTCTCTTTGTGCACATTCTTTACAGCTATATAATCAAGCCCAGCCGGCCAAAGAATCCCCAGATGAGGCCTGAAGATGACCGGATGACTTTGTATTATTGCTTTCAGTCATTTCATAGAGTCCGCATCAAAAGACGGGGGCAATGTGAAAATAGCAGATGTCCTCCTGGGAGAGCATGAATATACTTCAAGTCTCTGCACGAGAGGCGGAAATGTGTCGTCCTGAGTCCCGGTGCGATTTGGTGCATTTCTTTGTCGCTGGGTGTGAATAACTGGAGGGTATCGTGGACTGCTTTCATAGCATTTATGATTATCAACACAAATCCAACAGAAAAGGGAATTACTAGCGCAATGACGTATCAACAGGAGACAAGCAGGGTAAGACTTGGTTGTTTAGCTGAAATAACTAAATAATGTTTGCAGGGTTTGTTTATGAACAGCTCTCTTAAGGTCTGAACTTTGATTAGAACATCTCGATTCTACAACAGATTATCGCTGTGTTTGGGTTATTGTCCTGTTGATCACCTCGTATGTTCACCTTTTGGACCGATGGTCTCATTCGCTCTATAACACCTTGGTGAATACATCAGTACAAGGTTGCTTCTGCAAGGGAAAGGTCCCTAGAATATTTAAGGTGAGAGGACCGAATCTGTCCGTAAGATTCAATTCAAAGCTAGATTTGTCCATCTGCTACCGCCAATTAAATTCTACTGAGAACCTCCGTCCGTCTCAAGTGTCCTCTGAGACCTTTGCGGCTTTTTATCTTTGCACTATGATGTGATCTAGTGTCTAGCATGTTCCAGAAAGAAGCCTGTAAATTCCAGGAAATTACACTGTCAGTTGTGGAAAGCACCCTGTTGGTTCCAGAAGAGCGTAAGTTATGAGAAAGATGCATGGAGGCTCTAGAAAAGCATCTAAAACGCTCCAGAAATGTAGCGTGGAAGGTTTGGAAAGATATCTGTAATTAAAAATTAAGCACCCTCTAAAGTCAGGGACTTTGCCCTGTAGGTTGTGAGAAGAAACTTGAACGTTTCAGAGAAGTGGCCTGTAAATCTCAAGAAGGTACGGTGCGGTTGTGAAATAAACTCACCAAGTTATAGGAGAGGACCCCCATATGTTCTTAGAAAGATGCCTGCAGGTTTCAGAACATCGGCATGTAAATAGGGGTGCCATTTTTGGCCCCATGACTCATAATCATCCCAAAAGCTCAAGAAAGATATCTGTGTGTTTCAGAAGAGCATCCTGTACGTTCTGGGGAAGTAAGCTCCAAGTTGTGGAAGAAAATCACATCGTTTCTGAACGAGCGCTCTTTGGATACTGAGAAAACAAAACTTAACTTTCAGAAAAGTACCTTTAAAGTTCCAGGGAAGGTCATACAGTCTGCGATTATACTCGAGCTTTATTCAGGAATGTGACATTTGTAGTCACGGCTTCTTAAAAGCTTGATCCCCCAGAAGAAACGAGGAGGTCTGCCTGAAGCCCCCGTGTCTCAGGCTTCGTGTCTTGCAGGGACGGCAGCCAACACAGCTGACTTTCAGCCCTGCCAGCACGGCACACTAACAGCGTTTCCTCGGGCTCACGGCCGCCTCCAACGTGGTGGAAGGTTAACCTTTGGATAGTTGGGTTTTTTTCACCCAACCAAATGAACCCAGAGTACCATCGGTGACACACAGAGCGTAAACCTTTACTTTATTCCCCCTTTTGTAGTGCAAATTAAAGTTTTGTAGCTTTTTCCGTCTGATTTTACGGGAAACATCTGGATCTCCCGCACCACTGGAGCGCTGGCCCCAGGGCGATTCTGAGCCGCTCAGCTGTGAGGGCCCGGGATAATGAGCAGGTATCAAACGGGCTCCTACGGATAAAGCCGGCCTTGGTAGGAAGGGCCGCCTGGCAGCATCCGAGACCACCAGGCTGAAAGCGACTGCACACTGCTGCATCTGTGGCTCTTTAACAAGTTGTTGTGAATGAGTTCATTGATGATTTTTCTTCTTCTTACAACATAAACTCTGGTGAGAAACACAGAAATAGAACACGGTTGGAATGATTGCTTCCTATTTCTGAGGAAATCCCTTTTTTTTTTTAATACTTCCATCACATCAGGTGGCGCAGGTTGAGCCATATCTACAGCGCTAGACCCCGTGTCATCATTCCTGAAATCCATAATGTTGGAATACTTCCTTCAAACCCAGACAAACCACAGATAAATTAGTTAATAATGTCATTTTAGAGTAAAGATGGCTAAAATATAGTCCGAGGATGATCTAGATGGTAAATAAACACAAAAAGTCTTCCAGTAAATGTGTGAAACCCTGCGTTTCAGGCAGAGGGAGAAAATGTTAGCGTAATAAAGCATGGATGCCGAACTCCAGTTTGAGATGAGGCCCCGCTTTGACACGCTAAAACCAAACGGGCCGGCCATTAACAGGCAACTGCAACAAATCTGATCACAGGTAAAGAATGTCAGGTGTGTTGGAGCAGCGAGGGAGTCTCCCCTCTCCTCCCGCAGCTGTAAGACACTGATCCCAACAGACCATTACAAAAGTGGACATTAGCACAATTAGCACAATTAGCACAATATCACCCTTCTCTGTGCTATGCTTGCGTTTCTCACTGGACGATATTACATATCTTGCATCCCTACACATCTATATGCAGTCTATGCAAACTGCACTGGGACATTTATAACTAACAACGAAGTTTTTGCATTCATAATCTTTTTTTAATATTCATCCACATTTGCTGGAACATTGTAATTCCCTTGCAGTGTGATGAGTGAAGTAATATTCTCTTCTTTTCATACATACTTAGAAAGAGCAACTGATTCTGATTGTATTGTCTCATAACTGGGATTCAGTGTCACTGCAGTTGGAGCTGAGCGAGGCGTGTTGGACTGGTTTCTGCTGAATTTCTGCTGGATTCTACGTGAACTGGACCCGTTTGTGAACTCCCTCGAGGCGACGTCTGCTGTTATTTGGCGCCGCTGAATAAACGGACTTGATTGGCCAGGAGGATGAAAACATCGGAAAGTTGAAAGACAGAGTTTGACGTTGGAAGAGAGATGTTGACTCTAAATGTTGCCTTTTCAACCAGCAGCTGATATGAACAATTTTTCACATGTCAGGCTGATCAGCCAAGAGAGCATTAATGTGATCAGGCTGTACAACAGAAATATTTTACATCCCAGCTCGCTTCTTCGTGCTGTAGAGCAGAATTTGGAGGAAAGAATGCATAAAATCACCAAAAATCATGTTTTCCCAACAGAAAACGTCTTTATATTTTGCAGCAATAGTCGGGGGGTATTGCTGTCAGACAGGAGAACCACAGCAAGCTAATCTGTGACTGTGCTTTTCTGTTTTAAAGAAGCCAATGAATTGGTTTAATGTGTAGCTGTTGGGTTATTTCTATTATTCAAACTGAGCTTTAAACATCACTTCTGTGTTGACAGGTGTTTCCACCCCGAGAGCTAAAACACGTTTCAGTCCCAGATGACCAATAAATGACTTTAAAGCAACATTATTAATCTATCTCAGGTCCAAATCGGCTTGTGTTAGCGGAGCGGTGTGTGTCAGATTAGTTTTTGTTTTGAATCCGTCCCACAGAGCACCGGTTAGCTCCTACAGTCCCTGAAAGCAGCAGCCAGCCGTTCACAATGGGCTCCTGTTTTACGCTCAGATTGCACCAAGAACCACGTCTGGGAAAGCTGGATGTAAACGGCTGAACGTCTGAAATTCAAAAGAATTTATTCAGTCGCAGTTTAGAGGTCTTTTATTTATTTTTCCCCTTTTTTTTTAAGCCTTAGGCGGAGTTATTGTCCTTATCTGCGGTGGAAGGAATTGCAGTTTAAACACTGATTACCTGGTTTTAAAGGCACACAAACACTTTATGTGGCTGAGCTTTATTCCCTGTGCCCTTAATGAAGCTGGATCTTTATGGGCTCTGTTTTTTTTTTTTTTTAAACGGGGTTTTCTTTCCATAACAAGCGCAGAAGGGAGGGAAAAGGGCAACTTCTCACACCCAACACAGAGAGGGAGGGAAAAAAATCCCTTTAACGAGAGCCAGTTCTACTTTCCTTTTTAAACTTATTAGACCAAACTCTTATGATTACCTAAATATACGTAGAATAAAAAAAATAAATAAAAAAACACAGAATAAGCTTTTTTTTTGTTTGTTTAAAAAAAATACCCGTTTAATAAATAAGCAAAAACAACAGTGGAAACTGGACGGAACTTAGAGGAAAGTCGTTGGAATAAAACCCCATGCAGCGAAAAGACTCCGGATTGCATTGGTCCCTTTTACAGGATATAGTTACACATTTATGTACAATATGCTTTCATTTATTTATATATAAACTCATAATCTGACTTAAAGTCTTTGAAAAAGAAAATAAATCTCCATGTTTAAAAGAGGGTGGCTTTGGTGAGAGCACAGGCCGTAAAGGTGCGCAGCTGGCTGCTCTGCGTTGGCACTTTGCACAGTCCAATCCTCCGCGGCGTGATGAATCTGCGTCCACACACACTCCCACACTCTTCCTGCGCTTGTGGGTCACATCTCGCCTCTGCTCCATCCCTGGCCTCTGAGGTTGATCAGTTCTTCAATAATCTCTTTTACGTCGTTTAGAAGCAAACAGTCTGAAATGTTGAGAAGAAGAGAGAAGTTAGTAACGAGGAGGAGGACACATTCGCAGAAATGCAAACGATCTGAATTTGACTTTGCTCTGAGAGCGACTGGGAAGTCGTTAATGAATCAATTATGAACCCGTGAGCTGAGTAAAACCACATGGACCTTTTTTTTTATTTGCCTGGTCCAGCTGCATATTTAGTAGGAGGCACCTGAGGCACAATCCTGAAAGAATAGAAACTAGTTCCTCCTGGGCTGAATGGTCCCCCTGAGATATGCAAATACAGTCAGAGGCCTTTGTTCTGCTTAAAAAATTTTTTTTACTACACCAATGCTTTTTATTTCCCTTCTCAAAAGGAATAAGAATTAAAAAATAAAACAAAAAAGATATAATGAATTGATAAGAATTGCATTTTTGGGTTTAAACATTATCAGGCCAAACACAATCACAAAAAATACCCCAACATTAAATTGACTTTAGTCACAGATTCCTGCACTGCAGCTTTTTTTTCTCACCAGAACCGCACAGTTTGGTGTTATCTACTTAAAACGGAACATCCTATGTGATTTTACACTACATACCAGGCTCACATGATACGCTGTGACCCTTAACACCTGACCTGTAGACTACTTTGCCTTTGGTCTAGAAAACAAGGTAGGGTGGAAGAGAAAAAGAAATCTAAATGCCTACACTGATGTTATATATATATATATATATATATATATATATATATATATATATATATATATATATATATATATATATATATATATATATATGTTGTAGCTGTGTAAACATAAACCAGGCTGCATATCTGCAGTAAAAAATGCCTCTTTAACCGCAGGCTTACTGCTCGTTAATGCGTCCCTCTGTTTTTATTATCTTGCACCGGCTCGAACTTTTCATGTCCAGCCGAGCTGCCCATTCCTGCGGTCTGCGCGCAGGAAAGGCCTCTATCGCGGATCTAAATTAGCCGTGATGGCACCACAGCTGCTGCTCTCTTTCTGGCGCACTCCTGCAATTCAAACCCCACAGCCCCCGCCCTCATTAGATGTCCAGGAGAGGAGAACGAGTCTCAGGTTTGACGCTGTTTGCTGGTAGAAATAACAAGGGTGAAAAGCTCAGCAACTAGATTTCCAACCCGATCATCTAACCGGATGCAAACTGCGCAGGTGAGTAATGGTTCTGCTCTGCCAGGAGCAGCAGAGCTCAGGTGACCCGTTACAGGAGGCCAGTGCCGGTTAAAGGTTCTCAGGGGCCATGAGCGGAATTTAATTATGGGGGACGCTGCTTCCAGTGGTCCCTCACCAACCACGGCATCACTGGTGTCTGTTTTACATTCATCGGTTGTGTGTTTCACATTTATCACGTGTTAGAATTAATCAGAGATCATCAGTTACATCATTCAGTTTATTTCTCTGAATTACCCAATCGGGTCTGCAGTTGTGGGAAAAAGAGGTCAAGTGTTATCATTTATTGAAATCTTATCGAGAGTCTGTAACAACCCGACACTTTTATCCTAAAATAAAGAATATATATATATATATATATATATATATATATATATATATATATATATATATATATATATATATATATATATATATATATATATATATAAAGAGCAGTTCTGCTATTTTTTATTGTTTTCTGCTCAAAGTTGTATGTTTGTGTTAACTAGAGCTTTATTGTATTTAAATTCAATGCAAATCCAACTACAGACCAAACATGGACAGGTTATAGGTTTTATATTAGGTTATATGTTATATTATAGGTTCTATATATCTGAGGTTCTATATTAAAATGCTCACTAAGCTCTCTTATCAGTTTAACATGCACTGACACGATGAATAGTAACTACATATATCTATTACTTTTTGTCTTTGATGTGTGATCAAATCCCCATATTTCATTTTAAACCTAGACATTAAAATCAATAATTTTGATTATTTTCATTCCAGTCGCATTCATTCATTACTTTTAATCATAATCATTATTTTTTTTGTTTACATTTTGTTTAAATCAGCCCTTCATTCATAGTCACCTCAGGCTGTTATTATTTGGTCCACAGCTCACTTGTAACTCTGTGTTCGGACTAGCCTCACATATTTGATCAAGATTAGCCTTGATTTCTCAAGCCTCTGCTAATTTTTATCCAACAAGCAAAAGGCTAAATATAAAACAATGGAGCTAAATGATTAAGGCGAGGCAAGTTTATTTATAGGCCTACTGCGCTTTTCAGTAGATGATTCAAAGTGCTCTAAATAAATAATAAATACTGTCTTTCTGCTATTCAGTTTCCCGCAAATTTTAGTGAATTTGTCAGATTATTTGGGCAAAGTTTCAGAGTGGCTGTGAGTCCCAACTCTTCCCTGTGCACAAAATGTGACTGAGAGGAGCAACGGAGCGCAATAACTGTATACCACCAACTTCTGACCGGCCAGAACTATCAAACTGATTTTGTTAATTTTTATTACCTAAAACCAATTCGCGTTTGAAACTTTTAAAAGTATATATATTTTTTTAAATATTTGAGTGAATTTAAACAAGTATGACTCTATAACATCTATGAGGTGTCAAAGGCTCCCTGGGTGACATTCATGGTTACATTTTCCACAACAAGCCCAGAGTTCTCAGCTCTCAGAATACCCACCGCTTTGGCATTAAGTGTCGGTCCCTGCCTGCTAGTGGGATGCTGACATGGACCAGGCGCCCTCCATCCTCCACACCGAGAACGCGTAACTGAGTCTTTCGTGCGCTACGTAGCTGCAGCTGGACATCTTGCTGTCCATCTCGTCGCTCTGCAGCACCTGGCACAGGAAGTCTATGTACCTGGAGGCCAGCTTCAGCGTCTGGATCTTGCTCAGTTTGTCCGACGGCAGCGTGGGGATGATTTTGCGCAGAGACGCGAAGGCCTCGTTCAGAGACTGAGTCCGCTGGCGCTCCCGGACGTTGGCCAGGACCCGCTGGTTCTGCAGCTCCTCGTACGACTGGCTGCTGCTCGGGCTGGGCTTCTTGCCCCGCTTCACCGGACCGGGACCGGGGCTGCTCCCGCTGCCGCTGCTGTCCTCCCCGGACTTCTTGCTGTGCCTCCTCTTCCTGGAGAAGCGCTTCTGCTGCCGCTCCGGCTCCTCCTCGCTCGTCACCAGACTATCCACAGGGGAGACCGGGGAGCTGGAGCCCTCTTCCATTTCTTTCTTGAAGAAATGTAGAGACAGAGAGGAAAACACGGAGTCCACCTTGGAAGCCGTGGTTACAGAATAAATGTAAATCCCTTCAAACCAGGAGAACTTCAGAGATGCCCTTCTTCTAGCAAACCGAGTTCAGTCTGGCGGCTGGCCCGCGACTCCTCTCGCAGAAAAGCTTTTCTTTTTTTCTTCTGTTAAAAAAATGTGTTGGGGAAACTTTGTCCCAACTTCAGATGCTAAATAGTTTTGAGGGTGGAAGGGGAGGGGTTTGGTGGGCGGAGGGTGCGTCCAGGGTGCGCCTCTCTCCGATGAGCAGGAGGCTGCGGCGGTTTGGTGTTGGAGTTTATTAGCTGTCAGGCTTAAAGATCCTCCTGCTTTGGTTTGATTTGTTTCTTCCTCAGCTGTTAAACTAATCTTAATTTTTTATTTTACTTCTTTCAAATCCAACGATTCACCAAAATGATGCATTTAATTATTCGGCTTTTTAAAAATAATATATATATATATATTTGGAAAGTAAATTAGCTGCTAAAAAGTTATTTTATTCTTTATTTTATATTGCTACCGCTTTTACAAAAAGCAGCCATGCGCATAACTGGCCTCTAAATAAAAATGCGTTTTGTCGGGAGGGTGCGCGCAGTGCGCACCCTGGAACGCGGCTCGGGGTTCTGGAGGGAAAAGCAGTCGGCTTAAATTCCAAGTCAATTCGGGTCTGCGCGCTTTTCCACATCCTAAAACGAAGAAGTGAAACAGGATGGAGGCTTTTGTCACCAAGCAGTCCGCTCTCTCCGGCATCTGCGCACACGCTCCTCATCCATCCTGCACCGCTTGGCCTTGTAAAGAAGCAGCGCACAGGTGGCTTACATTATGAGATCTGCATATTTCCCCCACATGTTTTCAAGGTTTTAATCACATCAGCTGACTGCACCTGCTTTGGTTCCGTGTCTCTATATTAACGAGGACTGCGTGTGCAAACACACCCTAAGCTGCTCAGTGGCATCTACGGTGAAAGGTGCTTAAAAGGCCTTAAAATCAATACATCCCATACATCCCCTCCTGCAGGAGAAATGCCTCACTCTGAAATGTTTAGAAGCATACATCGTTATTTTAATACATTTATTCAGTAGGGAAAATATTCCACGTTAAGAAGTAATTGATTTTAAGAGGCATAATAACTGGTTTCTCTAACAGTCCCTGTAAAACAAATGTGTCAAAAGCATTTTTTTTAAATGTTGAATGTTGAACTCGCTGCTTCCCTGGGCTATATTATATAAATATTTATGACACAGAGGCCAATTTCTTTTAGGAACTGTTGATCTTGGTCATTTATGAAATGGCTAAAATAGCTGCTTTCCTATAAACTACGGTCAGAGCAATAATAATCCAGTTTTAAACAACTGGAACCGTAATGAGGCAAGATGTATGTTGCCACTCCACAAACGGAGAAAGACGGTAATTGATTTTTTAAAAATCTGGAAAGCTCACTGTTAGAGAACACCAAGAAGTTATATATATGACAACTGCCTGTTTGAGGGCATGCCAGGAAAAAGTATTTTCTGTTCTACAATTACAACCATAGACAGGAGAAGTTTACCACACTCTCTCTACTGGATCTTTAGATTTAACTGTGCTTTGGGTCAAATGGGACTAGATGGAGCTTTTCTGCTTCAAAACACATGATGGGTCTGAGGGAAAGCACCTCATGCCCACTGTTAACCACAGGGGAGGATCTGTGATGCCGTATGGGGATCTTATCCTAGTGCATGGCATGAACTATATGCAATACCAGGACATTTCCAATAAAAAGAAATCTGCCGGCCTCTGTCAGAATCCTGAAAATGACTCTCTCTGCAGGAAGATGGTCCAAAACATTCAGTGAAATAAACCATTCCTGGTCCTGAAACCTTGGAAATCTGTGGGTTGAGCTGAAGGGAAGAAAGTACAAGACATGACCCAGGGCTTTATTCCCATCTTGCATTGTGCAAGAATAAATTGTCACCAATTCCTTTCTGCTTATTATCCAAGCTCAGGAAATTTTACAACAAAAGTCTGAGTGCTGCACTATTGGCAAATGGGGAGATGAACAAAGTAATAAGAGCAGGACTACAAATAAGTCATTTTCCAACAAAAAAAGCTAGAATTACTTCTAGATATGGGATTTTTCCCTTACTGAGTAAATATGTTCAAATTAAAGTTTGTATTTTTCTGCAGATCTTAGTCTGAGCTTTTGCTGTTACAATAAAACGTTAATTTACTTAAAGGCTTTAAAATGGTCTGTAGCATCGTTGTCAACACTTAATATGACCAAGTTTTAATAACTTTCAGTAAACAGGTTTTCTGACAAACGTTGATGCATTAGCTGAACTTCACAATTTCTCATCAAAAGAAGATTATTAGCTGCAAATGAATCTACTTTCAGTCCAATTTGTGTTGAGTAACTGCCCCGTATTAGGAAGCAATTTGGCTAATTTACACTCCAGGAGAAATATGCGAAAAAGATCGAATTTCAGTGCCAGTGTGGTGTGTTTTCTACATCCAGCGGAGACTGCTTGGCAGCTGCAAATGAGGTGGAACCCATCACCTCCTGCTTGTTGTTGTGCAACACAGTTTGAACCCGCGAAATGCACGCTTGCTTATGCAGGGAAGCCTGGTCTGCTTTGTGTTTCAGGCTCCACTTACTGTCACAGCGTTTTTCACGCAGCGCCAGAGCCGTGATCCAGACCGCGCCGATCCGCAGGACCCGGCCTCACGGTGGAGACTGTAATGCTTCACATGTGCCAGGAGAAAAGTAACGCTCACGTCCGCGCACACTTGCAGCATGAAAGAAGGAATGTGAACTCTCGGCAGCTCAGACACACAGACACGCTTTCCCTGATTGTGACCTCTGACCTTCAGCTCCACGGCTCAGCTGCGGGAGGCCTCCGAGCGAAGGGGAGAAGGTCCTGGCTTGGTACAGAGCAGAGTGATCCTGTGCAGCATCTGTGAGGTAAGCACACACACACACACACACACACACGCACACACACACACACACACACACACACACACACACACACACACACACACACACACACACACACACACAGACACACACACACACACACACACACACACACACCAACGACAACAGGGAGGCTCTGCCAGTAATTTCTTTCCATCCACTGTATACATATATGCTTCAGGCAGTGATAAGTTAGCAGCTATTCAACAAAAAAAAAAGGCAAGCAACAAATCAGGAGATTGAAGAGCAGGTCCAAACTCAAGCTGATTTTATTCCCTTCTCCTAAACATACAGTAAAAACCAGGCACTTACAAATACTTTATAAAAATACTCTTTTCCCTCACCGTCTGACATCAGATCAGACAAAAGCTTTCCTGTTTCAGGTCAGTTAGGATGATCGCTATCAAATCTATTTGCTAAAAGCCAGAATAACAAGAGACAATCATTTATTTTTGTCTTTGGATCACTTTTAATACTTTCCTTTGAGTCGGAGGTTTACATACAGTGAGGTTGCGACGCGTTTAAAGAGTTTGGGACGAACAGATCACGGGTTAACAGGAGGCACACCTGCGGATGGGTTTAAAGCAAGTTACTAAATTAAACAAACTGCTTCCTTGTGCTTCATCATCAGAAAATCAAAAAAATATATATCAGACAGGATATCAGGAAGAGAATTGTGGACTAAGAGAAGACTGGTTTACCCTTGGACAAAATTTCCAGATGCCTGAAGTTGCCACGTTCACCTGTTCAACCAATCATCTGAAAGTATAAATAACGTGGGAACGTCCAGTTGTCATACAATTCAGGAAGGAGACGGGTTCTTTGTCTCAGGGATCAGTGTGTTTCAGGTTAAAATGTGTGTATCAACCCCAGAACAAAAGTAAATATTATTATGAAGATGTTGGCTAAAGTCCTGGGCCAACATGTACTGAAAGGCCACTCGGAGAGGAAGAGGCCATTACTCCAAAAGCAACATGAAAAGCCCAATTACAGTTTTCAAATGCACTTGGGGACAAAGGCCTTGAGTTTTAGAGACATATTCAGTGATCTGAGGAGGTTAAAATTAAAGAGTTTCAGTGGAACCGGCAGCTTTATCTGGAGGAAACAGCCCTACGTGTCAGTTATGAGGATGCCAGCGTCATGTTGCGTGGATGTTTTTCTGCAGGAGGGACTAGTGCCCTCCACAAACAAAATATAGCTAGTATCACAATGAAAGCACATTATGTGGCAATACTGAAGCAACATCTCAAGACAAGCCAGGAAGTTAAAGCTTTTGCAGAAACTAGTTTTTCAAATTGACAAATTAAAACAAAGTGCCTCAAAGACAGTAAGGTCAAGGTTTTGAAGTGGCCATAACAAAGACTAGTTCAAACAAATTATAAAGAATCATTATAACTATTATAATCCGTTCTAATTCATGTATAATTATGTCAAAGATGGTTGTATTTCAATCTCTGACCACAAACATACCTAATTCAACGGCTTATCTGTGACAGTGGAGCTTCTTCACTCCCCTGTGGATTCTGGTAAATGATTCATGTGGGTCTCACCCGATGTTCTTCAGGGATTGGGAGTAATTCTCATTCTTCAACCCCTTGGAAGAGGAGTAGCGGGAAATAAAAAGTGGAGTATTCACCGGAGGATGGGGTGAGACAGAAGAAAGAGAGGGATGACCTGCCTTGCAGATCAAAGATGAGCTTCAGCTGTAACTCAGCCGAGCGGGAAGACGTGCTTCTGTCTTGTCTGACACCCCCAGAATGGGCTGCACATGGGCTGAGGGCCAAGCCTCGGTGATTGTACATCCTCTGTGTTGTCAGAGAACCACATCCTGGTTCCACGCGCCTCCGTCAGCCTCCTGACGACAAGACAGAGAGGTGATGAGAGACAAGAAACAGGTTTTGAACTTGAGAAAGGGACCAGAACAAGGAAGAGCCGGCCAAACGTGCGGACCTGTGATGATTTATAAAAAAGCTTTGATCTGACACGAGCGTGTGATTTGTTAGGGAAACTTTACTGTCCGTGAGGCTGCCCACCTTTGACCTCCACCACCTCCGCCAGAGTGTGGCTCGACTCAAATAGTTTTAAGGTGAAGAACTGAAGCACACGTCTGCTTCTATTTTTGCGTCAGCCACAAACCCATGCATAAAGTTCACCATCACTTTCTCATCGCCTACATCAAGGTGTCTGGTTTTAGTCCTGCAGTGTGCGCACCTGCATGTGTCCTGCCTTGTAAACATGATTCCTTCAGTCACAATTATGTCAGACTTCAATGTATTTGATGGTATTTGATGTGTTAGACCAACACGAATTAGTTCATAGTGGTGAGATAAAATAACACAGAATGGTTTGAATGGGAAAAAAAAATCTGGAGTTCATTTGCATTTAGCTCAGTTTAATCTAATATCTCTAAATAAAATCCACCTGCTTTTATATGTCAGCTAATTAGCAAAGAGTGTCAATATTGGTGTGATTTAATCCCAGTATAAAGACAAGCTGTTCAGGTGGAAACATCGGCAGAAACTCACAGCTCTGGTCTGAGAGTCCATCAGCTTTAGTTGGGAATTTCAAAAATCTGGCCTTTATGGCACAAGAAAATTATCTGTTGCAATACAACCACAAAAATGACCATTTTCCATTTCATTATTCATGTAGGCGTCAGATGAGACCAACACAGAAGATTTTGGCCCACCTGCAAAGTGCAGAAAACACTGGACACCACCCTGAAGATACAAACACTGTGGTGGCAGCATCATGCTGTGGGATGATTTTCTTTATCACAGACAGGAACGAAGATAAATGGAGGCCATTCCTGGAAAAAGGAGGCTACAAAAGACTTTAGGCTGGTGTTTTGCTTCCAGCAGAAAAAACCTAAACAAACAGACAGAGCTGCAATGAAATGCTTTAGGACAATGAATGTTCATGTGTTGGAACCATCCAGTCAAAGTCCAATTATAAATCCAACTGAGAATCTAAGTCAAAAACCTTAAAATAGCCATTCTGATCCGATCATGAACCGCTTTCTCCCAGAAACTAAGGGAAACCTGCTCACGCCTTAACTACTTTGATATGCTGCTGTACTTTAATGCATATCGTATATTATATTATCTTAATTTCTGTTAAAAGTCTGGAGTTTTTTCCAGTGTTAAACTTGAATATTCAATCTCATTTTTACCTGAGTATACCATATTATCAAGAATTGTGTGATATATACTCTGGTATCTACTTTTTACTTTCTATTCTTGGCGTTTCTTCAGAACTAACTTTAGATTAGACCAGCTGGGTCTTTTTCTTCTTTTTCATTGCTATAAATTGTGTGTAACTCTGTGTCTTTACCACAGTCACACCTGAATTTCCCCATTGGTTGGAGAATAAAGGAATTTCTCATTTTCCCTCTTATCAAAGATGCTCTCCCACCAGTTCCTACTTCAGTTATCCTGACTCTGGCCAGATGGATTTCGTGTGGAGCTCTGCGGAACGAAACCCATCTGGAGAGAGTCGGTTTATACTCCAGTCATTCTGAAAGTTAGAACTTGTGTCTGTATCCGCAGAAAAATGTGGTTCTACAGGGGAACAAAGTGTAGATGTTTAATTTGCTGAGAGATTTGAAAACATGGAAATATTTTCTTTTCAGATAACTGTTATGCTCCACGTCGAGTTGTTCTATCCCATAAAATCCACAATAAACACGCTGAAGTTTGTTGCTATAGTGTAGTAAAAATGTGAGAAAGTTCCAAGATGTGTGAATACTTTTGAAAAGCGGTGAACGTCTCTGTATCTTCATGTCTGTGTGTGAGAAAGGGACTCCAGATCAACCAAAGATGCCATGTAGACTTAGGCCTGGTTTGTTTCTATTTCAGGAAGTAATCATCTGTTATCCAGACTTTTAAAGCTCTGGTGACTTTTGAAGCTCCATCAAGCTTTGTGGCTTTCATTAGCCTCACTATCTACATAAAGGACAGTATCCACATCTAAAAATGGCAGCTGAGCTGTTAATAAACAAACAGCCGAGAGTTTGTGAAAGCTTATACTTTAACGTATCTTCTCTATTGTTTTTGTTTAAGTAACTTTAATCAGTGGCTTACATATTCGGGACGTTTGCCCTATTAAAACATTGCACTGAACTCTTAATGAAAAGATGATATGCTATTTCATCTGTCAACTAAAAATCTTGCATTTTGAAAAGAGCTAATTGATGCCAATATTTAAAACGGAAGAAAACTCCACATGTACGTCTGGTTTATTGCAAAACTCAGTTCCAGTAAATTTTGAAACTGTGAGTCATGCCGCAGCTCTGAAGAACTACATGTCAGACACGACAAGACCCCACATTTGGCGTTGAATTACAGAATAATACTGTTTAGTGCACCAAACAAATATCCAACAGATGAGAAGCAGCTCAAAGTGGTGCAAAGACATAAACCAGGATTCAGCAGATGCATCGCCCCTCATGAGCGTTCACTGGACGGCAGCTTCTCATCTTATTAGACTTAGACTTAGACTTAGACAACTTTATTTGTCATTTTGTATGCACAGAGTGCGTACAGAACGAAATTTCGTTTGCATACAGCTTGAAAATTATAGTAAATTACAGTAAATTACAGGATAAGGTGCAGCAGTGATTTAACAGTAAAACAATTGAAATGTCAACAATGCAGGAGAAAGAGACAGTGTGAGATCACAGTGTACAGGTGAGTATTTTTAGAAACCATTTCTATGTGCAGAAATGATTGTGCAAAGGGCATTTGTGCAAGAATGAATTTTAGAAACTGAGAGTTCGGCAGCATTTGTAATGCTAGATAAGGATGCAATGATGCAAATGTGCAAGTATGCGAATGTGGTACAGAGTCCAGTTTATAGCTTCAGCAGTTCAACAGTCTGATGGCAACAGGGAAAAAGCTTTTGCAGAACCTGGTGGACCTGCAGCGGATGCTGCGGAACCTCTTCCTAGAGGGCAGCAGGGAGAACAGTCCATGGTGGGGGTGTGAGGGGTCTCTGATGATGTTACGGGCTCGGGACACGCAGCGCTGAGATGAAATGTCCTTAATGGAGGGAAGATGAGCCCCGATGATCCCTTCTGCTGTCCTCACCACTCTCCTCACGTTCTTCCAGTCGGAGGCACTGCAGCCTCCACAACACACAGAGAGACAGCTGGTCAGAATGCTCTCTATGGTGCTTCTGTAGAAAGTCGTGAGGATGGGCGGATGGGGATGGGGATGATTACTCTAAGAATCTCTTTGCTGGAGCTAAAGTTAGTGTCCAATTTGGGGATTCCACTCAGAAAGAGGGAACAAATTGTGTCAATGGGACAGATGCCACCACAACTACGTTCTGTACAATATATTGGGTATACTTCAGGACAGGGGTCACCAACCTTTTAGAAGTTGAGAGCTACTTCATTGGTGCTGTGTCATACGGCGGGCTACCTGGACTGACCTTTGAACTAGAAGAGTCAGCGCTTACCTTAACCTTATGTAATATATACATATTTTTAATGCATTTATCATTTTAAACATAAGTAAATACAAGCATGATCAAAAAGGAAGAGCAACTAAATAAAACAACATTTTAGGGCTGTGCTATTTTAAGAACAGGCTTGAGGGCCCCACATGAGGTCCTTGGAGGCTACCTGGTGCCCACGGGCCCCATGTTGGTGACCCCTGCTTTAACATACAAATAGTGTTACAATAGGACTTTGAAAAAGTGTAAAGTGCAGCCCAGGCTCCATTTGCAGCCTTTGCAATTATTTTATTCAGCCCTCACCCACAATTCTCCTACGGAGCAAATCTGGCCTCCCAGTAGGGGATTGACACAGACTCTGTTTTTATCTTTTAAGGTGATGTTTTCATAGACAAATACAATCTTATAAAAGTGTTAGGTACAACACATTAGTTCCCTTTTATTAACCAGGTTTCTGAACTCATCTTGATTTTTCGCAGTGAGTAGAACCACAAAGATCAAGCAACCTTTTATGGCCACTGCAGTCTGGACACGGCAGCAAAAGTGGCAAAAGCAGCAAAAAAAACACCGGTTTCATTCTGCACAAGAAAAGCGCAAACTGGCAAAGCTCAAAGTTTTTTTGTTTGTTTTGTGTGTGTCCTGTCTGGCAATTTTGTCATGATTTGGGTTTTTTTCTGGTTTATGTTTAAGGTATTTTGCCCTCCTTCCTTAGGTTCTCTGGTTGCTTTGAGTTTTGTCTTGTCTAGGTTCTTGTTTACTGTTAGTTTATCCTGTTTTGTCATCAGTTTTAGTCTTAGCTTTATTTTCTGTTTTAGGTTTGTACTTCAGGGTTGTTTTGTTCTTTATTAGATCGTGTGTAGTTTGTTTCTGTCCACTTGTCTTGTCAGCTTTTTAGATTTGTCTGATCTGTTCTTGTTTTTCAGCACTGATGTCTGGTCTAATTACTTATTCTGCACACCTGCCTAACTCCACCCCTGCTGCAATCACCTCTCACCGGTTTCACCTGCTTCCACCTCCATATAAACTGTTGAGACCAGACATCAGTGCCAGGTCGTCTGAGTATGGGTGAGTTTCCTCTTGCAAGTTTCTGTTTATTGGTTGCTTTTGGATTTTTTGAACCCTTGTCCCCAGAGATGTGAGCCACCCTGTTTCTGTCTGTTCCTGCCTTGCCTGCCCAACTGGACTGTTTGTTTCTCTGCCCTTTTTGGTTTTTGTTAATAAATATTCTTTTACCAAACCTCTGCTGGTCTAGTTGAATTCTGGGTCCTCTGCTCTGATTCATGACAAATGTGGCAATTAGAATTGTTGTCTTAATGCTAAAAAGAGACCAACAGGTTTTACTTTCACAAGCGGAGCCTTACCACTTTCGCCATAGTGCTCCGCTTGATTTATACATGCAAGAAGCTTTATTATAATCTATGCAGGGAATATTTCATGTTAAATGGACACTGAAACTAGAAGGTAGAAGAGAAAAGTTGAAAGAGGAGAGAAAAGGGAGAGAGCGATGCAACATTCTGTGGCTTCATGGGCGACTGTGGCTTGATGGGTTGAGTAGTCGTCTTGCAATCAGAAGGTTGTGGGTTCCATTCCAGCTTCCCCTTGCCACATGTCGATGTGCCCCTGCGCAAGGCACTTAACCCCAAGTTGCCTACCGAGCTGCGTCTCGGTGTATAAATGTGTGCGCGTTAGTGAGAGCAACTGGGTGAATGTGGCTATAGCGTACAGTGCTTTGGATGGTCAGCATGACTGGAAAAGCGCTGTATAAGTTCTGTCCATTTTTTTTTACCATCCTCAGTCTGCTTCTACACCTGCAGAGAGAGATATAAAAACAACAGCAGAACCAGCCAATATAGTATTACAGCTACAAACAACCAATGCCTTGATACCATCACTTAATAATATACAGTATTATTTAATACAACATGTATAAAGAGAACCCTTGCTCTGAGTCTTTCTGCATGGAGTTTGCATGTTCTCCCTGTGCATGCGTGGGTTCTCTCCGGGTACTCCGGCTTCCTCCCACAGTCCAAAAACATGACTGTTAGGTTAATTGGCTGTTTGTCTCTGTGTTGCCCTGCGATAGACTGGCGACCTGTCCAGGGTGAACCCCACCTCTCACCCATTGATAGCTGGAGATAGGCACCAGCGACCCCAGCAGGGATAGACGTGTTAGAAGATGGATGGATGTATAAAGTGACAGCTGAAGATAATAATAGGGGTTTTCTGTATAGAAGTGAATCTGTAAGTACCTGGATCCAAAGCTCGAAGTTTGACGCAGCGCTGTGTAGAGCTCTGAGGGTCCCTGCACTTGTCACTGAACTTTGACCCCAGGGCCACTGGTGCCACAACCTTCATTTGGAAGAATACGTTACATGTATGTAACTTCAAATTCAAACCGAACTGTTTGCTTTACCGCTAAAAGCCGAAGGGCGTTGTTCAGTGGAGGTGCTTGCATTGATAACTTTTATTTGTATTAAGCTGACTTCCAATAAAGACCTGGGTTCAGTTTTGGGTAAATATTGGGCCGTAAAAGCATCGGGGTACCTGCGTTCATAGAGCCGACCTCCTGTGACGCAGAGAACCTGCTCATTCATTTACCCACACCTCTCCATTCTGCTGCCCTGGGGCCGATGACAAGGTGTTTCAGAAATCGCATTAGGGGCCCTTTCATAGAGGTTTCACCAGGGAGTGTGGAACAGCTTGAAACATTTAGGCTTTGTTTAATGCGATGCAGGCTCGCTGCGCAGGGCTTTGTCTGCTCTGTGGAAAGGGGGCCTGAGATGCCAGAGACCCCCACTGTCAGAG
Organism: Fundulus diaphanus; assembly: GCA_037039145.1. Classification (NCBI taxonomy): domain Eukaryota; kingdom Metazoa; phylum Chordata; class Actinopteri; order Cyprinodontiformes; family Fundulidae; genus Fundulus; species Fundulus diaphanus. The sequence goes on along the minus strand of CM073132.1, from coordinate 47,750,867 downwards.
CGGGCTTTGATATTTGAAGGTGGAAGGAAAACAGGGCAGAACGCTCCCCCCCCCCCCCCCCCCCCCCGACCCCTTCTCCCCATCCCCGAAAAACTGTAGGCTCAATACCTGAGCCTGCTTTGCTGGCTTGTGAAGTTATGGCTGTCAAGAGAGCAAATCAAGCTTTGAAGTGCAACTCTCTGAGGTTTTACAGTCTGGAGATGTGCGTGAAGAAAAGATGCCGTGATTTACGGTTAAAGGGCCGTTTCAGGCACAGGCTGTATCCGTTAGAGAAGGTGCCCCCGATCCAGAATATAACTGTCCGTCAAAATGAAGATGGTGGAGTTCATCAATATGAACAGTTTTTCTCTCTCAGAAGCACAACATTATTATCTGAATGTCGTGGTGTCAGTGACAAACGCTTCTGCAAACAACCCAAGGTAGTTTGAAAAGTTGGATTCTGTTTACCCACGCCATTATCAAAGAGGAACCACATTTACTCTTTCTTAATCTTCGTCATGGTGTCCCCACTGCTAGAAAATCTGGATCCAAGCAGTTCTTTCTGATTGCAGAGACATAGAAGCCGATTCTGCAACGGCTGACGGTCATTTCATGTGTTGTACAGCTCTGACCCAAGATGTGTTTCAGCTGGATGTCTGAAAACCAGCTGGATTTTCTCCTTGCTGTGTTCAGAGAGAGCTTCTCGGTGGTACAGCTGTCAGCATTGTCGCCTTGCAGCAAGGTCTGGGATTGAGATCCTATAGCTGAGGAACCTTCGGTGTGTGATGGATTGCTGACCTGAGGATCCTCTTCTTGCCTATTATCAGCTGGAGTTGGGCAGCAACCTCTACCCTACTCCCCCCGACTAAGAAGGCTGCAAAAAAAAAATTATAACAAGGCTGCATGAGCTCTTCACTCGTTAACCTGTCATCAATTAAGCAGTTAAAAGGTCTGGAGTTGATTCCAGGTGTGGCGTTCGCATTTGGAAGCCGTTGCTGTAAACACATAACATGCGGTCAAAGGAGCTCTCCATGGAGGTGAAACAGACCATCCTGAGGCTGAAAAGAAGAAGAAATCCATCAGAGAGATAGCAGAAATGTTAGGAGGGGCCAAATTAACAGTTTGCTACGTTCTGAGAAAAGAAAAGTCCACTGGTGAGCCTGGGAGCTCAAAGAGGACTGGACGTAGACAACAGTGGTGGATGATCGCAGAATCCTTTCCATGGTGAAGAAAAACCTTCACAACATCCACTCAAGTGAAGAACACTCTCCATGAAGTAAATGTATCAGTATCTAAGTCTACCATAAAAAGAAGACTTCATGACAGTAAATACAAAGGATTCACCACATGGCGCAAACCATTAATCAGCCTCAGAAATAGAAAGGCCAGAATTGACTTTGGCAAAGATTCAGCCAAATGCAGCAAAGTTCACAGGATGGGGCTTTAAAGAACAGACATACAATGATCCAAAAGATACTGCAGAAGCAACCCAAGAGTTTTTTAAAGCAAAGAAGTGGAATATTCTGCAATGGCCGAGTCAATCACCAGACCTAAAAATAGATAGGTCAGATTTGTCCAAAGTTTGTGTCTGCGTACTCATGAAACTGTTTCAATAGTCTAGAAGTCGTTCCAAAGTTCAAAGTTAACAGGCTCAACAATCAAGCACACAGAGATCTCTGGGAAAATGGTTTTCTGCAAGAGTGAAAACATACATTACGTTACATTTCCCTGTATTTTGCTCCACTCATTTCTCCTTGTTCCTGCTGAAAAGAAGCAGCTCCACGGCATGATGCTGTTCCCACCATGTTTTACCATGGCAATGGCATGTTCAAGGTGTTTTTTAGTCTTAGTTTCCCATTACATTGGGGTTAGGAAGCTCGTCCTGCAACTGGCGGGTTGCCAGTTTGATCCCCTGCTCTGACTGTCTCCGTCGTTGTGTCCTTGGGGAAGACACTTCACCTGCATTGCCTGCTGGCGGTGGTCAGAGGGCCCGGTAGTGCTGGTGCATGGCAGCCTCGCCTCTGTCAGTCTGCCCCAGGGCAGCTGAGGCTGCTAACATAGCTCACCACCGTCAGGGTGTGAATGGGTGAATGACTAAAAATGTAATGTAAAGCGCTTTGGAGGTCGTCAAGACTAGTTAAAGCGCTATACAAGAACAAGCCATGTACCATTTACATTGATAGTTTTATTGTATGTAGTGCAAAAAAATTATCTTTTGTCTCACCTGACAAGAGAACCTTCTTCCACGTAGTCGCTGTGTTCCTCAGCTGCCTTGTGGGAAACGGCAAACAAAACTTCCTATGGCTTTATTTTAACAATACTGAAAAAAATTCTCCCACCTGAGCCGTGGATTTGTGCAGCTCCTCCAGAGCTACCATGGGGTGTTTTTTTGATAATTGCTCTACACAGCCACCCAGCCGGTTTAGGTGAACAGCCTCTCTTTATGGCTTTGCAGTTGTGCCAGACTTTTTCAGTGTTGGATGAGTGATGGAGCAGTGCTCTGTGAGACGTCCAAGGCTTTAGCTGTAGTTATTATAACCTAACCCTGATTCAGACCCCACAACTTGATCCATGTTAGTTCACTAATGCTGTCTAACAAACCTCTGAAACCTCAACAGAACAGCTGGATCCATACAGAGATCAACGCAAACACAGGTGGACTCTATTAACCGTAGGTAGCCGTGGATAGCAGCTGGTTGTGTTGTTTTACTTTGCGGTATCCGAGTAAAAGGGACTGAATAGAAATTCATGCGACACCTTTTAGATTTTTGTTAATAAAAACTAATTATAATGCATAAAGCCCCAATGAAATACAACATATGTGGTGATCATGTAACAAAATACTGAAAAGATCCAGCGGTCGTAAATATTTTTGCAGAGCGCCGTACGAAGTGACGAGGGCTTATTCTGGACTCGCACAGACGCCTTTGTCTGAATAAATGCGTTACTGTTTTAGGACCAGGTGTTTATTTGAAGGTTCATGATGGCTACAAAGCAGCTAAAGCAAAATTCAGCCACGCTTCCTTTAAATTCACTTCACTGACCTGACAGTTACAAAAAACAGTGTAACCCGAGCAATTACACTGGGCGTAACACAATTATATTCATTATGCACGTGCTACTTCTAGAATTTGGACTCTAGGAGAAACTCGGGGCGGGGGGGGGGGGGTCGGTCGGTGTGGATGGGGGTCAGGGTAAATTTGCTGAGCAAATGAGCAAAGCCGTGCACTCAGGTGCCGACGGACCGGCCTCCTCCACAAACAACGCGGCGTAATTAGGGCTGTACTTGTGACCCTGGTGCCAAGGTTAGCAGCAGGGTTAGCCCAGGTTCACAGTGATTCCTCAGCCAGGTGGCCTGGCTGCTCTCAGCTATGCTGGGCTTGGATTGAGCTCAGGCAGTCTGGGCAAACAGTTGTGGTGTTTGTTCCTCTGATTGGGTCGGGCCAGTCCATGGCTGTCAACAGGGAGGGGGGGAGTTTACAGTCTGCTGTCGGTGCCCCGCTGTCACCTGTGTCACCAGCAGCGTCCCCCCCTCTCCGCTGGACGCCACTGATCCCCACAGAGTATAAATCCTGAAGATCCCACTGCCAGCTGGCTTCAAAAAGTCAACACTACCACAACGTGTTTACTGCAACTTCTGCAGGAGTCTGTAGTTCTATTCCCAAAGGAGGGGGGGGGGATCTCTGAATGCTCTTGTGCACATCCAAGAAGGTTTCAAATATTCGGGGGCTGTTTTAACTTTGAGCCCACTGGGACACTGGCGCTCTGATCTGAAGGATCAGCTCAAAGGCTCAAAGCAAGACCCTCTGAAGCGGAGCGGTGATGAGAAAAGCAGAGGAGAGGTTCGGGGTTTCCCAGCAGTGAAAGTGCCCCCCAGATCTGGATCTCCTGGAGGATGAGAGCTGGCTGGAAGGATTGAAGGAGCTGGGGTCAGCGGGGGGGAAGATCCCAACATGTAGCGCAGCTCAACCATTCTGTTCAACAGGTAAAGAGAGAAAAAGGGGTAAAAAAGTTCATTTTTTGTAGCCCAGCAGCCAGATTGGCTGGTCTGAGTGTGAAACTGGCAGTTCAGGTAATCATGTTTTCTGTCTACATGGTTGTTCTTAGAACTGCACCTTTTTCAACAAACTTTACTCAGTAGGTAACCGTTTCAGTCAATGCAGCAGCTTAAATGATCCAGTCTCGTTATATAATGGGTGCATCATCGTTATCTTTGTGGATTTTAAATATTAGATTTACCATCAAACTACTGCAGTACTATCCGTCAACCCAAAATGGTAATGAGCCTCAGAACTGAATATTTGAGAGAGTAAAAAAAGGAAAACGGGATGTTTTTGACTTTCTCAGGAGAATATCTGTTTGTTCATTTATTGGACAGCGTTTCGTGTGGAGAATTATTATGCAAATACACGAAGAATTAAGATTTTCTCATCTCACTGGTTTGAGACAGGTGAACTGATTGACATTTTTACTTTAAAACCTACAGCTGCCTCTCAAGCCTCAATTACTTTGCATTCCATAGCTGAGTTTGAATCTTTAAATACCATAAATTTGTGACTGAATCTCACAGCTATGATGTTGAAGTGTTAAATTGTCTTAGAAATTCAAGATTAATGCTTTGCATTAGACTATTACTCACGTTTACACATTTAAATCTCATAATGATATAATTGCGCCCAAGTCCAGACCTCAGTGCTGCTATCCTGCAGCTGTTAGATGCTCCAACACAACTGAGGCAAATCAGGCCTGTGCAGACTCAGAGCTGGATGAGGTGCTGCTGAAGAGGGAACTACGCCATTTAATGGTGGTGTTTTGGAGAAGAGATGCAGCTATGCTGGATAATAGCCCTCTAGGCCTGGATTTGGGTAGCCCAGCCTGGTACAACAGGCTTGAGATCCCTTGAACTCATTGAATGTTACATTTTGGGCGGTAGTTCCTAAAGCCTCCACTAGATGACAATTCCAGTTTAGGTCCAGATCCCGATTATGTAATCTTTAAAGTAAAATATTGTCTTGAGATTTTTACAGCCCATGAAACATAACACCGTAAAAATAAGTAAAAGGCATAAGATATCAAGTAAGAAAAAGCCTAAATTTCCCTTCATTTTTATTCCTTTTAGAGTATCATGCTTTCATTTGAGCTGCACCTTGTTTTCTATGAAGAATTTATTTAAACAACTCTTGGATTCTCATGGAAGTTCTCCCAAAACTCCACTTTCTATTCCAGCACAAATAAGATAAAGGCCACTGAAGCAGATCAATGATCTTTTTTTTTTAGCAAAATCTTGCAGTAAAGCGCTGGCAGGCAGATTCAGTTAATACTGCTCATGAAAAGCTGTGTATTTTTAGTGGATTACGCATCTGGTATTGTCTTTTAAAAAGTTTCACACCCAGCTGCCCAGCCTCAATACACTTTTTATATTAATGATGTCATTCTGCTGTGAGAACTCTGAGGACTTTATTCATAAAATCTCACATTAAAACAGCTTTTCTTATTGCCTTTATTATACACAAACATTGCAGAATTTGTGTTATTTTGTTGGGGCCACAGAAAGGAGACCGAGAAGCCACATTTTATAGACTTCCTGCTGTAAATGAACGCAGCCATCCAGAGACATTTACAGTCGGAGTGGTTTTGACTTAGTCCAACTTAAAAAATATGTTACAAATATTTTTAGTAATGAAATCATGCAATATAGTAGACTTGGTATTATTGTTTATATACTCAATCTTTTTGACTAAACCTAGGTTTATAGAGACTTGTAAAAAATCAACTAATCAAGCGCGCTCCAAATTTATTAACGACTCTGATAAAGATGTGCAAAAGAACTTTAAACCATTTTTAATTTTAACAGAATAATCCCATCACTGCACATGTTAGAAAAACTCACATTAATAAATTATTGTTTTTAACAAAATTACTCTTACCATAACTGTTGTACCAAGAATCTCCAAAAATAAAAGCAGCAGAAACACGATCGATTTCAATTGATGGCTGATTAACAGGCTTTCGCTGACCTGCAACCATCTGAATTTAAAGCAGAGAAATGTCTAAAACATGCAGAGCAGTGGGCCTCGACGACCAGGCTCTGGAGCAGGGGCTCCCAAAGTGGGGGTCGGGATCCCCAGGGGGTCACGAGATACCTCTTGGGGGTCCTTAGAGGATTAGTTGCTGATGTGCTAAAAAGATTTAGTGTTTCCTTATTTGTGAAACCGATACAAAAGTATACCTTTACAATATGCTCAACATTCATAACTGTAACGCAGGGGGAAGGCTGCTCTTCTTTTGTAAGAGTTCTACTTTTTTTTTTCTCATAGGTTCAATGGAAATGAAACACTTTTAACTGGCAACACGAAAATAGCGACTTTCCTAAATTTGCCCATTGCTAGAGTCAAATTGAAAGCGTGAGATCATGATGTTCATGCTTTTCAGCCATCTTTCAAAGTGGGCCAATGACTGAGGAGAGGTGCAGCATCACTGTCTTATCTACAGGCTTTTGTAACAAAGTTCCCAAATGATCTCAGTCTAGCATTCATCTCTGTTCTGACCTTTGCACAGAACTGTTTTAGATTTAGATTTAACCCGCACCCTCACAGGATGCAAAGCACTGATTGTATTTACAAGAGCAACGCCAAAGACTGCAGAGCTCCTCTAACACGATAAACACACCTGCCGGCCGATAGCGGGGCAGCCTCTTGGCGTTTGTCAGAGCGGGCTGGTCGGATGTTAAATCAATAAACCACCTCGGTGCAGAAAAAGAAAATAAATAAATAAAACAGGGGCCTGATGCAAGCCACAGACTGGAAGGATTTTTCTCATTCTGGCCCCCAGAATCTTCCACTTAGGTGACCAAATCATATCTCATATGAAAGGTATTCTGATGGGTCAAGATCCCTCTGCGATGATCAGGAAAGTCTCCAACAACAGGAGCTTTTTTTTTTTCTGTTCTCCAGAATTCGCAAAATGCCCAGAAAAAAAGCCCCACATTCAAATATCATAAAACAATAAAAAAGGAATGTCTGAGATTTTGGTTCATTGTTTAAATCTCCAGTCTAACTGATCGTCTCTCTGGTCTCCTGTTCTGTTTTTTGGGTTAAGGTTAAGTGTAGCAGATTTTACCAGCACGGATCATGTCTGGGAACTTCAACTTTATGAAAAATAAACATTTATAACCTTAAGCCAATAAGAATGGTATGTAGAATGTATGTACCAGTAGGACTCAGAGATAACCGTTGTTGTCATTCACTGCAGTTCAGTTTAAAGCAACAATCCTCTTTTAAATTTGACAATTCAACTAAATTTATAATAGATAAATTGTGAGGCTTGATTTTTTTTCAGCCAGCACAAATACAAAATATGCCAAAGTCTATTTAAAACAAAATTTGCTGCTAATTTTGCCTGAAAGAGCTTAAAACCTCAGCTTTACACAGCTGCTCAACCCGAGCAGAAAACACATCCAACACAAAATAAAGTCACATTTAAGGGTTAAAATATCTTTATTTTTGTGAATATCGTCTACATCTTCTGATGGGAGATAATTTCATCATCCAGCGTCTTTAAAATTCTTATTGAAAAGCATAAATAAGACACAATGAAGGGCTAATTAGAGTTTTTACATAATTCCCCTTCCAGCCACTGTTTGTGCTTTTGGAAACAGCTCCTGACGGGCTACGGCACATCACTCCGATCCTTTGTTTACAAGATGAAGGCTGTGTTTTTTTACACATCGACTTGCAGCTTAATGAAAACACTTCAGCTTGGTCTGCAGAAGTATGAGTCCTTTGAGTTTGATGCCAGCGCGCCTCTCTGTGACAAATGCCATCCGTCTTGGGAAAGCTGTGCCGTGCCAGCCCTCCTCATCTGCCCTGTTTCTAAAACAATGGCTCTCAATTACCAGTTAACAGTAAATTAGAATATTAAAAGCTACTCTGAACAAAGTGGTGAGGAAGGCTGATAAAGGTGTGTGACCTGGTGAGAAGTCTGCAGATGTCTGTCAGCAGGCAGCACCGCGCCTGCAGGCCTGTCCGTCTCTGACGCGTAGCTGCGGCCTACGGACTTGAGATGGCCCCCGTGCTTCCCGGCTAATCCCACTTTATCCAGGAGAGACGGGCTGTCAGATCTGGGAAAGGAGCCGCGGGGGCACAAAGGGACAAAAGCGGGGCAAAGGCATGAGTTTTAATACATGTTAATGGCTGTTTAACAAGGCTTCGGTCTGGGCTTCACGAAAAGAGGCGCACTTACAGGTTAAAAGCTCCGCTGAGAGCTTTTCAGAGTCCGTTCCCAAAGAATAAGTTCATTAAGACAAAGAATCTGGTGAGAACACAATCAAACTGAGGCTCATTTAAGGCCAAATGCCTCTGGGAACCACACCTGTGGATAACAGTCCGAGCAGAACACACAGAAAGCTGCTCAACGTTGCATTTGCCTCATGGGATTAAAAACCCTGTCACTGAAGGCCGTTCAGAAAACACGAACGGAGCTTCACGTTTTCCACATTTTGTTGTTACAGACCTACTCCAAAACGAACTGAATTAACTTATTTCCTCACCATTAGACCACCACACCTCATGTGAGCAAAGTGAAAACGGTTTGTTTGAAATGTCTGCAAATTTATTCAAAATCATAACATTGATAATAAATTACCCTGCCTGATTAATCCCAGTCTTTTCCCAGCACCTTGTTTTAGTACCTTAAAGAACAACCACACCCTCTAATCTTCTTGGGTGCATGTCCACAAGCTTGGTGCTCCTGTTTTGGGCTATTTTCCACCATCCTTGTCTGCAGATCTTTGTCAGGTTGGGTGAGCAGCGTCTGTCGACAGCCATGTTTAGGGTTTTCACAGCGGTTCAACAGGACTGAGCTATGGGCTCCAGCTGAATCACACGGGGACATTCGCCGACTGCTCCTGCTCCTGCTCTGCTGTTACCTCACCTGTTTGCTCTGGGTATTGATATGTTGAACAGCATTCTGGGGCAGATTTTCTTGAATAACCTCTCCAGATCTGGCTGCTGTCATCTCAACCTCTCAGTGTTCCCAAGCTCCCGCTGCAGACAAGCCTCCCCACAGCATGATGCTGCCATGGCCATGCTTTATGGGAGGGGTTGTGTTGGCCAAGCGATAAGCAGTTGCTGTTTTCCTCCAGAAAGGAAATGGACGGCCCCGGCCGTCTGGGCTGGTCTCATCGGCAGAGACGATATTGTTTAGTTCGACTAAGACACTGTTCTACAGAATTTAAGTTGGTTGTCATGTCTTGATGGTCACGCCACAAAAGCCTGACATAGCGCGTTTCCAATGGCTGACCATCAGGATGTTTCTCCTTTCTCCACAAGGGAAAAACTAGCACTCTGCCTGAGTGACCATTGGCTTCTTGATCGCCTGTATGGCCAAGACATTTCTTCAGAGATTGCTCCATTTATCCAGCAACCAGACCCTACTGACTCCAAATTTCTTGTATTTCCAGATAATGAAGATTATGTTGTTTTTGTGTCCTCTTATGTTCTCAGAAGTCTACAAACAAATCATTTGACTTTATTGCTTGGTTTCTGCTCTGATATGCAGTGTCAATTTTGATACGACAGACTAATGTGTTTCTTTCCTAATCATGACCAATCAACTGAATTTAGCCCAGGTCAACTGCAGTAAAGGAGCAGAAATATCTAAATAATGAGCTGTGGAAACACGACAGACCTGCACTCAATCCTGAGGGTCATGGAGCGCTGATACATGTGATTCTGTTCTTGATTTTTTAATTTCAATAGAAAAGGTTAAAAGAAAGCTAATTTCTCAAATATTTTGATGAAAATGTTTATGTTATTATTTTTGGAATAAGGCTGTAAGATGAAAAAATGTGGAAGTGAAGTGCTGGGAATAGTTTCCAGCTGCACTGTTACAACAGACTTTCTGATTCCCTCGTTTGGCTGTAAAGCTAATTTTTAGCTGCCTTTTCAGAGCAAAGGTTTAACGCAGTACCAGCATCAAATTTATATGCACTTACTTATTTTGCAGCCATGGAGTAATTATTCAGATTGAAGTCCCCAACCAGTGTTTATATCAAAAACCTTTGTGAATTAGTTCTTCTTGATCCAAAACAACTGCTTAATAATCATTCAAAAAATGTTTAAGCTTTGCAAATGTAAATAAGACATAAGAAAATAGGAACTGTATGATAAATAAATAAAAGTAAGAGCTCACTTCAGAGGAACCCGGTAAAATTTACCTGAAGCCAACATGAAACCTGCTCAGGAACATTAGACTATATAAAAACATAATTTAGTTGATTATATTTACCATTTTGCACTCATGCTTTAGTGTCTGAAGGTTAAGTAATCATCTTATTTAAGTCAGCTCACCACTTGTGTTCCAGATTGCGTCGCTTTGATTCTTGTAGCCATTCTTCATGCACTCATCGACATAGGATTTAGGGTCGGAGCCCGACATGAGGATCTCCCTCAGCAGAGCGATGTAGGCTATGGCCAGCCTCAGAGTGTCTATCTTGGACAGCCGCTTCTCATAGGGGAACGTTGGGACATGGCAGCGGAGCTCTTCGAAGGCAGAGTTGATGCTCAGCATCCTCTTCCTCTCCCTGATGTTGGCGGCATGCCGCTGCACCTTGTACGGCTGGTGGAGCACCAGCCGCTGCGTCCTGCGCTTGGCCGCCTCCAGAGGTTCTTCTGCGGGGCATCCTTCTCCCTCGGCACAGGCACCGAGTCCCGGGGAGGGAACGTCCAAGTCGGTGAAGGTCAGCTGTGCGTCTGACAAGACAGACTGACAGCCGAAAGTAGACCAGGGGGAGAGCTGGCCACTGGCCGCCTGGCAGTCCATCAAGAAAGATTCCAGCTGCGTCTGGAAGTGGAAGTTCTGGTCCATCTGTCCCCAAAATGCAAAGTCAGTGGAGCCATCCTGATCAAAGTCTAAAAGCAGTCCAATATCCTCCATGTTCTACCTCTTTATGCTTTAACACGATCCGATGAGTTAAAGAAGTAAAGGGCAATGAGACAACAGGGAGCCTGAGGTCTACCTGAGCGTGTCTCTTCTGGGCGTCAGCCTCACGGGAACATCTCCATTAAATAGTGCCTTCACGGTTCTCTGCGGCTCGCCGCGGCCAGATTGTAAAGGCTGAAAGGGAGCTCTTAAGGACTCCTCGCCACTCTCCTCTGATTGTTCATCGCTCCGACAACAAAAAAACAAAGAGATGAACAGATCTGTGAGCGACTAAAAGCCCAGAGAACACGTGTCTAATTAGAAACTTCCCCTCAAGTAGTCCCGCTAATATCGACACAAAAACATTCAGGATTTCTAGCAGTGGAAGATCTGAGTGCTGAAGCACAGCGGGCCACGGGCGCCCAGTGGCTCCTGAATGGGATTGTTTCATCCATTGAAGCTCAGCTGACAACAACCACTGACAGAAACACATGGAAGGCCTTTCTTCTTCTTAGCTTAACAAACAAGAACATTTGAAAGCAGAATTAGCATATTTAATGCTTTTAGCGTTTCCTTGCAGTGGATTCTGCACACTAGCTTTCAGAAAGACCTTCAAAATGCTGAAAATTCCCACAAAATTAACCCAGCGCGACCAACGTAATTTGGGTAAGGAGGCCACATTAATACTTGCCTAATTTGCAAATGACACGACTAACAGAATGGCTAACGACCGAGGAGATGCACGCTGTAATTATGCTGCAGCTTCATCAAATAAACGAGGCCTTTCTTGGGGTTGAGAGGAGGACAGCACAGGGATAGAGTCTAATTCAGCAAAGATAAATGTTTGCAAGCACATGGTTTTGATTTCAGAAAGTCCTTCAGGATGCTAATTTAAAGGGATTCTGCTTGTTGCAGTAAACACCGACAGCAAGAGGCGCTTTGATGCAGAGAGAGGCTGCAAACAATCTGGTCAAAAATGAAACACAATCAAACAGGTGAATCATGGGTTTAAGTTTTTCGTTGATTGATCGAAGTGCTTTATTTCTAACACTTTGGAGGAAACAAATGAGCAAGACAGCAAGATAAGAAAGCAGACGTTGCAAAACAAATAAGCAAACCCTCAAGATGTTCCATCTGCCCGTTCTGCGTCAGTTCCTTGTCGGAAAGGGAGTGTGGAGCAGTAAACACTTACGAAATCTCACTCTCTCTCGCCGTTTTAAATTTGTGGTCAGTCAGGTACTTTTAATATCTTTCTTTTAATAACTCTCTGATCAAACGAAATGCAAAGCAAACAAATTAATAATAATAAAAATAACCAATGAATATTGTAAAATAAGTAGAAAAACTTACAGGTTACAGAGAAACAAATGAATAACTAATTGGCCACCCATAAATCCCATATATCCCTGTTTATAGTCAAGCCCTGTCCTCATTCCTATACTGATCAACAATCATTCCTTTATACCTTATTTTAACCCTTTAACTGTCACGATGCGTCTTCACTCAGTGCATTTCTGATGCATTATGAAGCAGTGTGCATTTTGTTTGCACGCCGCTTCAGCTCCACATTTAGATTATTCCACAGAAGCACGGCACATAGGGAAACCCAACAGGTTATCTTTGTTGTACGTGCAGTTAAGGTTTTTACCTTTAAATTGGCCATCAAATTATATTCTCCCTCTCGATCCTTGAACATTTTCTGTATATTGCCTAGTAATATGTTGTGTCTTGCCCCAAGAGTCACAGTTATATACGTTATTTTATTGATTGACAATAACCTAAACTTTAAATGTTAGGTAGAATGATTTATAAGTCTTAAATTTACATTTTTTTCCAATGTCATTCTTCCTTTGTTCAATATTTGCTCTGGTATTTTACTCTTATCTTCTACTCTTGGTGTTTTTTTAGCGCTAACTTTAGATTAGACTGATCTGTTCTTTTTTCCTTCTTCTTCTCTTTTTTTCATAGCTATTAATTGTGTGTAAGTGTCTGTGTGTTTGGTACTGGCCCACCCAAATTTCCCCATTGCGGGAGAATGACGGAATTCTTATCTTTATCTTAATTTAAAAAAAGACATTTACATCTATCTAGAAATATTAAAATGAACCACTATTTAATGCATTACAGTACACAAAGGTGCAATTATGACTTCCCAAGTGAAAGTGGGGTTCAGTATATTTCTGATGATGATGTAAAATGGCCTATGGAGGTATAACCTGAAACTTTCTGACTGTTTTATGAGTTCTGGGGCTAGCCTGAAAAACTGTAATGCCTACAATAAACGAGCAGCTTCAGTAACACGTCGTTACATATGCTGTTACCATCAGACTTGTTACGCCTAAAAATGTGCATAATCATAAAAGAAGCGGAAAAACAACTTATTAGGCTATTATCCTATAGATTTTATTTGTTGAACCTAATCAGATGGCATCGTGGGTTTGGCTTTGTAATAGCTAAGAGAGTTGGCTCCTAGAGAGGCCTTGTAAGGACCCTTTACCGCCTGCCAGCAGCAGCTCTCCCCCAGCTGACGGCCACAGTTTGGTTTGCTGCCGGCTCAAGAGACGCCTGTCAGATCCAGATCCGCTTTATTGTCTGTACAGACACTGAAGTGGGCTGAACAGTTATAAAAGAGCGAAGGGACTCTTAAAGGTTGAAACAATCGAGGGATGAATAAATGTCCCCAGAACCATCAACATATTCAAATCAGCAAAGAAACTTGTTCTGTCCTTATTGTAATTTAAGATGTCTTGCATTGATTTATTGAAATACATCCTACTCTGGAAGTGTTGTGAGATCCTTTCCAGGAGTTAAGGCCAGCCTGGAGGAGTCCAGCACGCCTTGGACGCTGTGCAGAAACACATGCTCCCAATTAGGCCTGTGGTTTGAAGCTGTTCCCCACCTGGGAATTACAGTGTGAAAAACAAGGAAGGTAATGAAACTGCAGCTCAAACCCACATCGCCGACGTGATCCACACACCTGTTCTTTCATGTGCTTTGTAATGTTATGATTGGTTCATCAGTGACGGGTTGGAGAGAGGCCGTGTCACTTCCTGAAGATGATTTGTGCTGCTAAACTCTGACAAGGACTGTGGAATCAGAGCCAAAATGCTCTACAGCAGCGCTGCTGCACATCTCATCTGTTGTATTCAGTTTCTTTTGTCTGTTTTTTCCTCCTTATCCTCTCTGCCTTTACGCTTACTTCCATGTATTACAGCGGGGGAATAGTTCCTAAACTGTTTAGCTCTTCTTCGCTAAATACCAGGTTTTTCAAATGAGACGTGTGAAAAAGAGTAGAATAATTTTCTAGATTCGTAATTTAATTTTAAATGTTTATTTTGTTTGTAATTGTTCAGATTTCTCATCAAATTGTGTGTTTCTACAACTAAATGTGGGGAAAAGGAAACTTTCAAATGTTCACCCCTTTCTTACATGATGATGAGGTTCTAAATGTCACATTATGTAGATTATGTTAATTCACAACTGAAGTAAATGAATAAATACATCAACAACTTGTATTTGTGAACCTGGTCCTACCATTAGAATGTGAACACAATAATTCACAAATCTTACCGGTTTTCTAACTGAAACACAGTGAAGTTGGTTTTAAATGTTAAATTTCAGAGGGAAAAGGCACTCAGCATGGGTAGTTACGGCACGTTTTGGTTCACTCTCACCTGCTTTGGTTTCTACTGGGGATTCTTGAAATATTTACCACTGTACTTCCCTGTTGAGTTTGATCCGTTTAAAGCAAATAACAATGTGCTTAAACTACTAATCCTTGTTGGTGTTGGGCTTGTTAACTCTGTAATATAACTAATTTGCTCCGTATTGACATTATTATAAAAATATCCTCTGAGGTGCCACGGAGGGAACACCAACTATCACCAGTGATGCTTGTACCACAGTTTGAGAATCATTTCTGTAAGATAAGTTGTTCCTTTGATTGTTGTCCTTGGTTAATCTCTGGAAACAAATTTAGGACCAGGTGCACAATTGCTCACGCACTGAACTCAGCGACAGACATAATTCAAAGCATGCATAACACAAGGAAAGATTACGTTTGTAGTGCTGTGTTCAGTGACGCACATCTTGTTTGTTTGGGTACAGGGCTGATACACATCTGGGATCCGAAAACCTCTGGGATCCGTTCTGGCTGCTATGAGGGAATGGCACAGCGGCCAAGTGTAATCTCCAGGCCTGAACACAAACAGCTCTTTGATCCGTGCTGGGACCGAGCCATTAGAATGTCACGGCACATTGAAGTGATAGCTCAGAGCAGAAGTCAGCCTTGACCATGGATCACCATCCAGATTGCTCCGGGCTTTTTTTTCTTCTTCTTTTTTTTACCTTTAAAGGTAAGCTGCAATCAGCTTTAATGCAATGAACAGTATGGGCCACGGCATCAAAGGGCATACCAGTGAGACCAACGAGCATAATGCAGGAAATACCTCCGCCAATTGCGGACAAATCTCTTTTGCGGGGAAAGGGTTTTTGGATTTTGGGGTGACATTTGTGAGTTAAGCCAGCATTAAATGCTTAATGTGTGGAAAAATGCATTCAAGCCAAGTGCGGTGCATCTGCAGATAGAAACGGTTATTTAGTAAAATGTGCAACATTTAACCTAAATCCTGAAGTTAGAGAAGGAGTTTTCTGTTGTTGTGACACTTCTCTGTGTTTCAGCCTCAGATTGTGTCTGGAAAACGCATCACGGCTATAAAGCGAGGCTTGAGCAAACACCCCTCCAGGAGCACCACCCCTCTCCTTGGACTTTTAGGAGCCTGAAGTTGAATCTCAGGGCTCCAAGTGATAACAAGACTGGGTGTGTTTACAGTGCACGAAAACCAGGTGGTACTCGGATAACATGACTTCATAACGTATGCGTGTGAGGACAATCAGATCACGTATTACTTTTTTACTCCACAGCGATCCCAAACAGTGCATTAATTGAGAGGTATCTATGAAAGAGACCGCAGACTGGAAATGGGTGAAAACAAGGAAATGTGCCATCTGCAGTATTTAGTTGCAACACCAATAAGAGTTTGACAAAATTACCCCAAACTATCTGGCAGCAACAGAAGTCTGTTCACTTTTTGTGACTGAAGATCCAAATGAATTTAGTACATTTCTTCAACTCAAAGACAGTGAAACTGATTTAAATCCTGAAAAACACATCTAAACGTTCAGAGACAAAGAGACTGGCCAAAAGAAATTCCAAAGGAAAAGCTAAAAAGATTAATTATTTCTTAAGAAACAGACTAATGAGCTCTTAAGAAACCCGGTTTGGACTTCTCTCAGCCAAGCAAACACAGACACATTTCTAAATTACCTTTCATTTAACAAAAAATCTTAGGAAACTTTGCGAACAACCAATTGGTTTTGTTCCTGGAACAACAAAACTTTTTTGATAAATACTAAATCTCTTTCTTATAAAATCACTGAACAGAAACTGCTTTGCTTAAAGTCTTCAGTTACATATTGATGACCACAGACATTGGGGAATTTACCGTTTTAAGTCTTAGACTTTTTAGCAGCCTTTGAAACTGTCGATCACACCAGCTCCGTTGGCAGATTTGATAGTTTGGTGAGGATCTCAGGGACTGTTTCAGAGTGATCCAGACTCTACCTTTTATACAGACACTACCATGGTTCTGGCAAAAGCCTTTAAAACACATCCAAGATAACTCTCAGGGGATTGGGCTAAAAGTTTAGCAGGTTTATTAATGCAAAAGGTGAATTGTGAAACGGTCTTGGTCCAGGAAGCGTCTCCGGGTTTTGGGAGGACAGGTTGTAACGGAGGGAGACCAGTGAGGAGGGTCCAAGGGTGTCTACCAGCTGTGGAGGTTCTGATCCGGGGGTCTTATTTGGTCTGTGTCATAGAACAAGAGCTTCAGGAGTACAAGGACACAGGTACACGTGGAACTAGAGATACAGGGAAAGATTAACAAAAGGCTAGCTTTTAGGGTTAACACTTCGGCATCAGATGACTGGCAGTTTGCTCCTCAGGTGTGCAGACACACTCTGCTCAGCTGCGCCCTCCAGTGGCCACCTGCTGCTCAAGACGGAAAAACCACCACAAGACGCATAGCAGCCCAAAATCCTGACAGAAACCTCAGTGTAATATAAACCACAGCGTTTTAGATTCTGCTGATCTAAAATATGGGATACCTCAAGGCTCTGTTTTGGGTCCACGTCTTTTCACTATACAGTAAATAGTATGCTCACCCTCCTGGATGGATCATTAATATTTTTCATCATGTCTCTAAGCAGTTTTATACAGATGCCATTTAGCTGTACTGCTCCAACATGGATACTGAGCTCTTTAAATTGTCTGAGTTGCTTTGGTTCCAGACAGAAATCCCAAACTGAACGAGAAATATATCCTTTAAACTGAAATGAAGAACTGTGAAGACTGAATCATTACCCCAGAGATCATGGTCAATCAAAACAACTGTTTTTATTGCATATCTCTAAAGTAAGGTAAGTAAGAAGGTTATAGTTATTTATGCTTTCATTTCCTCTTATCTAGATTATTTTAACTCAATTTTAACGACAGAAAAGCTCTTAATTGCATTCAGTTGTGCCAAGACTCTGAAGCAAGAATATTAATAGGAACAAAGAGAGTTGCAGACATCTCTCTTGTTTCAGTAAAGTTGGACAGGTTACCTGTAACTTTTAGAATTCACTCTAAAACTTAATTTTCAAGGTCAAGGACCTTTTATAAATTAATGAATTGTTTAAGCCCCACACTTCAACTCAAAACAAAATCTACTCAAAGTCCCAAGGACCAAATTTAATTTTCAAGGAGCTCAGTCTCAAGACTGTTTCACCTCGGCTGTGTAATGACAGCCGAGGTGAAACTTTGTTTTGACGTTGTCTTGACAGTCTGCACTAATGTAAAAAGCAGATGTGGATCTTTTTGTTCACTGAGCTTTTATATTTTTTTTTTTTAGTTTTAATTATCCACATTGCTTATTTTTTTCTTTTGATTTTAATTCCATTTAATGTTTTGTGCTCTGTCTTTATGAAGCACTTTTCAAAAGTTTTTGTCTGAAAAAGATTGTTTATAAAAAAATTTACTTACCGTATTTGTTCACAGCAAAATAAACAGTGAATGATAATGCATGGCGATGCTACATAGTTAACATTTGTCATTATAATTCCACATGTTTGTTCTTGTATTTAAAAACATTGAGATCAAAATTTGAACAGAAGATTTGAACAGTCAGCAAAACCTTTAGTAGACCAGTTAACACCCCCTGACGGTGATTTAGAGTCATAACAAATTGTCTAATTAAAACTGTTACGTCTAAAAATTGGTTGTAGCCCTGTTGTAAAGGGAAAAAAGTTAATAATAATAACAACCCCTGAATTAAATAAATATTCTTTTATTTGTACTCTTTATATAAAAGTGCTAGGATTAGCACTGCGGCACAGCTAGCTCTTGCAGGAAGTTGGAAAAGTAGCGTTATAAAACTCAATAAATACTGACACTAAGGTTTGTCATGTCATATTGATGGTCCAATTATATAATGTTAGCGAAACATATTCACATTTATTTAACATTAGTCACTGCACAAAGTGAGTCATACTTAAAAGAGGCGTCTTGCTGGTGTTGTGCCCTTAACCATCCTCCTTTTTATATAGAACAGGTGTTATTTTTGCAAACAAATAAAAAAATGGTTTACAAATTGAAAGCTTAAAAAATTTAATCATTTGTTTATCATGCAGTTAATCTTTTTTTTGCGTAGCTCATTTCATCCATGTTTCCTTGCAAAGCTGTCAAAGTGGCTTCATGTCATTATTAGGATTTTATTTACATTTTTACAAAACATACTAAAGGAATCAAATGGGAAAAAATGCAAAAAGACATACACAACCGATTGAAAGGAAATACATAACTATTACCAAGGAAGAAAAAGACTTTTAAAACAGAAAAATTAGGAATGCTTAATTAGATATGTTAAAGTCTGACCACTTTCAGCCTATTAATGTAATATATTATATCATACTATATGAGATAGTTGGATAAATATTGCTGTGAAATGGTAAACTTGATGCATACTGTTCATTCTTTGTCAGATTTACTGTATCTGAAAAATATATTTGGATTATTTACTAATCAACAAATTAATTCTGTTTAAATTTTTAATAACTACCTTTATTGAGCAAATCTGTAATAAAACTCTACAAACATAAACTTTACCATAGTAACTTTGAAATGAAACTGAATTTAATAAATGAATTCATATGAATAAAAACAGCTTCAGTTTTATTACAGACTTGATGACATTTGTGCACAGTTTGCACTGTTTGGATTAATATATGTAGTTTCACCATTAGACTGGTAAGTGAATATCACATAAATTTAATTAGCGTAACCACTTAAATTGAACTGACTGAAATTTGTCATGCAGCTTAAGTGCAAAAATCCTGCATAATGGAGCATATTTTGTAAAGACCAGGTGTAAAAAGACATTTTCTGTCTTCAAAACAAAGAATGAGTGCAAATTGTTTGCCAAGAATGAGCTGATAGGTGACTTGCCACGGTTGTGGCAGCTAAGTTACTTTAGAAACGATTGCTATGATAAGTTGAATTTTTCCATCTTGCTCTCAGACAACCTGTGCGGTAAGAGCGAGTCATATCGGGAAGAAATTGCGCATGAATGACTCATTCAGGGCAGCGACTCATTGTCAGTAATGGGGCTTTTCACCAAATCCCAACTTCCATACACCCCTTTGTAAATTAAGTCAGATCACTACAACGAGCATCAGTGTTGTTGCCTCAAATCTCATATGATGTTTTGGGCGGAGGGGATACTTTACTGCTTGTTTCACAGTCAGGATAGGACCCCAAAGACTAGTAAATTTAACATACATTAGAGCAGCCGTACTGTCTCAAACCAACATGTGCTACATATGATTGACCAGTTACTGTAATCAGCAGCTCCCCTCTAAAAGATAATTTCCTTTTTTAGAGCTTAACCTTTGCATATTTGCTGTGAACCTGATGATTTTGTTTGCAAACTGTACGTATAATTTATGGGGGACACTCCTGCTCCGAGCAGATGTTAATAGGCTCCTCCTGCCACTCCACATCCTTAGAGCTCAGCACTGTCAAGTCCATGGAGACGCTCGCACACAGGCCTGATGGTCAGGAGATGGTCTTAACAGGCACAAGGCTGTCTTAGGTCACTGCAGAGATATTCCTGTGGACGCGCTCCTAGCATAAACACCAGCTGTCCTTAGCTTTCCTTGCTGTGACCTTGCTGTGTAAGTCAGCAGAGATGCTAAATGTATTCCCAGTATGACTAATTGAAAAAAAAGTTAGTTTAAGGGTCCAAAGTGAAGCGCTTCAGGCAACGGGCAATGGCTGAACTCATCTACAGTACAAATGTTTTCAACCATCCCAATTCTCACAATTTTCTTAAACAGCCATTTTTAAAGAGTTCTCAATCCAGAGGACTCCAGAATTTCTGAAGTTTTTTAATGGTATCTTTAACATTGTATGTTTAAATTTGGCTGCTTTTCCACTCATTCTTTGTCCAGTTTATGCCTTCTGTCCCATTAATACCTGCAAATTGTCCTGTGTGTACTTAAAAATTGGGAAAGAAATAAAAAAATCGGAAGACAATAGATGTCCAACAACTAGACACAAAATCCAGCGAAGACTTGTGATCGTCACATTAAAATATGGCGACACTGTACGATATGTTTTCAGCTAAAGCTCATTTGGACTCAGTTTGTTGGTACTAAAGCCTAAAGTTTTACCTACAAAAAATGGAAAACTATGTATTTTCAATAGCCTGCAAGCAAAAAAGGGGCAACAGGTAATGTGATGAAAATCACTGACAATTCAGAGAAAAATTTTGACCTTCAAAAAGACTAAAGAAATATTGATCATTGATCGCCTTATTAGATGACCAGGAAACCTGAGAAAAAAAAACAAAGATGTTTAAAGACTTTTTACACAGTGCTATCCGTCCTGTGGACTTTCCACTAAATGCCCTGCTAAGGATAATGAAAGTATTTTTGCCATTTCCTTCTTCTTGCAATGTATTCTGGGGTGACAGTGGCGCAGGAGGTGGAGAGTTTGTCCTACAATTGGTGGGTTGCCAGTTCGATTCCCCGCTCTGACCATCTTAGTGGTTATGTCCTTGGGCAAGACACTTCACCCGCATTGGGTGGTGGTCAGAGTGCCCGGTGGGAGTGATGTATGGCAGCCTCGCCTCAGTCAGTCTGCCCCAGGGCAGCTGTGGCTGCTACAGTAGCTCACCACCATCAGGGCATGGATGAGTGAATGACTGATTGTGTTGTGAAGAGCTTTGGGGTCGTTGGACTAGTTGAGTTTACCATTTACCTGATTCTCCAGTAATATTTATTTAAACAAAGGCAAACATCGCAAACTCAAGTTAGGTTTAAAAAAAAAACAACAACTACTAATACGGACGTTTATTTTTCCATGAAATGATGATGAAATGATGTAGGTTTACTTTACACGCTTTTTCATACCTGCAAACCTGGTGCTAAACTGTGCTAAACTGTGACCAGTGACACAATAGGAAAATCCTGCAGAAACTATGTTGAATAATATTTCATTCAAAAGATGAGACACAATCACATTTTCAGAACCCAGATTTCAACTAATGCCTGACCCTTTTGGTTTTTGTAACATCAGGGGGGTTTTATTGGTTTAGATTTTGTGCTTAGTTATATGACATTTGTGAAGTTTGCTGACAGGCAGATGTCTGATATCAGTTTGCTGTCAACTCAATTGCAACCCCTCAGTTTTATTCTTTATGTAACGTTATATAAAAGAACACGCTAACCAGCTGCAGAAATGTATCTTCTCATTTGCTGATGCACCCTCAGATTAAATGTTCCACTTATATTGTCATCAGAATGAGATAATTAAGTGAAATATTACAAAGAAAGAATGCAGTGGAGCAGAAGCCTATTTCACTTTGATCTGGAGTAAAAGCCATCCTTCCACATGTGACAGTCAATGAGCAATCCGCACGGTACTAATGTGGAGTGGAGGGTCAGGCCACTTCAACTAAGACCTCAATTTATTTTTTGACTTGACCAAAAATAGATTTATTTATAAATGATTTTCTATTAACAATAACAGAATTGAAAAAAAATAGAAAAAGAAAACAACCCAACTGTTCCTAGAAAGGCATCAAAAAGAGAAAAGAAAACATTCAGATTAACAAGTCAAGGCCTTTAAAATCCCAAGGGTTCATATGTAATGCAATGAATAAACTCTCGGGGAAAATAAATATCTACTACAACAAATATGGTTCATGTCTGAAAATAAAATCTCTATCAAAGTAAGACCAAAGGATGCGAAAAAAAGACATCAAGTTTGGGTGAGTGAGTTGGTTAATGGCACCGATACTGAGAATAATTACAGTTATGATGCAGCAGAAGATGCTGTGAGATTCATTCTGTGGTTAATTACAAAAAGGACAATGAATCTGTTTTGATGCTGGACAAAAATAAATGTCAGCAAGCAATAAGACAAACCAAACATGAGTATCTGTGAAATATGCCTATCATAGACAACAAAAACAATCTAAAGGTTTACCCCTGATACCTATGAGGTCAGGAACAGATGGCTTTTGATACCAGTACACAGATTGTTGGCATTTATAGAGCTGAGTTTCATCTACATAAAGCTCATGACCAAAGCACTTCAAGCACACCAGCTCAAACCTTCATGGTAAAACTGTCACAATTGGGATTAAAAGGAGCACCAAAGGTTGAAGTGTGGTGGTGGCAAAAAGTTTAACAAATGAAAGAAAACTTAAAATACATGAGGAGATACGGCAAGAAACTCAGGAACGAAAGATCGAGCATGGAGAGAGAAACAAGGAGCAGGACATCATCGGAGTAGCATAGAGCACAAAGCAACGGAAGACAGCAGGCATGAAAAATGACAACCAGGCAGCTTACATACAGGAGGAGGAGAAGAGTAACACATGACAACACAGGTGGGAGTAACCAGGTGAGAAATGAGGAACAGCTGAGCCGAGGAGAGGAGTGAATAGAACCTGAAGGGAAACACATGGAGGGAAATCAACAGGGAATATAACAACATGTACATTGAAATAGCTAAGAACAAAATCCACTGACTGATCCATAAAGGTATGAACTACAATAGGAGGAACTAGAAAATATAAACAGGGGGGTAGAAAAGTGGTGGTCCATCACGAAGTTCTTCATAAATATGAAGTGGAGGGAAAAGATACATGATTTTTATTTTTTTAAGGAAAAATCTCTCAGGTGTGGCTTCTCACTGTATTAAGTTCCCAATTTAACATTTTTTAGAATCACTTTTCACTAGAAATGCAAGCTTTTTAGGACGTGTCTTGAATTTAATTGATAAATATTCCCAGCGTTCTTTGCAAAATAGCTGTTTTGGAATCCATCTTCCCATTAACTCTGACCAGCATCCCTGAGGAACAGCACCCACCAGGCATGATGCTGTCGCTACCATGTTTCAGTGTGGGTTAGTGTGGGCGTTGCATCAAAACCCAACAACTCAACAGAAGTAG
Source organism: Fundulus diaphanus (assembly GCA_037039145.1). Classification (NCBI taxonomy): domain Eukaryota; kingdom Metazoa; phylum Chordata; class Actinopteri; order Cyprinodontiformes; family Fundulidae; genus Fundulus; species Fundulus diaphanus. Next base: position 47,727,411 of record CM073132.1, on the reverse strand, counting down.
AATGAAAATAAGCACTAAACTGACAAAATCAACACTAAAATAAAATCAATGAAACCAAACATTTCAGCTCATATGAGACCAACATGTTAATGTTTGGTTTGCAGATTAATTTTTTGTTTGAATTTTAAAATTCTTGTACCAAGGGTCTCAGGACTTTTTCTAGTAGCTCAGATGGGCAGGACCTACTGCATAAAAGGTTTTAAGACCCGGAGAAATAATGTCATCAAACGTTCACACAGCAGAATTTTTTTCATCCTCTGCCTCTTTGCATTATTTTGAGCATAAATTTGTTGAGAAGCCATATGAAGAATACTTTCACTTTACAACAAAAAGTAAAGAAACAAAGAGGTGGAAATGAGAAATCCATTGATGCCTAAATGTGATTAAAGAGTAGATAGGATTCACGAAATGGGTTCAAAAAGCATAATATGCAGAGAAAATTGATAATGTTAAAGTCAAATTTCAGAACCGTAACGACCTGTTACATGTACCAGAACACAGATCTCAAATTCACAGCCGTCAGAGTGGACACACTCACGACTAAAACACCCACCCATACAGCTGATGTCTGAACCAAAGGGATGGAATCTGACTGAGAGATTGATTTATTATCAGTAAAGCCTGAATGACGAGTCGCCTGTGATTTGACAAACCCTGAAGGCTGTTTCCCAGGTCAACTCCTTTCAATTTGTGTTTGTAAAGGCAAAGAAATAACCTGACGTGGGTTTAACAGTGTAACAAGACGTGTGAAGAGGATACTGACGAATATTGTGAGTTTGACGAAGGACAGAAGCCACAGTTGTGTTAAGTTCATTAAAGCAGGATACTGAGCTGATTCCTGCAGCGCCTTCAGATTGTTTATCGTCACACCATCCCGCCAGCTCTCAGACGTGCAAAAACCTTTTTTTAATTCATCCCTTAATCATTAAAATCACTTTGAGAACACAAAGCAAACATTTGAAAGGCTTTTCACACGATTGTGGTGAGATTTAACGCTTATCAAGTGCTATTCAATTGAACCCGATCCAAGTTTTCTGTTTATCCCTCAGCGACGCAAACACTTCACTTTTCTTTGTTATTTCTGTTCCGATTCTTTGACGTTTTGATCAGACCGCTCTTGTGTTGATTCAGACCTCGAAGCCGTCGAGGCACGCAAGCATTTCTAATCAACAGGCGCTGAATTAATCCAAGCCTAGAAGAGAGAAAACTCACACCAAAAGCTCCGGCATCTGAGAACAATTAAATGTCTGGTTTTCATGAGAGCATGGTTTGCTAGTTGACAGTTTGAGTTAAGGAAAGGGGGAGGGGGGGGGGGGGGGTCATTCACTGCTATGTGCCCCACTGCCTGCTGAAATTATACCACCAGTACACATTATAAATGAGGCCTGACCAACTTTGAATCACAATGTCAAAGAAAACAACATCTGAAAAGAAAAGCAACAGCCCAGCATATATTTCGATCCATTTGCAGACGTGAGGAGAGCGTTTCCCTCCCATCATGCACTGTTGCCTCTCATATGGCGCCACCTCACAGACCCCGCGTTTATTCCAAAACAGGGCTGGGGAGCGGGAACCTTTGGTTATGAGTCAGATCTTAAAATATAACATTGAAAGTGACTTTTTTCCTTATATAGAATATAGAGGAAGAGGGTTGTTCTTCAATTATTACTTCTCTTGATTGTAATATGTACAGAGCCTCATAAAATAATCATTTGGTGCTGCTTGGTATTTTTTAATTAATTGTAGATCTGCAAAAAACAAATGTCTGAAGGCACGAGTGAAACAATAACGGAAATCCATCAATTTTCTGCATCCGGTCATAGGATGAACGACATGGCTCATCCTGTCCAGTGCAGACTTTGATGGATTTGACCTCCTTTCTGTGGATTAAAAAAGGCAAGCATCACTGATTTATGTATCCTTATGAAGGTGTACCCCCCCCCCCCCCCTTCCCTGTTGCCCTGGTCCACGTTAAGTTCAGGTCTACCAGAGGCCAGGAAGTGGATCCGAAGGTTCAACGCTGAATCTCAGCTCTTGTGTGTCATGCAGGAGGAAATCCTCTCATGAAGGTTCCTTCCTGTCCTCCTCCTCCACATTGGCTTTCTGTTGCCTGAGATGCTCATTTATCAGTTTATTGTTGGAAGTCTTTGCTGTTTCATCCTGGAAATGAATATGATCAACCCTGAGCATCCTCATCATCAGACTGTCACACAACAACAGAGCATCTTCAGTCAGTGGGTTCTCCAGAACCGCGATAAGACAGACGTCTACAGAGGATCCTTCCTGCCCACAGCCATCAGCATCTACAACAACTATTTGGAGAAACCTGCATAATATGAGTTACCTGTAATTTCCCTCTAGGATTGATACAGTATTGATAAATTGAACTGAATCCAGATGACACTCACTAGACCTCTGTCTCTCCCTCCACCTGTAGCTCAGTCTCAAGGTGAAGGACGTACAGTGAAACCCTTCAGTGGATTGCGAGGAGCTCTCTTGTCTCGATGGAGGTGGCTTCTATCTCCTGCTTTGGGGAGATCAGTGGGGTGTTTGATTTGCCAGGACACATAGAGATGATGTTGGCCTTGTTTTAACCTCACAGCTGAACCTTTCAGGACCTGCATGGGTTTCTATAGTTACCTGGTTGGGATCACTTTATTACTGCTTCTTTATGATTGAGATGGATCACAATTATCTGTGAATACCTTGAACATCGGCCACGTTGCCTCCCGGTAGCTCAAGACACATAAACCCCCTTTCGTGATGATCAGCTTGCCTTTTTTGAATGCTAATGGGCCAAAACAGTAGAATCTGTGCTGACAAGTGAACAGAACAAAGAAAGCCACGTAACTCTCGAATAAAGGACAAAAGATTTGTTTCACTTTAAAATAAAAACACACCAAAAAGCCCCAATATATTCCACAGAGCATTAAATCTGTTATTAAGAATGGAAAGAATCTGGCACCACAAGCGAAAATCTGTCAAGAAAGGGCAAGACCACCCAAACTTACAGACCAGGCAGGGCGTGAATTGATCAGACAAGGAGCAAAGAGGCCAAAAATAACACTTAGGTAACGCTAAGAGCTGCAGAGCTTCACAGAACAGATTGGAAGTGCTGTATATTAAAAAAAAATCTGTCATATCTCTCAGAATTGATCTGAGGAATGTCATCTACCATCAAAAAAATGGTAGAAAATATTCAAGAGTCCAACTTATGATTTCTGAAGTTAACCTCTCGGAATAAAAAGTTTCTGTTGAGGGAAAGTTTTTATCAGCAGGGAAACGATAGAAATGAAGGTTTATAGTAAATACATGTAAGCTCTTAAGGAAAAACAACATATTTGAGCCTTCCAGAGAATTAAAAGTGTGACAAAAGTTCAAGCTAAGCACATTGCTAAAGCATCATTTACATAATTTAGAAGGAAATACTTAAATAACTTAGACTAGACCAAAACTCTGATCTCAATATTTTTAAAAATGTGTTAAATGTCTTAAAGGTTTAGTGAAGAACAGACATGGTAACCCTAACCCTAGGTTGTTATTTCCTGCTGGTTTCAAACTTAACAACTTCAGAGCCTTAAAGTGTTGGTGGGAGTTTCAGCAGATCGAATGGTTAAAATTACATAAATCTATTATACTGTGTTTTCTGGGTATCAGGCAAGTGTGTTGTTATAGTAGATGCTCTGTATGGCAATAGTTACTTCAGTCAGTGAGGTTAAAATGTTAATTATTTAACAATTTAAATGTATTTAATGTAACTCAGCACACGGCATTATCTGAAAAGAAACACCAATAGTTATCTTATCATTTATTATTTTTCTACAGATTAACAAATAGTAGGTGCAAATGACTGTGTCAGCCTAGTTTTGTCTCCTTTCTTCATCTGGCGACTTTATCAGACGTCTTTTCAGCTAATGTTTGGGAAAAAAAGCATTATAATAAAGCAATGCAGTTCTTATGTCCATGTTGGTTGCGAATGTCAAACTAAAACGTAAGTCATATGTTGCTAAGGTATAAAAAACTGTATGAAATTTTTACTGTTCAAAAGTTGTCTTTAACATTTTTTTAAAGACAAAATCTCCATGTACACCACCGAAAAACAAATGGAAACCACTTCCACAACAGATATTTGGGTCAGCATGACTTGCTCATCTCGTAGGTGTTTCCGTTTTATAAATCATGCAACTGCTGCCAAGGACAAAAATCCCCTCATCCTTGCTCAATCTTGGACCACTTCATTTAGACTACAAAGACTGAAGGAAAAGTGTGTTTGAGGACAAGGAGAGAATGAATATCACAGCAGAAAAAAAAGGTTATAGGAAACAGATTGCTAAACATAAACACAAACCTTTTTGACTGGAGCAGAAAAAGGAAATTAGATTCCCAGGAGCTGGAGGAAGGAGTATCGATGATTCATTCTGCTCAGGCTGGAAATGAATAGCGGTTTGTTTGGTGGCGCTAAATTGGTCTGTGTGTACCTGGAGCCTGTTGTGCAAAGCAGGATCAGTGGGTTGTTAAAGAAAAACTGACTCACTTGCTACCCTGATCTGTTACTATGAGCATGCTCTCTATTAAAGACACATGTAGAGTCACCACCTCCCAACCAATTAATTCTATAACAATTCATCCCTCTCTATCTATTGTCTATAGCCACTTATTTGTGATTAAGAGCCAACCTCCAACGGCCATTGTGAACGGGCTTCCCCCTGGACAGGTCGCCAGTCCATCAGAAGGCAACAGACAGACACATAGGACAAACAAGCATGCAGACACACTCTTACATAAGGGCCATTTGGAGAGAATTAGCCAATTATACCTAACAGTTTTGTTCTTTGGACTGTGGGAGGAAGCCAGAGTACCTGGAGAGGACCCATGCATGCACAGGGAGAACATGCAAAGTCCATGTAGAAAAAGCACAAGCCGGGGTTCGAATCCATGACCAACTTGCTGCAGGGTTTTATGATTTTCATGGTCTGGTTAGATAACAGTAGCTGGTTTGATAACATTGTAAAAAACGGGACACACTGCAATGAAATGAGATGTTTTAGGCCGTACATGCTGCGCTAACAGGAACGTCTTGCTTTCTGTAGTTGTGATAGATTTTTATCAACTTCATTTGACCATCATAAAGTTTAGATATCAGGACATAAGATATACAATAATGATGATTTTCATGCAATATATTTATCACAAATGCAAATCAGTCCACTCTGCAAGTGTACTTATCTCCTTGACCTGAACTGATGGATGGATGGATGGATGGATGGATGGATGGATGGATGGATGGATGGATGGATGGATGGATGGATGGATGGATGAGGTTTGAAATAGTTCAGTAAACATGCTTATTACCAAATCTTAATACCAAGTCTTAGCACGTTTCTCTCTTTTGCTTGAATAACTTGACTAGTAATGCCGGGACTCTTAATATTAAGCTAATAAAAAGAACATTTGGTGTTCATATTAGTGTCAGATTTGTGTTGTGGAGATTTGGACCAAAGTGTTGAGAAGAGTTGGGAAGCAGCATGATGAGTGAAGAATGATTTAATGAATAAATAAACAAGGCTTACAGGCAGACAGGGAACCAGGTACACAACATGAATAAAGACTGAACCAAGTAGAATCATGGAAGAAGATGGACGACTTAACAATGAGTCTGACAGAGGGAGCTGAATATAAAGGGGAAGAGACCGAGGGAAACAATGGGTGGATAATTAAGCACAGGTGAACTGAGTGAAACAATCGGGTGCAATGACCTGGCAGGAGCAGAGGGAGAACAGAATCTAAATGGAGAATAAGACGGTGGATCTGATTTATAAAGGATCAGATAACATAATTAATAAGATAACTAAATCTGTCATAACCAATAATAAATAATAAATAACAACCAGTATAAAGTAAAAACCTAACAGGACTAATAAGATCATAAAACTCACTAGACTGGAACTAATCTAACCCGAATATATAATAAACATAAATGCTGAACAGAAAACTAACTGGTGATTACACCAGGATCTAAGGATGAACATCACAAAATAATAGAAGCAGAGCTACTGAAAATATATATAGAATAACTACTAACACAAGTTAAACAGGTGAAAAAGTAAGGATCTGAGGTTGAACAAAAACAACAGTTCACATAAACAGACACCAGGAGCTAACCAAAGTAATCACACCCCTGGGGATCTTCACAATAGATAATAATACACCAGCCCAGGACTCAATGATGTCTAAGCAAGTAAACAATTTAGCAAGCTAGAGGTGCATTTACTGTATATTTAATAAATCAAAACCTACAGGTAGCTGGAAAATGAGAATGTTTAGCATCCACTACCACCAGAAACAATGCCATGGATTAAGATCTAAATTATATTTTCTAGGAGACTAGTCAGCTTCACAAACACTGACTGTTAAACAGGTTCTAGTGTGGACTCTTCAGCTGCTATGCGAGTCCGATGATGATTGCAATTATCAGCGTAAAGGTCTATAAATATTCTGCAAGAACGCATAATGAAGGAACTAAATTATGTTATTTGTTCTTGCAGCCTTAGTTTGGGAGTTTTTGCAGCTTGCTCTTGACACATCCTCAATCAGAATCCCTTGCTCGCGTGATATTTGACAACCATTACATACATATCCTGAAGGAGGATGAAAACGGACTTCCTAAAGGTTTTGCTCTCGAGTTCTTGCGAAGCATGAATTGTCCTGGCCATAACAAACTTTGATCTGTATCTTGTCACTTTGAGTAAAAGAACAAATTTCTCCGGTTTTGCCTATAATGAAAAACCTCAACCATTTCATTAAGGACCAGTTCAGTCTCACCAGTTTGGTTCTGATGATCCAAAAGCATTCATGGATGTTGCAGTTTTTAACGAGGCTGGAGAAAACCTGGTCAGTGATCAAATGTATTTATACTCATATTTACAGTCCTGTTAGAATGTTTCTCATCTTTTTACTGTCAATCCAAGCTCTCCTTAGAGTACGAGTGTAACATTTGATTATAAAACACAAACATGTACCGCCTAGAATAACTTCTGTAATATATATGGTGTGGGATTAAAGAAAAAACAAAATGACTGTGCCTCTATTGCTATTTAACAATGTCCTTCAGTTATAGTTTATGTAAAAGTGTTTTAGTTCTATAAAGCTAATTAAATCATACAAAGTCTTTTAGAGAAAGAAATATGCGCCCATTAACATCGTGTTTTATGTCTGCATCTTTTTATCCCTGACTGGCAGGATTCCCAGCCTGACCCTCGTCTCCTGTCACCCCCTCCCGTTCCTCTGTCCTTGTCGTCGCTCCGTCTTGCGGAAACGAGCGTAATATTTTGGACTAGCAACACATTTCTTTGATCTTTGGGTCCATGTGGATTTCCTGCTGAATCACTTGAAACGCTGGAGCCATCTAGCCAATTTGATGAGTCACTGCATTCTTGAGGCTAAAGTCATGACATGTCAAGCAGTAAAATTGAGAGGATAACATCAACCAGAGCCTAAAAATGGTGAAAAACAAACCTTAGAAATGTTCAGTGTTGCTCATGAGGAATAAAACAGCAAAAACAATACATGTATTCTTCATCACTTCTGCTCATTTAACTGAAAATATTTTTTAGTGAGCCCTTTTCGATCATTAAAGCTACAACTGAGAGTCAACAGTTTCAGTGATGGGAAATGAAATAAAATTAAACACCTGAATTAAACTCTAGATAACGAGGCGGCCTTTTTCTACAAGCGGTGAGGGAAATCAAGTTTATGACAGGCTTTTCCTGAAGCCCTGACCCTCAAACTATCCATTCTGGAGCAGAAGAAACCAGGACCTGACAACCTGGAGGCCAGCGTGCGGCCAAGCTGATAAAGTCGCAGCGTTTTGGAGCAGTGAAAAATAATTTCCTCCTGAAGATGGGTCTCAGAGGGTCCAACTTGGCTCCAGAGACGGGGAGCGTGAGCCATGCGGGAGGAATTCCACGACGGGGTGAATGAGAACGTCAGAGAGAAATGTCAAAGACAGACGGCGGCGGCAGCCCTGAGCTTGTTTATTCAGAGCCTGATTAAAGCGCACCGTGAAAGAATTCAACATCCAGACTGCTGAATGAATCAAACTGGCTTTAAATATTTGACGTGCTGTGGAAATCTTTGTGTCAGAGCTTCACTGATGGAATACACGTTTAACTATATTAAATAACAAGAGATGAAGCTGAGGAACAGCGCATTGATGAAGTTTGTTCCTGCTGATATTTGATTGTGATGGGATTATCTGCGTTGGTCTTAAATGGTTTAAAAAGAAAGTAAAACACTAAACAGCAGAACCCGACAGCAGAAAATTAGCTTAGAGGTCAAAGTTATAGTTTGTTCTCGTCTAGAAGCTTCCTTCTAAAGCGGACATATCTTGATTTTTAATGCCTTTCTTTTCACATTCAAATCATTCAGTTGTGATCTACATAAAGTGGAGCTGCAAGTTTTGGTCTGAATTTTTCATTATTGTTCCAATGCTCCATCTTTTACCCTGTTCTAAGGTGCGTCTGAGAGCAGCTCGTTTTGGTACCGTCACTTTAAATCTAAAGGAGGCACTTCAGGTCACCAGTCTGTCGCAGGGCAACACAGAGACAAACAACCATTCACACACACACTCATACCTAAGGACATAACAGTCATGTTTTTGGACTGTGGGAGGAAGCTGGAGTACCCGGAGAGAACCCACGCATGCACAGGGAGAACATGCAAACCCCATGCAGAAAGACCCAGGGTTGGATTTGAACCCAGAACCTTCTTGCTGCAAGGAACCAGCGCTACCCACTGCTCCACTGTGCAGTTGTAGTGACTCTATGTACACAACAGTATGTATTTAAGAGCTAAAAAAGTGAATTTTGCATATGTCCCTTAGGCTAACATCCAGTGTTAGCCTCTTTGCAATGGCTGCTCATTTATGTCAGGATTGATTTTAAAGTTTTTTTTGTTTGTTTTTAATTCTCTTAATAGCCCAATGCCAGCATTTTGTCCAACCTGCTGCCCCCCTATACTCCAGATGCTGCGGATGGTTCTTAAATCACGGAGGAAATTGAGAGTAGGGCTGGACGATATGACCTACAATCTTGATATTGAGGTATATTTAGTGGAGGTTTTTAAATATCACTTGAAAACACATTTCTGGTCTCTGGCTTTTAACACATTGTGAGTCTGACATTAATTGTACGTTTTACGTAATTTTATTGGGCTATTTTAATGTCTTTTGGGTTTTTATAATCGTTTATCTTTATCTTGTGTTTTACTTGTGTAGCATTCTGGTCAACCATAAATATCGTATGTTATGCATAAAATATCTGACATATTTGGCATTTAAAAATTATATCACAACGCTTCAGGCCGGCTTTGCACATCTACACCTTTTAAAATTATTATATTTAAGGCACTACTTTGGAAGAGATAGAGAGATATTCACAGTTTGTGCCAATTATAGTTTTTCCCCTTAATTATGTTAAAATCTTATGTACCATTCACCATTTTTGGAACAAAATTACTAGATAAAAATTTGTTCCCTTCTTAACTGTCAATCGCTGTGTTTTTATGATGAGCCAATGATTGGTATTTCTATTTGAAATCTTAATTTTGTGTTTTAAGGGAAGTGTAACCATTGAAAAACTAACGTAAGACGGCACAAAACAATTTAGTGAGAAAAAGAAAATGCTTAAATTGATGTTAAAAGCGAATGTCTGCATACTGCCGACAATATCTGAGGTCTTGCATTCTTGCAACTTCGGCTGTATGGATGAAATGCTGTAAAGAAGAAAATGTGTGGTCGTGACCTTTACAGAAGCCTGCGCTTTTACATTAGTTTGAAGTTTTCACTTTCCCAGGCATTTGTTTTCACTGCCCAGACTTCAAAGAGTACTTGAAAAGGTAGTGATATCTACCAAAACCCTGCATTCATTCCCATTTACACAGGAGGTAAGTGGAGCAATGTGGTTCATATTATGTGATAAGCATCCTATATTCTCAGAGGTATTTTAATGACCTGCAGCCAGTGTTTTTGTGGTACTGCCGTTTACTCCCCTTTGCCACTAAGCATAAAAAAGCCAGTGACTGGGGAGGCTCAGTAAGATCTTTATTACACAATGACACCCCAGGAGTATGATGAAAAAGCAGATCAGTTTTCCTTTTACTCAAAACACTGGCGTTCATTGTGTATCTTCTTTCTCCCCCTCTGCCTGTTTATTTTTCGCTGTCTGGAGATGTCAGGGCGAGTGCACGTTCTTCCCCTGCCGTGACTGTACGAGTGTGTACTGATGGCCGTCAGGAGGGACGGATTGTGTATTGTTTCAGGCCTTGTGGCATGCCAGCTGTCATGGACGGCCTCGGCCTAGGTTTTCCCCAGGCCTCTGCGTTGCTTACTCCTGACAAGTGCAGCCTGTGAGGTCTTTGGCAGCCAACGTCAAACCATCCGCTGATAAGTTTGGACCAGAAATGAGGTCCTCGCCGCAGATGGGTTTTCGCAGTTTCTGCTTAGAGATTGATCTGAACCAGCAGAAACCCAGAGCTGCTGCATTTACATGAAGAAAAGGGTCTGTTGCTCACTGCTTTAAATATCACATACGTAAATATATTAAAAAATGTCTAAAACAATACTGCAGACACGATTTGCTGAAAATAAATGACCTGGCTCTAAATTCTCTAAATTCTTCAGGTTTGCTTCTAACAAGCAGCAAAATGGTTGAAACTTAGACAAATTTGGGCTTTTTAACAGTATAATTATCCAAAACATAGATCTGAACTGGTTCTGGAATGGAAAAGGCAGACTAACATTAACCTTGGATAATTTGGACCCATTGAATGTAGAAAATCAATTGAACTGCAGCATACAGGTAATATTTAACTAGGACTGATTTGCAATGCATGCCTTCATCTTGTAAAGTGGCTTTAGATGGCATTTGTTGGGAACTGGTGCTTAGAATTAAAATGAATTGAGCTGAAATTGATTTAACTGAAAAAACATCAGAGTTCTGAAATGGTCCAAATCACAACAGTATGGTGAATATATAGATTGGATTTAAAAGCCTTTTTTCTTCACTGGACTCTACCAATTCTGCCAAGAACAATGATCCAGTATCCAGCCAGAAGAATGCCAGAGCCTTCTTGATAGTTTCTCTGCAAACTGTGAAGGGGCATATCTCCAAATACTAGTGGGTACGCAAGCACAGTTTTGACCTTATTCAGATTAGAGAAAATCTCCAATAAATCTGCTATTCTGCATTCAGGCCCCGTTACAATTCACAGAAGTTACACATTTCATCAGTTCAATTCAGTTTTATTTATATAGCGCCAATTCATGAGACATGTCATCTCAAGACACTTTCCAAAGTCAAATTCAATCAGATTATACAAAGAGTTCACCCTGAAAACAACAACTACACGTTCAAATGCATCTTTAATGGTCCTAAATTGATTAGATATTCACGCCTACAATGAGTGCATGATAATCTCTCACCACAGCACTGTCAGGTGAAAAGTACCATCACTATTTTAATGATTATTGAGAGTTTTAACACTAAAACTTCGTCATTTAGGAGAGAAATGTGTTTTTGGCACTAGTGTGACGTTTCAGTCACTCATAACCGTAGAGCTGCGTTGTCTGCCTCCGACAGGCGACATTGCAGAAGCCAAGTCTGTCTCTGGGGGCTTGAGTTCAGCCTCATTTAGAGGCATCAGAGTTGGTTTATTTGGATGACTTTTAGACTTACTCTGCTGCCGTGTTCTTTTGCGGTGATCACAAAGGCCAATACAGCGATGGAAAGCTTCCACAAAAATGTCGCACAGAAACGTCTTTGTTTGAGAGAAACCTTTCAGGAGGTGACGCTTTACAAGTCAAACATCCCAGTTTCAACAAGCCTCTCTGTTGTAAACCCGCCAGTTCTTCCACTGCGCCCCACCAGCATCTTAAGACTCAAACAAAAAAGACCGAGACATAAGGCTTTTATTGTTAGATCGGGAATATGTAGTTCTCACTTGTGTTCATAATGTTTATTTTCCTGGAAGTAATACTTCTGAAAATCCACATTTTCCTCCCCTTCAGTGAACAGCATGAGGCGAGTGAGGGGAAGCCTAGTCATGCTGTGGGTTTTAATGCAAAATCGTAAATTTTTTCTGGTGTGCTTTGAGACAAACAGCACAGAGAGTACCCAGGTTGAGTGGTTAAACTGCTTAGATTTTTTTTCTTATCCCATAATTTCTCCTTTCCTCTTAACTGTGGGTAGATGTTTTGCCTCTAAGCTGTAACATGTTATAAATTGAGTGTAAAATGACGGGATTTGATGTATGGGGATTTAAATACGCATTCTGTGCACAGCACACATTGTTTTTTTTTCTATTCAATGCCGTTCCAGCTGGAAGGAGAAACAGGGTGGGTCCACTCATCTTGGGCATGAATCTCAGAATGGTTTTGGGCTCTTAATCCATCCATCTGTTGTCTTCCACTTATCTGAGATTGGCTTGCAGGGGCAACAGGTCCAGGAGGTAAGCCCAGACATCCCATCTCCCCAGGGACATCATCCAGCTCATTCTGGGGGATCCCGAGGTGTTCCCAGGCCAGACAGGATCTATACACCCTCCAGTGAGTTCTTGGTCTCCCCCAGGGTCCCCTCCTACTGGGACATGCTGGTGAACCCCCAAAGGGAGGAGTCCAGTGGGCAAAATAGGCTTAAATGGGACCCAACTAATATTGGTTAAATGTCCCTGAGCAAGGTGAACTACAACCATACACTTCATCTTGCCTTTATAATGCTGCTGGCAAGATCCTGGTTGGACATTTAACTGCTCTTCTTGGCAGATTGAACAGAGTTCATTGGTTGATTAGCTGGCAAAGACTCACCATTTAGTTTTCTGTTTTCTGAACGTTTGAAGTCTGCGCTTCTCAAAAGCCTGAGTTATACCTGCTTTACCCATTCCAAAACAAAACAGTATTAATAATTGTTTAGGATGGATTGTTGGAACATCCCATTGTGTTTAAATTTTGATCATCCTTTGTCTCAACCTGTCACCATCAGGTTTTATTAAATATGTCTAAAATTATGAGCAGTAGTCCAGGAACGGCCTGCCTTGAGCTGGAAGCTTGTGGTACATAGGAGTCACTCTCTATAGTGTAACAAAAATTAACATAACCATGGACGGAAAGTGTCAACTAACTCCTGTTGTCAAATCTACATCAAGTCCGCGGGAATTTGCAGCTGCACAGATGGACAAGCCAAAAGCCCTGAAGACAAAAACCTAAATGTTGGAAGTGAGGCTTTCATGACCAACAGGCACCAGATCACCCTAACACCGTGCTACCCTCACCCTAACCCTACATGGATAAATGGGTAAAAACAACAAATGGGTGGATGGAGATATGGAAAGCAAATGTCATATGCACCAAATCAGTTTGAGATTCATGGCCATGATAAGTTCAGACCTCTGACCAGGATGAAGAACAGAGGACAAAACAATGAAATGTACTGATTTATTTGAAGTTTAATCAAACACTTGTTAAAATGTGAAATAGTGTGAAGAAGAGCATCTTGCTACACATGTAGATTTTTCCTCACTCAGTACAAAGTCGACTCTAAAGTTGGTAACATTAAATATTTCTCTTGGAAGCAAGACGTGGAGAAGTGGGACACCTTTATTCCCTTTTTGTGAAGCGGGACACCTTTATTCCCTTTTTGTTCTAACATATCCCGTCTGAATCGAGATAAAATGAGTCACTTCAGATCAATTTCTGGTTTCTCTCAGATATACAACAGGGCTTTTCAGCATTTTCCTGAGCTACCGCCATCTTTCCTTGGCTGTATATCTTTGCAGATTATTGTGTCATTGTTATTAAAAAGGGTTTTCAGCAAGCACTGTTCAATGTTTTTCTGCAGGCATCTTCCTGTTTACCACAGAAAGATGTCTCCCGCTGATTCTGCCATCACCGTGTTTGCCTTGTGATGATGGATTTATGAGGTGATGTTCCGTCTCTTTACTCCCTTCACTGAGGGGCCAAATAGTTTATTTACTGTTGCAGCAGCTTAGCAAATTCTACTTTTAAAATTAATACTGATTTTATTTGGCGAATTGTTTGTGGCCTGTCTTTTATCTTTAGAAGATGAACAGCTACACTAAAGATTATCATATACATTAATCCTCATCCTTACAAAACCCTCGTTTACATTCCAGTCATCAGACGGGAATTTCTACAGCACCAGAGGAAAATCAGTTTATCAGAACTGGTACTTGTGGAAGGCTCTATACTCACTGTTAGATAATCAAGGGCTCCTGCTTTCTTGGGACACAGATGAAGTAAACCAGGGGTCACCAACCTTTTAGAAGTTGAGAGCTACTTCATTGGTGTTGTGTCATACGAAGGGCTACCTGTACTGACCTTTGAACTAGAAGAGTCACAGTTCACCTTTATTTTATGTAATATAAACATGTTTTTATTTTTTTATTAGTCTTAAATCTATGTATACAAGTATGATTAAATAGGAAGAGCAACTAAATAAAATAACATTTTGGATGCAGCTCACTGGAGGCTTGAGGGCACCACATGTGGTCTTCGAGGGCTACCTGGTGCCCGCGGGCGCCATGTCGGTGACCCCTGAAGTAAACCCTCCAATCAAAATAACATTCTTGGGTTTTAAGCTATTTATGTTAGCCTGTTTTATTGCATTGTGTGTCCAATGCTCCTGGATTATTTTTGAAACTTTCAGTGGCATTACGTAAAGGTAGAGTCTGAGATTTTTCCAGAATTTTCCCCAAGTTCCTTTTTGAATAAGTGTGGATGTGCACAACCGTCTCTGCTCTTCTGCTACACAGGGCGATCGCGTGAAAAACATCTCCCAAATCCACTCTGGTCTTATTTCTTTCTACTGAGGTCTTCGTCTTCTTTTGATAAACTTGAATATGGTTTGCTTCTTGCAGGACCAGAACTCTGATAAATCCCTAGCCTGACTCTCAGCAGATGGATGTAGTTCCACTGAGCTCCACACGGCTCCACACATCCATCTGGAATCGCTGCCGTTGGGAGGGATTTCAATACCACATAAAATGTACGAGCCAATCAGGATCGCCGGGTGGGTTTTCGTAGATGTGACATATCAGAGAAGCGATTCAGCGATTCAGACAACTCGCTCACAGCGAGGAAGCAAGTGGAGACATTCATGCTTTTATTTCATCAGTGTTGTCCAATCTACCGAAAATCAATTCTTAAAGAACACCAGAGAACGTCTTTGAAGGCTTTTATTAGTGGAAACAATGTTTTCGCCCTTCTCCCGAACTAGTTTGGTAAGAGCTTGTAGTGCGTCAGTAACGATGATGGACAAGTGGTTTATCCAATCATGTGCAAGGATTTTTGCTAAGGCCCTTCCTTCTGAAATACATCTCCAGTGGAGCAATCCCAGATGGACGAAATCCATCTGGTGAGAGTCAGGTTAACAAATCCCTGCCATTTGGACCAAACGGCAGGGATATCCCAGAGTTGCTCAGAGTTTTTACAGGACTGGAGCTTCTACAGAGATGTATTTTTTTAACCTCCTTTTTCTGAATACATAATGTATTGACTAGGGCTGTCAAAATAACGCGTTAATTTTGATTAATTAATTTAAAAAAAATTAACGGATTAAAAAAAATAACGCAGATTAATCGATGTCCTATAGGGGTTTTCAATAGGTGAGGCGGGCCTCCCCTGGGGGGCGCCAAAGAGTCACAGGGGAGGCGCATGAAGACAGAGAAGAAGACAGCGCTGCCGCTCAACTCTGTGAAACAAAAGTAGCGATATTCGTGTCTTCTGTTTGAGCGCGCAGGAACCAATCCAAGCGCGCAGTGAAACTACTCAACGCTCAAAACCGGTCTGGCACGGTCTGAAAAACTCTTCTCAACCCGCTGTCCTCGCGGTGAGTTCCATCTCTGCTCGCGCGCTACTTTGCTCGCGCACACCTGCTCGTTACACACTCAACACCAGCTGTGCGCTCGCTCGGCTGTTAAAGCCAATCACAGACAGTTTTTTTTCCCATTCAATCAGAGTATGGCTTGCAAATACTGCATTCAGATGAATTAAATCAAAATGCTGCAGCCTTTGGCAGAAATTACTAAACATCACCGAGGGATTGAAGAAAAACAAATAAAAAGTGTAATATTTTAGCCTAAAATATTTAGGCTAAAGTATTTAGACAAAAATATTAGAGTTACTAAGTGAGCTGTGAAAAATGTTTTTGTCTCTTTTCTTTCCAGCTTCTGGGAGGTGATGCAAAAGTTTATTCTGATCATAATCATCATGAATGTCATTATTATTTAAAGAGCACTTTAACACGAGGTAAAACAAAGTGCCAAACATCAGAAATACATCAGATAAGAGATAACAACTAATAAAATGCTTGTTTGTTAAAATAGCATTAGGTCTAAATTATGTATAATTAGCCTAAAAAGTAGATTGGAATATGGAATATGTTGACATCTGTTAAATTCAGGTTATCTTTTTTATTATCATTTCAGTTGACATTTCCTGTTGATGTGAGTTCAGTTTGACATTGGTGTCTGTCTAGTTCAGTTTGTCTGCTGTTGAAAACAGCACTTTTATGTATCTAATGCTGATTATTCATTGAAACATTTGAATTTAAATATTTTAAATACTTTCACAGCAAAAAAATTATATGTGATTAATTTAGATTAATTAATTACAGAGTATGTAATTAATTCGATAAATTTTTTTAATCGATTGACAGCCCTAGTATTGACTAATGCCAGGATGGATGGACCATTTCACCCAGTATATTCTGAACAGGATTCCCAACTATAACTTTAAGTTCTAGAGATATGTTGCTGTGACATTTGGGTATAGTTTAGTGAAAATTTCGACTTCTTTATCTTTAATTGGATGAGCCTATTTCTGTCGCTACCTCTCTTTTGGCAGCTGAACATTATGTAAAAATCAGGGCAATCAAAATTATTACAGTTACAGGTTTCCACTGAGGTCTATGTCAGTTGAATATGTAGAAAACAGCTCCAGCTGTCAAAAAGCAAACAACCTTGGTGAGATTGAAGGTTCAGGGGAATTAGGTTCTGAGGAATAAAGGTTTAGGTCCGTGCACCTGAACATAACTAAAGTATCTTTGGGTGTAACTGGTCAGATTTTTGACCAAGAACCAAGAAATGTTTTCCAACTATTGGAATGAGTTGAAAAACTGGCTAGCACAGTAGACATTTGTTGTACTCATACATGTTTGTGTCTGTAGGCAGTTTACATCATGTTCCATATTTTTACATGAAGGCAGGTTTGCACTTTATCCAAAATATTCCCTTCTACAGCTGAAAACATTTTCAAGCTGTAGTAGTTTACAAAGAAAGGATTCACAATGTGTTAAGTTTTCAATTTCTTTATCTAAATTTTCAGTTCCTGATTAAATTCAAACCAGAATGCTGAGGTTAGAATGTCGAGCTTAATATCACTGATCAAAGAAGTGTAGGCATCTCACACCTGATTGATTTTGTGCACAAAAAAGGAGGGTGTCATCAACAAACGGAGGATTGAAAGAAGTATAAATAAACTGGAATAAGACAGAGCAGCAGCAGACAGCACTGATGGCCTGTTGTAAAAGGTATGAAGTTAAAAACTCTGCCTTTATCCCTCCTCTCTTCTTCTTTTACTGTTTCTGAGCATCGCCGTAGCTCTCTTTGGCTTCCCTTTGTTTTGTGCAAAAGCCGCCATGAGCAGAAGGAACAGATTTGCAGAACTCCTTTGATCCTGTTATGATTCTTTTATTTGCTTCAGCCACATCCTTCTTTTCCTGCTGTAGCTGCTCAACAAGATGCTTTGAATTAGGAGGAAGGATAGTAGGAAAGGCGAGGGAAGGATACGAGAGAGGAGGGCTGAGAGATGCTTGCAATGATTTCAGAAGGTTCCTATCTAGCTGTCTGTTGAAAGATGTTCGACATTTTGGGATCAACTTATGATAGGTGTTTTGGTTTTCTTTATTTGAATCGAATGTATTTGGCCCATTTGTATTAAAGATATTTCAATTTTGAGATCACTGATCTTTCGACTTTGTCATTCCTGGACGTTTGAAACGTTTGCATGTTTGGATTCAGGATACTTGGATTTCTACCTTATTGGTATCTGGTGGATTTTTGATGTATCGGCAAATACAGTGGATGTCGGTAGCCACTTGGCCTTGATCAGGCTGCCGGCTGCATATGACGCGCTCACTAAGGCGGTGAAAGGACAGTTCTGGAAGGTGGAGGAGCAGAGCCGAAAAGCTGGATGTGCTGGTACGCAGACTGGCTTCGGTGGTTTGAATTCAAGGGGAATTTGGGATAAAATCTGGGAGTGAAGCGCGGAAAAGCCCAACAATTTGGAAAATTGGATTTCACCATTTGGAGCCAGCAAAAGACTTAAATCTGACAGGAAATTTGGAGCAGCTGTATCATAACAAATAAAGTATTTGGTCTGCCTCCCTATCTCTACTCCTGGATTGTTATGGCGGAGAGTGCTCAGAACTCCACCCTGCTTACCCCCTCCCCCCCGCTGACATCTGCGGATGCTTTCTGAACTGTTGGCCGGCTGATAACATCAAGGACAATGGCCTCTGGAGAGTGTTCTCGGAAATATAAACACTTTCACCCAAACAGACACACATAACTGATGCTCATATAAACTGATGAATTTACACGCGACTAGTCTCAGATGTTTACCTTCTGCTATTTGTGTCTCGTCTTGTTTGTGCTTTTTGTGCAAGAGGTTTTTGATATCTCAAACTGTATCCTGTTATAGGATAAAGTATGAGGTATGTTTTTTTTCCCTCCCACCTTCCTTTTGTTGCCTCTATCTTTTCACAGAGTAATGGCAGCGCCATGTGGGCACCGTGTAAGGAGGTCCCTGGCAGCAAGGCCTCAGTAAATCGTCCCCCCCTGAAATGTTTGTGATGTTTCTTATGTTATGGCGATTGTACTGAAACAGCAATTATTAAAGTCTGATTCTGATTCTGATTAATAAAAAAATCTAAAAAAAGAAGTTTGTCTAATCTTAGCATTGAAAACAGGATTTGGTTCACTGTTCCTTTGAAAACACTGGCTGTATTTAGCAAGTTAAAGGCAACTATTTGTGCACTAAAGCCTTATTCTGAGTAAACGTTGTTGAATAGATGGGGTCCTCTTTGCTATGAAATTAAATAGAACACAAAAGGTAATCAGAAGAGGAATAGTTTGTGTTGTACCTAACATTTCCAATTGCAAGAAGATTTTAATTTGTCTGCGGTAATTTTTGCTCTCTTTAAAAATAAAAATGATCCCTGCTGGTTGGCCAAATCACTCTTGAATTGCAGTTGTGGGCCACACAAAATCAGTCCAGGGGCCGCAAATGGCCCCCAGGCCCCACTTTGGACACCCTTGGTTTAGATTTAAAAAATCTTTAACTAAAGTAGTTTTTTAGTAGATCTTTATCATTATTTACTTTTCTCTGGGACACATTGGCATGAAAGTAAACAATCATACATTACTATTAGTCTTGACTATGCAACACACACGATTAATTTTTGGAGAAACTTTTATGATTACTACTAATCACCAATCTTAAAGCATAACAGCTGGAGTCTCCATTATTTATAATATAACAAAACAGGCATGAAGAAATTTAAAGCCTTGGATGTCTGAAGCAGGATGTAGCAACAAATTTTGAGTGGAGAATCTGGTTGTAAGCAGACAGGTTGGGGCAAACGGTCCTCTGCTGACATCTTGGGCACTGGCCATCATTTGATGGTCTTTACTGTGTGAGCACGTAGTAAAAATGTTTTATTAAGGGCAGATTCAACTAATAAAACTAAATATGAAAGTCAGGTTGCTTCCTGTCCAATTTTTATCTTCATCCTTGGCGCAGATAAAACATGTAAGTACAAATGCTGCTGTGACACTGACCATAGATATTTATTGAATGGTCTATCTAGTTTGTAGCTCTCCAAAATATTTTAAAATTATACCTTTCACCCTATAAAATAACTTAATAGTGACAAAGCCTTCATTAAAAATTCTTCTTTTTCGTCCAGGAATCCTGGCTTTTTTCATTGGTTGCAACTAATTATTTGGTTCTTTTCTCTTGATTGATCATAAGATTAATGATAATACAGTGTTTAATTTCTCTCTGATATATTGCCCCACATCTTTAATTAATATTTTTTTTTTACTTCTGTTTTGAAGCTGCCAATACAGTCCATGGTTATTCTTTCTGTCACTTTCTGGTCATTGCAACAATTTCGCTGGACTCATTAAAAGAACAAAACAATGAAAAATAATAGTGGACTTTTTAAAACCCGGTTAGGCCTCCACAACCTGCCCATACCCTTAAAGCTTTTTCAGATAATGTTCATATACTGAAAACACACAGTGTTGGTATGCAAACTGATAAATTTGTTAATAGAATTTGTCACTGATAGCCGCTAATCATAATATTTCAATTGTAGAACTCAAAATATGACCCCAAAACATGCACTTTTGGTCCACTGGTCTACAGAGTTAAATAAAACCTTTTAACAGTGTAAGAAAGGAATTTAACAAGAGATGTACCAATAACAGACTTGTAATACACATAAATAATCCAAACTGACAAACGGCTAACATCTCACTGATCTCAAAGTTGTATATACTAGCATATTAACTGCAAGTTATCTTGAAGGAGAGTATTTATTTTCTAATTTGGTCGGGAAAGTAATAGTGAGAAGGAGAGGAAGTGTAAATGGGTTTCGATCTGCTCTCACATGTGGGATACATTGGAACGTATAAACACAGGTACACACATGCACGCGCTTGTCACTACAGTCCATCAAACGTGATGCGGTTCACACACACTCTACCTACAGCTAGTATTGCACATGTACACATTCACTCAGATTCCCTCTTATCAACAACCTCCTGGCACACGCACACACAGCAGAACCTTTTATTATGGGAAATGTGGCGCCCGAAGCCATGCGATGTGGAAGTGAGCTGTGATAAATAAAGCTGCATCAGAACTTGATATGTTTATGTGGTACAACAAACCAGGGAAGGCCTGTTTCCTGCCTCTCTTTTCAAACAAAGAGCAAATTAAACAGAAAATGCAATTAGCAGAAATGCACATTGTGGCGAGCTGATTACTTCACATGCACTCACACAATTACTCACACATAAACACAATTTTTAAAAATCTGCAACCAAATTGTGTCTGCGTTTTGTTTCTAGGTTCATTCGGAGGTTTTACCACATAGAATATCCATTTTGAACATACAGCTGATACAAATTTGCTGATGGTAATTCACTTAAAAAAGAGTTACAGTAGATCCACAAGCTTCTGTGCTGCAGGTGTCTGAAGATGTTTCACATTGCTATTCTATCTACAAATTACATTTTTGTAATTATATTTGCATAGTGTTGCACAATTGATCACAATACTTTGATGGTTAAACAGAAACTAGTGACGGTAAATATTTGTCGTCACTCAAGCTTTCATACTATGGTATTTTTTTCTGTAGGACCAAACTGAACTCATTTATTCTTTCCAAATAGGGGCCTAGTGGATGTTAAAATACACTTTAGAGAACAGTAGTGCATCCATATTAAAGATTCCTTCTCCAATATCTAGCTTTCCTCTGCATCCAGCTGCATCCTTTGTGTGTTTCTTTATGCAACAATCTCCAAAGCAAACATCATGCAAGGGTCTCTCATTCATCTTGTGATCATTTAATTTTCACTCTTGCAGCTTTCTTTCTGTTACATTTTATCCCTGACGCTCATCTACTGCACTCTGTGCCTTCTACATCTTTATTGTGCAATGCAAGCTGCTTTGGATGGTAATGTACAATCTTTGCAGCTTCCCACATTCACTGGTTTCCATCTCATTCACCACTGGGTATTCTGTCTTGCTTCCTCTTTCTACATAATCAATTATTTTAAAATTGACAGCTATTAGTCGCCCTGAATGCTTCTCTGGCTTTGAATGTTGTCCCTAACAGGAAACATAGGCCTTAAAAAATATAAATGGCAAGCATTACCTGGCTGCATTTGCTTTGAAGACCATTTAAAGAGTTAATATGGAGAAGAGATTTTGTTTAAAGGTATCAAACTTACTTTTTGGGTGACACTTTTCTAAACACAAAGTTTCAGTACCAACCCCGTGTGGTTATCAGTGGTACTGTACTTTAACTTTAACAATCTTCCACAGTTGATTTTATTTTTGATGTGTCCATGTTTGCTCCATGTAAAACCAAACTTTTCCAATAAATGCCATCATAAATCTGAAGATAATTACAGTTTTCTGTATTTTAAGACACAGTGGGCATTTTCTAAGCAAGCTGAGAGCTGTTTTGCCTCCCTTGTTTGGACAGAAGGAGGTTCCTCCTGGTTTTAGTTGCACCATCAGCCTTGATGTCCCTGTCACTCTTGTTTGTCCTCTTGAACTACCACCTGTCCACCTGTCACGGAGGCTTCAGCAAACCTCAGGGCTCTCCCATAAAGTGGGCGGGCTGGTGGTAGAGAAAATAAAAGAGGAAGCATACTGCGGTCAACAGAGCGTCCCACAGTACCTCCGCCAGGAAACTGATTAAAGAGATGGGCTTTCCTAATGGCTGCCTGGGTCTGGAAACCACAGAGGGGGACACGGATAGCTTGGAGAGGAGCTGGAGGAAGAAATTCTGCCTGTAGACATTTATCTTTGGGGCTCATTTTGGGTTTTGGGTTTCCTCAAGCAGACGAAGAGGTACAAATGTACATCAACTTAAGTTTAGACTTTCTGATATAAAAAATCCTCATGATTGCTTGGATTGTGTTTTTTGTTGTGATAAACACTAGATTTAATCTAATTTAGGACGGTATTGGTCAAGCTTTAGAAAGTTGATAGAAACTGTAACTTACTGCAACCCTTCATCCCAGCTCAAGGTTTATGACGAACTGCGTAAAGTCTTTCCTTTTTTTTTTTTATCTTGACATACAAAATTAAGAAAATAATCCTTTATTGACCTAAAAGAACAGTTTTTATCCAGTTGGTGAAGCCTGATAGTTTCCTTTCTAAAGTAAATGAATGCTTAAAAAAAAAAAAACTAGAACTTTATAAGGTCTGCAAAAAGAAACACGCTGGAAGCCGAATTTTTGGTGGCAAAAACATAATGGTTCTCGACCTCTTCAGGGAAACAGAGGTGCTGTGTTTTATAGTACCCTAAACTTTGGGCACTTTTAAATCTTGAGTCTTTCTTCAGTTATACGTAAAAGGACCATCTCTCGTGTTTTATACCATACTCTTGATAGCAACTCGATAATTGCTGATGTTAAAATAAATTCTTAGTTTTATTTAAATGCCTTAGGTGGCTGTAGTTATACATGCAACTAATCTCCCAAATACAGGAGAAATACCATTGGAAATGTATTTTCCTCAAAAGAACATTGACTGAATGAATGAAATATTTAACATCTTCAACTCATTTGCAACACTTGTTAATAAGAGTAAGTAAGTAAAGTCTATTTGTTAAGAGCCTTTCACAGACAAAACCATCACAAAGCGTTGCACAGAAAACCAATAAAATAACCTCTAAAATTATGTGCTGATAAAACAGATGAAAAGCTCGGTCCACCTTGGTCTTAGGGGTGGAACAACGAGAAGGTTCTGAACTTCTGGAAGAAGACAGTGAGCAACAGCATATTTTGTGAAATTACATGAGCGATATGGGGTCTGGCTGTTTGGTGCCCTGTGTGTTAGTGCGAACATTTAAAAACAAATCTTAAAATTTATAGGTAGCCAATGTAAAGAATATAAAATGGGAGTGATGTGAGCTCACTTGCCGTCAATAGTCTGGCCGCAGCATTTTGAATAGTTTGGAGGCGTAAGGGATTATTTATCTAAACCAGTAAACAGGGTATTTCAGTAATCTAAATTCAGAGTAACAAATGCATAGATTATATTTTACCAGTTCATCTGAAGTTATCGTGTGTATTTTTTTTTAGAAATGTTTTTTTTTATGAAAAAAAACACGAATGAGACAGAGATTTTACATTTTAAATCAAGGCCTTGAACACACGTAGCTGGATATTTATAAAAATGAATATCTCCCCCACATTGTTTTAAAAAATAATACCACACACACAGGATCTTTTGAGAAAGGTCCATCCAAACGAACTCATGTAAATTCCCCATTGACCATTGTTTTAAACATGCCAGACCCATAGAGGACAGTCTACCGCAAAGCTGTGTCAGCCAGTCAGATGAGTCAGATGAGTAAAACCCCATTAAAACAGCTCCGCTGTGGAAAAGATGATAGTATTCATCCTGGTAGACTTGGACTGCCTGTGCAGCCTCTGTAAGAAAGTAAGTAAACATTTGATTTCTATCTACCTTATTTTCGAACGCGGAAGTAAATATGGGTCTAACTTCCATTTTTTTGTGCAGCACCTCCGTTTCAGCGCTTCCCTTGGCCAACTACTGTAAGCGTGACTGAATTGGTAAGCTGTCACGGCAACATTTAAAAAAGAAATGCAGAGCAATGGAAGTAGCAGCCTCAAACTATTCATGACTCAGAGGATGACGTGAAGAAGTGGCCTCATATAATGTACGAGGACACCCTATTTTTTGCTCTTTCTCTGTCCGTCCTAGTGGTATTTTGGTTTATTGCTGATATTTTTTCTTAGTGCATGTAAATATAAAGTAGTTTGATAAATTTGCACTTTGATATGTTAGTAGCTAATAGTTATTTTCTCATAGTCTGTTTGATAATTAATCATAGCACTGAGAAATAAGCTTCCGGTCTTTTTAAAAGTACTGATCATTCTCTGGGAAGTTAAAAGGTTTAAAGTGTTAGATTAATTGATTGTTATATGACACCAAGGGATTGAATGATTTAAAAGAAGTGTAAATTAATTTAGTGCTAATATATGTTACAGGCTAATTTTTCAGGCCATTTATTTCCTGTATGAGCCAAATACGTAAAGGTTGGGTAGGATTTTGTAGGAATAGCTATATATTTTTGCATATCCATCATAGTTGCAGTATCTATCTCTCATATAATATTGCATCCAAGTGTGATTGAAGTCACACCCAGATTTTAAAGGCAACTGGGGCCGTTACATCAGTTCCTGTGCATCAGTAAATATGCTGGCTGCCATAACCTCTGACTTTAGTCTCTCTGGGATGTCACAGAGCAAAAGATGACTCTTGCAAACATAAATCAAGTCACACTCACACAGAAATTGCATTTGCTGACATGCTGGGACTGGAGAAGAAGAACTACAAACCAACGGAGCCGCACACTTCTCCGTGGAATTCGCTGAGGACAGGAAGTCTGCTTCATGGTCACGCAAATCTGTACTCATGCAGGCCTACGCTCTCTATTCCCACCACACATTTATAAATCATCACGATCGGTATAAAGTACTGAGCTATTCAACAATGGAGAAAGACTCCTTTTCTGCAAACTGAAGAAGAGCACGTTAAAATATAAAAATTGTAGAGTTGCTTCATTAACTCTAATGTGCAATCACATTTTATAATTACTATTTCAAATGTAGTCTTTCATCTGCCTCAGTGGATTAGAAAATTACTCTTGGATCTCCTCAGCTCTTGGCCAAAATGCTGATTTATACAGTTTAACATTTAAAAATAAACATGAGAAGGATATAAAAAAAACAGGTTGTTAATGAAACCGTTTCAGTCTTGTTTTGAATATGCAAGAATTCCTGCATTTTGCACTTTTCAGACTCCTTACACCATGATGATTGTTTTTCATTTGGCAAATAAGAGGCCTATATGGCTTAAGTTGTTGTTAAAACGATCATTTTAAAATGCCTCAAACATCTAAAATAAAGAATGACAACTGTTGCATGACTAATTCCGCAAAACGAGGTTTCAGAACCTGAAGGAGATGTAAAAGCCACATACTAAATGAAGAATACCAAGAAGCTTTAATTTCATTATGTTTTGATATAATGAACATTTTGATGAGGCGCACACGGCTCAGAAAGCACATAATTACACGTAAAACGCAGACATAAGACATTATCTTTCCTTTAAAAAAAAAGACAAACTGTTGCTTGCACTGCCTGACAACAACACTCCCTGAAGGGTTTAAGCAAGCATATAGTTCTTAGGAGCTGAAGGACTAATTTTCAAGTCAAAAGTCAGACGGCAGTCTTTAATACTGTGCAATAAATTTAGTTTCAGAATTGTGTAATTTGCATGGATGTCTAAATAGACTGTCCCTGAGAGATTGAAGTGTGCGAATACACATTTGCAAGTGAGCGGCTGTATAAATGATTCTCATCCTATCAGACATGTGTAACCAGTAGTGTGTTTGTAACGTAACAGATTATGAGCTGGGCTGATGGTTTGTCGACTTCCAGCAGGGGGCAATAGACCTTACAGCTTTGGGAAAGAAGCTGTTTTTAAGTCTGTAAGTTTTTGATTTAATGTTCCTGAATCTTTTCCCTGATGGAAGTGGGTTAAACGGTGCCTTGGCCGGGTGAGTGGGATCTGTGTCAATACGTCTGCTCCTTTCCTGGACTGGTACAACATAAACCGTGTCTAGGTCCTGTAGACGGCATCCCACAATCCCCTGTGCTGTCCTCACCACCTGTGCTAAATCCTTCCTCTCCGGCACTGTGCAGCTCCCATTCCACACTGTTATATGCTGCGACATAAAATGCTTTCCATTGTAACTCTGTAAAAGTCTTTAACAGCTTAGTGGAAAGTTCAGTCCGTTTTAGTTTCCTGACAAAGAAGAGCCGTTGTTGGGCCTTCTTTACCAGGTGGGAGGTGTTCACAATCCAGGAGAGGTTAGAGGAGACAAGCACGACGATGGATCATTTTGGGCAGGCAGGGACCATGGAGAACTGCAGAAAGAGGCTGAAGATGTCCACTGAAGTGGTCTTCTATGCTCTACTTTGTTGTGCTTTTACGCACTGTTTTAAGTTATTTAATGTTCAATAAATAACTCTCGATCTGTTAGGTATTGTCCGATGAATATCAGCCCGAGAGCTGATATCAGGACAATAGTTGAAAGGGTGACTGGAGCACTGGTATTCTTTTAACTTCTTTTAAACTACTTTACATGATTTTAAATATGTGGCTTTATTGGACCACTTAAACCTTTTTTTCCCAAATAATAAGATTATTATAATTTAGTAGGATTTCTCAAGCAGTGAAAGGTTTCCACACCTCTTTTTTCAGTTGCCATATGGCAAGTTCTATATGGTTCATCAACCATACAGAATGCTTAATCTCAAGAAGGCAAAAATTGTCTCTAACAGCTTCCTGTATTAAAACAGAGAAGGTGCCTGTTGATGAATATTCCACACATACCACAGCAAAGACTGATCAGAGTGTGCATGGCGTCTGGTTGTGATTTTACATTATGAAACCATTTTTTAAAACGCTGTGATGGTGGAGCAGAATGGATTGTACTGAGACTTATGATGTGATTTGATTCCAAAGCCCCGATTAGCAAGAGCAGCATCTGTAAAATATTCTATATGCCTATTATGTCCAATTATTTGCTCATTTGCATAACGCCTAAATTTGTATTCTGTTAAATTTGTTGTGTGTTCTATAGTTAAATCAACATTATTAATTTGGGATCTGCCTGGTAGCATATATACAATGTTTTCAGTATGTTATGGGAAATAAAGTCAGACAATAAGGGGTTAATAACGTTATATGCCACTTAAAAACCTAAGTATAAAATGGTTACAAAGAAGTGTAAAAAAAGTTATGCATGTATTAAGGAGGATATGGTGTGATGAGGAGGAGGATAGTATGAGATGAGCTCTAGAAGAAGAAGAATCAAGTTTATTGTCAAGTAGGTTTGCACTTACAAGGAATTTGACTTGGTGTTGATGGTGCGGACAAAAAATAAAATAAAATAAAATAAAATGTATATATATATACAGAAGCTATATACACTCAGTAAACTGTGCGTTAGAAGAAGCTTTAGAAAAAGCTAAGAAGCTTTAGAAGCTTTAGAAACCTCTAAAGGAAGAAGCTGAAAGAAGAAGTCTGACGATTTTTTTTTTGTTTTTGTTGCAATAGGAGTTGGGACTAGATGTTTGGTAAAGAACAAAAGTTTTTGGTCATCAACTCCACAATATAATTTTAATTTTGTTGGAAACTGTATGGAAATCTGTAGCAATGATTTGTGTTTAATGGTCCAATCTATTTGTACTCAGAAGTGGAAATATCTGAGTTCCAAGTTGGAAAGACTGAAAACTGAAAACCGTCCAAAGTCTGAATTTCCAGCTAAAAAGTTTCAGGTCCCCCTCCAGCCCTAGTCTCAAAATGAAATATGGTGAAAGCCGCAGTGCAACTGTTTGTTTGCACTTCTGACATTTGATGTCTCATTAAAACTGTGCACAAAACCTGTCTCTGAACATGCTGCTACAGTGAATAAATACATAAATACCTTGAGGTTGTGGTAAATTTGCCTCCTATTGTAAACCATAGGTAGCTTGGTGTCCAAGTTCCATCCTCTGAGATAAATTATTTGTTTTATTAAAGATTTTTCAACAAAGTAATGATATAACTTTCACAGATTTTTCACCTCTGCTTGTGTTGTTGTGGAACTGTATTAATAATTGTGCATTTTTTTCCAAACTGTTAAAAAAACTGGCGACATTAGACTTGATTTTCAGACAAACTCCTTTCTGCAGGCAGAACTTAAGGCTGTAAGAAGAACACGAACAACTTCTGATTCTTCCTTCAGTCGATCACTAAATCCTTGTCAATGTTGTTTTCATGGCAGATGATTGTCCAGGACCAGTAACGTTTCTTGTTGGTGGGGTTTGTCTTTCTAATAATGTAGGAAACAAGTCACCGCAGGATCCAGCAGCATAGAGTACATTTTTATAGCTCACTCAACGAACATTGTATCCTGCAGCACTGAATACATGGTCTTAATTTAACAGCAAACAAATTGTGTCACTGTCATTTATATCACTGGTGATCAAACAGTGTTGTTTTCAAACCCTCTCGGGGGACGCAGCCCGTTTTCCATGCCCGCAGGTTCCAGCTCTTGTGTGGGATTCCCAAGGCCTCAGGAAAGCACAGTTTACAAGATTCCCACAGTGGTGAATGACTCTCTTCCTCTTCTCCCCTCTTCTGTTTGAACGGGGTTTCTTCTACCCAGGCTGTTGTCAAGCAGTGGTTTGGGAAAATGCTTGATGGGTTCTGGTTCATTTTGTGAGGGGGGGGCTGGGGACATAAAGAAGGCGGAAGAAGAAGAGGAGGAGTGGGACCCCATGCCAACCCCCAACCACAGTCCCCTCCAACCCCATCGGCCATGACAGCTCCACAGCTTTGTTCCTCAGCCGACACAACCCCCTTCCACTCCCAGCCACGGGATGTTCTCCATGGTGGAAAATCCTTCCCATGGGTAGCAAAGACCAATGGAAGCAATTAACCATGCATGGTTAGTAGTAATGGCCATTGTCATGGTGCTATGAAGTGACTCACCCACATATCCACCACAGCAACAAACAATAGACAAAACCTATGTTTGGACATGCAACAGAGGGATTATATTCATTTTCTAGTCCGAGGTGGACAGGAATTTACAAAATATGATTTAAAAAAAATAAGCCACATGCATCGAATCCTGTGGCTGTTATTGGGGAAGTCAGAGGCTGATTTTTGGAAAATCAATTCAACAGAGAAGCATATCAGCATGTCCACCTTTAAGAGGTTGAATAAAATGAAAAGCTTAGAGAGGCCTACTCAAAGTCTGAACATAAAGATACTGTGGTGTGATAAGCAGGACATTCATGTTTAATAACCCTTCAATATGGCTGAATTAAAACAATTCTGCAAAGCAAAGGCCTAAATCTCCCCACAGCGGCGTAAAAGACTCAATGCAAGCTACCATAAACACATAATAGTCGTCTTTACTGCTACAGGTGGCACGACCAGTTGTCAGGTTCCGGGGTTGATGATTTTATTTAAGAACAAGCTTTAGAAATTAATTTTGTATTTACTTGGAATCAATTATGAAATCATGTAAAACTGCAAAAGGTGAGAAAAGCGCAAAGACAGAAGAACTCTGGAAAGGTATAAGTATTTTTAACAGTCGGCTCCTGATACAATGATAAACGTTCCTATGGAAAAACCTGATATGCAGCCTGTAAGAGTAGTTACATCCACATGTAGGTCACACGACCATAAGGAAGAACAATAGACATTTGTCTACACATCCCTTCTCACTACAGTAGAAAAGCTCATTTATGGCCCTGGAAGCTACAGCATTTAAACACATAAATATCCGCTAAAACAGAGGATCTGAATAACGTCAGGAATTCGACAAAGTTAGTTTTTCGTCTGCATTAAAATCCATACACCAAATTCCACCGCTGTTCAGTCGGGATGTCAGCAAATGTTTCTGTTTCCAGAAAAAAGGTAGCAGATTAGCTATGTAGCAGCAACAGCTAAAGCTAACATGGCTAAATCTGCAATCTCCTCATTGCAGACAAGTTTTAATTCAGGCCAATTGGAGAGTTTTGTGTCTAAGGTCATTGCACAGCATCTCAATCAGATTCAAGACTTTGACTAGGCCACTTCTAAACCTCCTGTTTTTAGGCCTGTTCAGAGGTGGAAATTCTGGTGTCCTTCATATTTTTGCCCTGCTGCATAACCCAAGTGAGCTTAAAGTCTCGAACTGAGGACCAGACCGTCTCCATTCGGACTTTCTGACAGAGAGCAGAAATTGTTGTTCCATTAATTATAAGCTGTCCAGGTGCTGAAGCAACAATGCAGCCCCCAACCATCCCACCACCACCATCTTTGACTGTAGATGTGGTGTAATTTTCCGAAATGCCTGATTAGTTTTTAGCCAGATGAAATGGGATGCATACCTTTCAACAAAGTCAACTTTTCCATGGAGTTTCATCGGTTTCTTTCTTATTGTCAATTCATTGACCTTAACTGATACCAGTGAGGTTTGCAGTGCTCTATATTGTCTGCTGGGTAAGCCAACCACTCTGGATGAAGTTTCACATGGTGACTTAGTTTCTCATCCGTTCTTGAATTTCATTATTGGAGCACAGTGTGTTGCTTTTTACGTTTTTCTTTCAGCTTACGTCCTGCTGCAATACAGGTTCTATTTTAGTCAGCTCTGAATCAGACCTGGGAGTAAAGGTGATTCAGAAAATGTGGTTAATCACAGTGGCTTGAATTGCATTTTTCTAGCAAAAACAAAAGAAATCCATAAGAAAGGAAATACTTTTTCCATGGAACTGTAAAGCGATATAACATTTCTATGGAGCCCTTTAAACGGTTCTCATGCTTGTTGCTTTCAGTTTTCCTTGTTATTTCTAGAGTTTCGTTACTCCTGAAAAGCAGACCTAGCAATTCGAGCCGTAACACACATACACAATTACTAAACATGGTCCAAATGAGAGGGAACTAATTAAGTATAAGACCCCAGTTACAGACTGTGACAGTAATTACAGAAGCAATCACTTCACATCCTTCCTGGCTTTGCCACATTTCACAACTACCGGCTCTTCTGGAACGCAGTCAGATTGAGGGTCATTAAGCCCCTCTGAGGTCTTTAATTAAGGCCCACTTTTATTAGTAAAGATTCTTTCTGTATTTCTAACCGTTTACTTCTTAATTATATCTGTAAAGCTGGAGGAATTCCCTGTTTGTGTTGCGCTTGAGCACTGATTGAGTGGTTTATCGAGCATGACGGTCTTAGCGGTGGAAAAGCTCTTCCTGACGTGCGTCCCACATGTGCTGCTGGGCTACAGCGTGAAGAAAAAATGAAAAATTATCAATATATTCAGGTTCGGCCATCCACACCCAGGCTTTCCTGCTGGACTGATCAGGCATGAGCCAAAGCGGAAAAGACTGCTTTCGTTGGACCGAGAAACGCCCAACTCATTTTAATGCCATTTCTGTGACTCAGGTTGTTCTTTTGATTCCACTTCTTTTTCTGTGATGAAGATTTTGTTGCACTGGCTTTAAGGCACATTGTGTGTATGTGTGTGTGTGTGTGTGTGTGTGTGTGTGTTGGGGGAGGGGGTGGCGGTGGCGGTAAACACAGAGTGATGTGGTCATTGAAGGAAATTAAGACTGCCGGACTGCTTAAAGAATGAGATCATTCAAAACATGCTGTTTGGCAACTGCTATCTGGGCAGGGAAGCAATTCTCCCCGATAAAGTTTTTATCTAACCTTCTTTGTCAAAACAAAAGTAGATATCTGTGCTGCGGGGGAAATTTAAAGCCCTCTCCTTTGTCTTTATATTCTGCTTCCAATGCCTTCCTTGTAATCTGTTGAAGAGATCTTAAGCAGCAGTTCTCCAGACTTTCTGATGGTCGATTGAAGTTTGTCTTTGGGAATTTGGCAGCTTTTTCGCATATTTTCAGTCCAGTCCTTGCACTTGTGCATGGCGGCATGTTTTGTAGCATGTGCTTTAAACAAAGAAGAAAAATGGACAGGAGAAGAAAAAAAAAAAAACTACCCCAGGCAAATAAACTTTATTTGTAAACGATGTCCTTATGAAAAAGGAAAAGATCAACCGATTGCTTATTTGTCTGTCTTTGAGGTTTTCATAGGTTCAGCATAAGAAAAGGGACCAAATTATCATTTGTGACAGATTTCTTTACCAAATGTTTAAGTTAAAGCTGGTTTTCCTGTTATTTGCCTATGTGTTATGTGTTCTTTTGTGCTTTTAAGAAGTAGTTCATGATGTTTTTGGTAAAAAAAAAAAAATATCAACTTACCTGCAGTAGATTACTCTCTTGGAGTCTTCAGTGGTCACTGTCAAATATTCAAGTAACTACTGAATGATTACTCAATTACCTGTTTTATTGCATTTACGCAGAACCATGTACACACCTTGATTCCTGATTGCAAATTAGAATACATGCATGCTTTTGGACTGTAGAAGGAAGCCAGAGTACCTGGAGAGACCCTATGTAAGCATGCGGAGAACATGCAAACTCCCTGAACTCCAGGCTGGGGTTGGAACTCAGGACCTTCCTGCTGCAAGGCATCAGCGTTCTCTAAAAATGGTCATGTTGTGCATAAAACGTGAGCCAAAAAGCAGCCAAAGTCCAAAGAAAAGATTAAAAAGTCCATCTTCACACGCTTTTGTTCAAGAAGAGTTTAAAAGATTAGAAGATCTGCTTTCTTGAAGGGAAACATATAAAGAAAATCACATTGACCCAAGAGTTTTACCCATACTATTTGTTAACCAGACACCTGACCAATTTTTAGATGGAAACATGGGAAACGTATCTAAAAGCTGCGGTGAGCTCGTGAATGGAGTCGCGGCGCTTTTAACGTGGACTTGCATGCAGAAGCGGAACGCTGTGGCGATATTAGCAGAGCCTGTTGAGATGTTGAGTGCAGCTTGTGGTGCATATAAACTTAGGAATGAACAACAGTATTCAGCTTTTCCAGGCTCCTTGTGATCTTTGGAGGAAGTCAAGCATTTACCAGATCTGTTTCAGTACTTTTGCAGCAGCTTTGTAATCAAAGAAAAACAGCGCCACTGCTTTCCTGTTAATACTGGTGGACTTTACTTAAAGCAGCCACAAGCAGAATTTAGCCTTCAGACGAGAACTGATAACAAGATATTGTTTTAAAAACTCCGGGCAATATAATAGTTTTATGTGAAACCAGTAAAACATCAAACACACCATGGTGCCTGGTCCCCCAAATAAGCTGTGACATAAAACAGTAAAAAAAAAAAAGGGGGCAAATCCTAAGAGGAAAAGAGCGGTTTCACTAGCACTTCTTCTCTCATTCAGTTTCTAACTGTGAGTTCTGCTAATGAAAGGCCTGCTTTTAAGGAGATCTGAAAGGATGAGGCTCTTGAAGACACATGCTGAGGGTCTGCAGCAAAACTCAGTCAGGAGAGAACAGGGCGTATGGAGAGAGAGGCAGAGTCAGGAGACGAGGGGTGAGGGAAGGAGATGTGGCGCCTGCCATGCTGGAAAGGAAAACAGTGCCACCTAGAGACCTCATGCAACAGTTGTTTGTTTTAATAACCGGCATGAGAGTTTAACTAAAGGCACATTTGTGTTCATTTTTCCTAAAAAATGTTTGCAAAAAAACTTTTTTCTATGTGAGACAGTTGAAGAAATGACTACAGCTCATCATCCCTGATGTTAACATGACCTTTTTAGGACCTTGACCTCTAATTTTCTTCTGCTGATGTGCCCCCTGCTGCTTTCATTCAGGGTTCCCAGGCTGGACCAGTTATGTTTTCACTAACACAGGAGGTTCAAGCAACATCACACATTTATCAGCTACACGACAATATCAAATGTCCCGATCTGGGCTGCTCTCACGCTTTTATTAAATTGGCCTTTTTTCCCCCCAGAAAGTTATGAAGGTTGCATGTTAGTTAAGATAAACACAAAAGAGAAACTGTGTTGTGTGCAAAACATCATGTTGGGACAATCCTGGAAGAAAACCCGTTGGGGGGGGGGGGGGGGGGGGGGTAGATCTAAACCAGATCTGCCCTGGAATGATTTAAGATTTATTTGTTGGAATGGCCTAGTCAAAGTCCCGACTTAAATCCTATGATGTTCACCATCCAATTTGATGTTGCAAAGACAAATGGACACAAAAGTTAGTCTCTGTAGGTGGAAGGCTGATTTTTGCAAAGCTTAGACAGTGAAAGGCTCTGCCTCAGTGGGCTGATTACAAATGGACCTCTGCTTAATTCCAGTCCAAAATTAAAGTTGTCTGGTTTATAGTCCATGTGGTTCATTTATTAGATTATATTTATTAACATAGGAAGTTTACACTCAAAAGTAAGCACTATTAAATGAGACCATTTGCTGTGCTTTTCCTCAAATCCATAACTTATGCACAAACTAGAGCTTGGATATTTGGTATTTTCTCGTCACATGAGACAAACCACAGGTCGTTAGGCACCTAAACAAAGCCCCAAAGAAGATGAAAGTTTTTTTTTTTTTTAAGAAAATATGCTTATTTCATGGCATGAAGCCTGACTTGAAAAAGGGACAAACTCAAAGGTGCATTAATGAACATTTCTGAAACAGACCAGGAATGCTAGACTTCATAACACCTCTGAAATAGTTCTACTTTGTCAAGTCAGGTACCATGAACCCAGAGTTGGACGTAATTCGGTGCACATGCAAACCGGCGACGCTCATCTAAATTCTTAAATTTGTAAGTAGCTGGTGTATTGGTGGCTGCATTGTATTTTACTCTCTTATGGCAAGTATTTCTCACAACCTGTGGGAAGACATGATTTGTCTGAGTGCCATTGTGCATTATACTCATTATTTCTAACACTGATCCACTGTAATGTTTGCATGCCTCATATTCCTGGTTCTGGCACATCTTTCTATTACATTCACAAGCTCTTTAGTAACTTTCAGTTGCTCAGGAAAGCACCTGATAATGCCTCACTAGAATGATGGCATGCCTAATGCTCCATGGAGCCTGCTTTAGACATTTAGGCTCTTCAAAATCTAATTATTTACACACACATTACTCATCTGCATGTCTGTCAAGTAATAGGATTATGAGTTTTACCTTTGGCTTTCAGTGAGAGTAATTTACCTGCTGGTTAATGTCGGGTGCTGTTAATTTGGGTCCTTTTACATTTTTAATCCCAACTCCATTTAATTTCATATCCGTAGCGTGGATGTTTCATACCAGCTTTGACTATGATTTGATGATTTAAAGTAATTATCTTTAGCCTACTCATGGTCTGCTGTAGGAATATGTGGTCATGTCTCCAGCTAACAACGCCAACCAGTAAGAACTCAGTTATTTTGTTATGGACTGGGTTCAAAATCTCTCATATTTCATGAGTTAATTGGCCCAAATGGGGATGTGAACAACAATCAATGGTGACGCATTGTATTTAAAGCTTTAAAAAGTAATATAATACAAAATCTTATTTTGTTTGAACATTTTTATGCCTCCATAACAGCTAACAAATGAAACAAAATGGCAACAAGTACAAAATAAGGATCTGTTAGTTTTAAGCTGCTTCAGATTTGAATTTATAAAAATCTATTTATAGCAGATCTTAGTAGAGTGAGAAAAATAGGCCCTGATGTCCTCCAGTAGCCTAAGCCTATAGCAGCATAACTATAGAGGTAGCTCAGGGTAACATGAGCCACTCTAACTATAAGCTTTGTCAAAAAGGAAAGTTTTAAGATTAGTCTTAAAAGTAGACAGGGTGTCTGCTTCACGGACCAAAACTGGGAGTTGGTTCCACAGGAGAGGAGCCTGATAGCTAAAGGATCTGCCTCCCATTCTGCTTTTAGAGACTCTAGGAACCACCAGCAGACCTGCAGTCTGAGAGCGAAGTGTTCTGTTAGGAACATACGGGGTAATCAGAGCTCTGATATATGATGGAGCTTGATTATTAAGGGCTTTATACGTTAGAAGAAGAATTTTAAATTCTATTCTTGATTTAACAGGAAGCCAGTGAAGGGAAGCTAAAATTGGAGAAATATGATCCCTCTTGTTGATTTTCATCAGAACTCTTGCTGCAGCATTTTGGATCAGCTGAAGGCGTTGAATTGCATTTTGTGGACTTCCTGATAGTAAAGAATTACAATAGTCCAGCCTTGAAGTAACAAATGCATGGACTAGTTTTTCAGCATCACTCCTGGACAGAATGTTTCTAATTTTGGCGATATTCCTGAGGTGAAAAAAGGAAACTCTGGAAACCTGTTTAATATGGGATTTAAATCACGTCTTGGTCAAAAATAACACAAACGTTTTTTTACTTTATTACCAGAGGCCAAGTTAATGCCATCCAGATTAAGTGATTGATTAAGAAGTTTATTTTTTGAGGACTCTGGTCCAAAGATTACAACTTCTGTCTTGTCAGAATTTAAAAGCGGGAAATTTTAAGTCATCCAGGTTTTAATGTCATCAAGACACGCCTGTAGTCGAAGTAATTGATTGGATTTGTCAGGATTTATGGATAAGTATAGCTGAGTGTCATCAGTATAATAGTGGATATTAATCCCATGCTGTCTGATCATTTTACTAATTGGAAGCACATGTGTAGTAAAGAAAATAAAGGATCTCTGAGGATAAAGAAGATACTGCACCGTTCTCCCACAGTCTTGGTAGATAACTACTATTTATTCAGGGACCACATAAGAATCCCTCATCATCCATAGATTAAGTTAATCCAGTCAACATCCGTGACTCTGATATCAGATGAATTGTCTCCTTTTGGGTTAAGGAGGAGTAAGACAAATCAAAATGCAAACTTGCATAACTCAACATGTTAAAGGTAATAGAAACAAACGGGGAACCATCTGAGACCAGATTTAATGTTGCAAATAAATATGATACATTTCTGAGCAAGACACACTGACATGTTGCACATGCACCACATTTAAATGTTAGTATTTGAGGAAAAAGTAGTTCTGACGCAGACTTGCAAGACAACATATAAGACACATTCCCAGAGAAGGCAGCTTTCTGGCTAAATACAAATTTCAAAACATTTCTATCAATATTTTTTAATAGATTTCCAGTGATACAGAAAGAACTTGTGCTGAACTTTCTCATACGATTACAGGTTGGTCAAGATCCTGTTTATACTCCGTATACTGACATGTAGTAGTAAGGTCTACTATGTAAACATCTCTCCGACTACCAGTATTTTAGTATGGATCAAGTGCCTTAAATTTGCTCTTTTACTCATAAATGTATACCACCTAAATATGGTGCGACATTTTTATATAAAGGAGTCATAGTACGGGATGCAGCAGCATCTAGTGGCACAGACTGGTAATCGGTAACTAAACCAACACCAGCAGACTACAACGGCTGAGAAACGCCATGTGTGGTTAGTCTCTTCCTGGCTGTAGTACTTATGGGTGAAACAATACACCTATACTGAACCGAGGCTCAGACGTCACTCTCATGGGTACATGCAGTTAGACGACAACTACATCAGTCCCAGGCAATTCTTACTTTTATGCAAACGAGGAAACACACATTTATTTTCCCCTTTTCTTGTTCAGCAAG
The DNA here is from genome assembly GCA_037039145.1 of Fundulus diaphanus. Taxonomy (NCBI): domain Eukaryota; kingdom Metazoa; phylum Chordata; class Actinopteri; order Cyprinodontiformes; family Fundulidae; genus Fundulus; species Fundulus diaphanus. The sequence continues at coordinate 47,689,429 of CM073132.1, read as the reverse complement.
ACACAAAATGAGCAGATTAGGCTTCCATCTACAGCAGTCCACACCAAACCAATGCAAGGATGGCAGGTGATGATGACACACAAGAGAATCAAGAACCACCACTTTAAATCTATTAAAATCATCCCTGATTGTTTTTATTTTTTTCCATTTTCAAAACAAGATTGGTTTTCTACCCAATTGCACATTTTGTTTGACGTGTGGCTTATAAATATACGTTTTTAATTTATTTGAAGTGAATTTATCAGCACAAAAGAAAACTTATTTTCTTATAATCTTACCAGTCAAGGAATGTCTATTTTTCTCTATTTCTGTTTCTGTGAGGGCTATTTCCAGTTAAAAGGCGAGAAAAGAAACCTGGCTTTTGAATTCATTTCGTTCTACCTGTGACCCAAAAACCAATGTACCTGCTGAACCTTGACTGTTACGTGTACTGTTCCACCCATAGTAGCAACATCAACAAGGAAGAGTGGGTAACCCCATAAACTCTTAAATTCAGAAGATCAAAAGTGCAAAAACTACCATGTGTCACCAGAACTTCTCAATGGTAATTAAATAAACTAATTTTAGATCTCAGTAACATGAACATATGACCACCTTCAGGCTGGAAATGTAATTTTGCACTTTTTAATGTCATTTTAAGTGAGAGCTGCAGCATCTTTGGCTGATTAACAAATGCTTTGTTCCACTGAGTGATTTTAGCCGCCGGTGGCAACGTAAATGTGAATTTAAAAGAGCAATCGAAGGAGCTGGATCGGTACAGTCACGCTTCTACAAATGACAGCTTCAATGTCGTCTCAGGCTGATTGAGCCTGAGGTTTTTATGCCGAACCTGAACTAGAGCCACAACATGTTTTTGTGATTTAGGCGGTGACAAGAAGACGTTTGTTGTAAGACACAGCTTCACGAGTTCAGACATGGCTAAGGCTCCTTTGACAACTTAAAAAAAGAAAACAAGTTTTAAAAACCCTTACAGTGATGCAAAGTTAATACATGACTAAACTTTCACACACTTAGAAAATAATTGAGTAATTTTTTTTATAAGGTAAAAACCAAACAGCATTTTGTCTTTGGGACTTACTAAGCTTTCTTTAAATTATTTTTCTCCCCCATGGATTATGTTGGACAAGCACTTTTTGAGACCACAAGGTAGATGGTAGTCAGTTTCTGTGCATCAGGAAGTTCTTGATGGGTTCTGGTAGCGGCAATGAAGTTATGTGGTTCAGGCGACTTTTGCCCATTGCTCTGCGGATCCTGATGCGACACAGGTGTGTGAGCCTAGGAGGGTTTTCTAGGAAGGAAAAACACATAAGAAGGGAATTAGGAAGCTGTGGAAGAGTCAAAGCACAAGGTTTTGCTAAATTAACCCTAGCTGGGTGCAAAACAGTTATCGCTCTTCATCATTTAAATAAACCCACTGAAGGCAGACATGTCTGGCTCTGCTCAGCTCACGACTTAAAGACAACCCGCCTCTGCATCCATTTTTTTTATTTTTAAAGCTATACGAACAATTCAAATGTGCAAGTTCAAAAATGACGCTAACTTATCTGCAAGCTTTAAACCTATTCATCCACCTGTTCCCTATACCCACTTGTCCCTGCAGGACGCCAGTCTCCATTGGGGGCCTTGTGACAAAGTGGGTGAGAACACCATTTTCCTCAGTTTATTTATTTTTGGTAACATTCTTGTTTGCTTGATTTAACCATATTTTTTTAGTCTATAGTCTGCAAACATATACTATCCCGGGTTTGTTTGTGTTTTGCATTTCTATAGATTATTTACTAGAACATCTTTGTTTAAATCAATTCAGTCCCGGTTTGTATTTATTGTTTGATCATTTAACTTGTGCATTTTATTTTGGTTAATTTACATTATCTGTGTTTCAGGAGGAAGTATTCCTTCACTTCCTGTAATTATGGCTTCCTGTTGGAGCTAATGGCACAGGAAGGTACCAGGTGAGGAGGAGGAAGGGATAGCTACTTGAGTTTGATGTGGTCAAATCTGGGCATTGGGTAATGTCATTCTGTCTGGATTTAATTGTACATTGTTGTGGCCATACTCAGAGATGTCGCTGAGGCGCATTGAAGGAGACAATAGACCTAACAGTCATGATTTATCATTGTAGGAGGAAGCCGAAGAAAACCTGTGTATGCACAGGTGGCCCATGCAGAAGGAGCCCATCACCTTCTTCCTGCAATGAAGCATCATCCACTGCTTCAGCGAGTAGCCCACTTTGAACCTAATAATGCTGTTTTTTTTACATCATGAATTTCCACTGAGCGCATCCATCAGCGAAGCCAATAAAAGGCCTTCCATCAGGAAATAAAGAAAATCTGTGAACATGAAGATTTAGGGCAAACCGGAGCTTCTTCGTGCAGAAAGATAATCACATTAACCCTGAGACAAGAATCTGGTGACACCTGTGGATGTGCACATGGATGCTAGATCCACATTTCTAGATCTAGATCTACCCTGCCTTAAAGTTAATATAAACTGGTGGCTTCAAAACTGATCTCACCGAGTTTCTCCTTCACCACAGTTCTGCCGTTAACTATGCAGAGCCGGCTGCTGGTAAGGACCGAGTCCAGCTGTGGGGACGTAGGCAAAGCAGAGAGGAGGACGGAAATGAAGCCACACCTGGATGTATTCCCTCACTTCTAACTCTTCTCTCAGACCACTGGCTGAACTAACAGCACAAACGTGGTTTAGTCAACTGACGTGTTAAACAGAAACAGGAGTTTATTAAAGCGGAACATTGTCCTCAAAGGGCTTTAACAGCAGCTGCCATCACAGACCTGAACTTTAGAGAAAGAGATTCGTCCAACGCTAAAACAACTATTGTCACAAAAAACAAAACTAAAAGCTAATGTAGGATGGGTTGTGTGACATAATGTTCAACATGCACATCTCCAAACCTTTTTGAGTACATTACTTTTACAAGTAGTTGATCGATAAATGCAAAAAAGCTTTTTTTAAATTACGTTACGATCCTGATTCAGGGGTCTCAAACTCCAGTCCTCGAAGGCCTTTTAGATGTATCTCAGCTTCAAAATAGCTCATGAACCGCCTATTTGAGTTAAATGGTTGTTTTCAATAAATTGCCTGCTCACAGCTTTTGATCTCTTGTTCCCATTTCTTCTTTTTTTCCATTTTGAAGCTCTACTTAGAGCCTTCTTAAGATTCAGCAGTGCACAATGCCAATTCATGCAATCTTTTAACTGGTCTTAAGAATTTGATCAGGAGTATATCTCCAACATTTAAGTCTTTTTGCATTATCAGAATATTTTTTTAAATTTAAGCTCTTATTTAGACGGCCCAAACATCAGCGAAAGCACATTAAAATGTTGTGGAACTGCTATGACTCCTGCAGGAGAGCATATTCTAACAATGGAGCTAAAACAGTGATAGCATGCAGCGACATTGAAAAGAGATTTGGCATTGAAAACTTAAGACATTGAAAAGTCAAACATTGTTAGAAAGTGAAAACTTATGATGATGTTCTCATTTTATGCTGCAGCTTTTTTTCAATGAAAGATGTTTTCTGTAACACTGCAGAGTTCCTTAAGCTACGATGTCGTTACAAGCTGCTGCTGTTTTGCCATCGGGGGCGGGGCTAAATTGAAGGTTCCTTAAGGCCATCCGTTTTTCCGGTTCTCCTCATCTACTCATCATCTGAACTTATGGAAAGCTCTGGTCAAGTACCGCTGCTGGACCACAAGAAAGCGTATTATTTTCATTAATGTTATCTTCATTAGCTGCATAAGCTAATGATTGTAGAGACATGGAGCTAAACCAGTGACAGCAGGTAGATGATGAGGAGTACCATAAAAACGGAAGTCCCTGTTTTAGCTCCATAGCAAACCGGCATTTTGTCTCTACGGGTTTGACATCGCAGCAAGAACAACCTGATCAACAATTATTGCAACTCTGCAGCATTATGTGCCACAAATCGCACATATGCTGCACTGTTACTGAAATTCTACTCAATTGTTGCAGCAATAACTCCATAATAACATAATTTAATCCTGGTGGGCTGTAAAGATGCTCTGCCTTAATGAGGAGTCACTAACCTAATGGTTCAAGTGGCTCCAACTGAAGGCTGCCTGACCTACTTTATGATTCATGTAGTGATTCATTAGATCGCTTGGGGGAGATTAAAAAAAAAAGCTTTTAACTTTCATCCAAAAAGGTCAGTTGAACCCTAAATAAAAAAAGAAATACAATTTAATGATAAAGTAATGTACCACGTTTTGATGCAGTAACATGATCCATCAAACATAGATAAATAGGAATCAACAGCTTGAAACCTTGATTCAAAGAGCTCCCCGTTGATGTCTACAAACAGTCTCTACATAGATTTCCCCCTGAATTTTTTTCCACTTACTCCTTGCGTCAAGGAACACCTTTAGTGCCTCTGGATCCACCTTCCTTCGGTTCGGCGCCTCCAGCTCCACCTCCTCCCAAGGCACAAGCGCCGGGTCTGCCCCGTGGTCCAGCAGCAGGTGGACGAAGTTCACCTCGCACCCGTGTCGCAACACCGCGTCCAGCAGGCAGGACGCGAGGCCCCGGGTCAGGGCCTCGTGGCACACGGGCCCGGTGTAGTTGAAGTCGGGCTGAGCACCGGCTTGGAGCAGCAGGCGGAAACATTCGAGGTGGTGGTAGGCAGCGCTGATGTAGAGGGGACACACCACCAGGGTGTTGAGGGTCCGAGCGCTCAGGAGGAGCCGGGGGCCCAGCTGGTGGTCGATGTCGACGTCGGCATTGAATCTGGAAAGAGACAAAAATCAGCCACGTGGTTTTGATGTTTCGAAAAAAGATCCGTTTCATAGAACTTCTGCTGGTTCGTGAAACGCAAAATGCAGTTTAGTGCAACGATAACAGAGAAAACTGCAGCTGAGGGTTAAAAAGCTTTCAAGTTTTCATAAGAAACAATCTTATTACAAAAAGAGAAACGTCATTTAGCACGGGCTAACGCTACTGATAGCCGAGGCCAGACGTCCCCGACTTCCGCGGGAAGTCCCAGTTTTGGACGACCAGTCCACAGCAGAATCTGTAGCGCTTGATGAATGATTAAAAAATGTTGTGTGTGGATTGTCATTACAGGAGCGGATTAGCATGTTGCTGCTATGGTAGCTCCTGTTGATGGCAGGCCGAGTGGCGGCCGCCTTTAAAAAACAACAAATAAAAGAGCGGAGCACCAGCTTGTCACCGCCAGCAGGGGAACTGTCCTGTGATATTATGGTACGTCTGCTTTAATTCATTCTGCGCTGATCCTGGTTGTGCAGGAGGCTCTGCTTCAGCTTCTGGGTCTAAGATGTACGGCTGTACCGTTGACCACCTGCTGGCCGCCATTTTCAAGTTGAATAAAGTACGAGTGTAAACACTGAGTTAGGGGGCGTGGCCAGCTACAGCTTATTTGCATAAAATAAAAAGAGCGCGTTCTTAAAGTGGCTCAAAATAGGCAAAAGTCGGGAGGTGGAATCCCCTTATCTGAGAAGGGTTTGTGCACAAATGTAATGAACATGTTTCGTACAGATCATAAATCTGTCCTACTGGTCTAAGGAAGCATAACAGGCTTTAATAGCAACATTCAATGAATTTAAATCTCTTTTAAAAGCTAATCTTTTAACTCTCGAGAGCACAACCAGTAGTCATCCTGTGTCGTTTGCTTTTTATTGTTTATTTTTAGTTTTAATAGTATTATTCTTGTTCTATCTTGTGTTTCTATTTCCCTGTACAGCACTTTGGGTGCATTAAGGCACATTACAGCACTTTATAAATTAAGTTTTGATAGATTGATGAAACGGCAGCCAGTGGTATGTCAATGCAAAGACTCAGAGATAAAGCTGTTTTCCTGTTTCATAAACGAAGCCCTCTGCTTTTCACGTCGTGGTTATAAATGACCGGTCTTATAGCAGTGTGTGGCGTTGGCATCGGGTTTCTCCAGCTTGGCTATACGTCTGAGAGAGACCTGAGCCTTGGCTGACCGGGTCACATAACAAAGACCGGCTGACAGAGAAACTCTTCTACTGCTCTGTCAACGCGAGCGTCACTGTAACAGGAACAAAGACCCTTAAGGCAGGATAAATTGCTATATTTACAATATTCCACGTTTTTATGCGTCGAATTCCACAATTCTGCCCACGTTTCCACAGAGAAATGGTTCTGGATGGAGCAGTTTCCCAAAGAACAATAGATCAACATTTTAATATATAATCTTATGCTTATCCTGTGTTTCATAATGTCCAAGGTTGTTTTAAGTGTTTTGCTTTTAGATTGTTTACGTTCTGTGTTTTGTATCTAAGTGTTCTGATTTTGTATTTTTATCTGATTCCTGTAAATTGTCTGAGTTTTTTTGAAAGAGCTATACAAATTATTATTATTATTATTATTATTATACATCTGGAAGAGAAAATCCGTGAACGACTTGCAGCTGTAATTGCATTAAAAGGTGATTCTACCAGATATTGAGTGACGGCGTTAAGTAAAAATAAACTCCACACTAAATACAGTATTTCATTTATGGAAAGTTTAGAAAAAACATTAAAATTCAAATATAATATACTGAAATTCTTTAACAGATTACAGAAGACTAATTAGAAATTAATAAATCAAAATGACAACAAATTCTACCTTATTAGTGCATTTCAACTGAAGCAAAATTACTGTAATTGCATTTTTTAGCAGCTAGAAAACCTCAGGAAAAGCTAATTTTGTCACAAAGCAGATCTCATGGAGGTTCAGTCTTGGCCTTGTGTCACCTGATGAGCTCCTGCAGGATGTCCACCCTCCCCACCCGCGCCGCGTGGTACAGCGGGGTGCTGCGATGGTGGCGGCTCCCGTTGGGATCGGCTCCGGCTTCCAGGAGGATCCGAACGCAGTCCAGGTGACCATTAACCGCCGCCACGTAGAGAGCCGTCTGACCTTTGACATCGACCTGGTCCACTTGGGCTCCCTGGGCGATCAGGTAGGCCACGCAGGCGGCATGCCCGGCCGTGGCCGCGATCCGCAGAGGCGTGCAGGGCAGACAGCTGCAGCACCACACCGACTTCTCGTTAATACGTCTGAAACAAAAACAGGTCTGCTGTTTGAGATTTCTCACCGTATATAAGTTTTATGTTCGTTTTTAAAACAAGCACCACTCTGTAAAACACCATAAAATGTGTTAACAAAAGAATAATTCATCTGCTATATAAACAGAACCATGACTTTTATATTTTAGTGAAATCAAAGCAGGGAATGAAATGGTGACTAAGAGCCGGTTCAATATCTGTTGAAGGATTTTTACACTTAACGGTTTGTACATTTATAAAATCGATAAAATAAAGCAAAATGTCACCGGACTATGATGCATATCGATGCATTTTATTGTCATTTGAATAATCTGTTTATTGGGTTTTAGTTCCTTACATTTTATTAAAATTGCTATCAATTATCAGAAAAATATATTGTTTTTTCCTCTGGAGGTGCTGCCCTTTAAAAAGGGAGTTAAAGGGAGCTTAAGCATGTAAAATGTGTTCAATTAGCCAGTTTTCATATGAGTCTACTCAAAGACATAAAAAACATGACTTAAATAAGAAATACCAACCCAATTAAATTACTATACTGATCAATCAGTCAATACATAAAAAAAATAAAATCTAAATCACTGGACCATACCCTATGTAAATGAGTTTTTGTTCACATGGGATATTCATATTTATCCAAACAATTTCTGGAACTATGACTACTTAAAGTCCACACAGTCATAGTGTAAAATTAGTCAACACATTGAATTTAGTGACAACAGAATTACCCCATTGCCTCAATGTAAGATGGTTCTGTCTAGGTTCTGCAGCTTCCTCCCATCGTCCCAGACTGGACTTCTATTCTGAAGCTGAAGAAGTCCAGTTTTATTTTTTACCTTTTTTGGATTGATCATGACCTGGATGACTGAGATTCTTCACCAACATACAGACCATGCATATGTATATATGTTATATGTACCCACATCCTAAGGAGAGGGACGATTTAAAAAAGAATGTTCTCTAGGACAAAACCATAGAAAAGACAATTTTTGCATGATGCAAACTTACAAAACATGCTGTACTACTGTTCTCTGCACATCCCGCATCATCATACAGACAACACCGTGCATCTCTGTGATGTTTAAGCTGTTTTCTACATCGCTTTGCACAAACAGCCCCTGCTGCTCTGTTTGGCCGCGGTTAGCCGGCCTCACCGTCTGAAGTCGTCCTCCTGCAGCAGGTTCCTCAGGGTGTCCAGGTCGCCCACGTAAGCCGCGTTGTGGAGCCGCATGTCGTCCTGCTCCAGGGGTTTGTCACAGAATTGCTCCTGGAGCCATTCCTTCAGGTTACGACCTGGTGGAGGGGCAGAAAAGCGTACAGAAATCTAAAACGTGATCTGTGCTGATACGTCTGAATGGCTCCTGGGCTGCATGCGATGTGTCTGGATGAGTGAAATCAGAACCGAAGAGCGGGACGTTGAAAGCTTTTTTGGGTTCGGCGAACCATGTGGGAGAACGGCATGCTGCCTGGGTTTGATTTGGTTCTCAAAACAATAAGACCAGCTGGACAACAGCCTCACATTTCATTTAAATTTGGAAACAAAAAAAAGTCTATTGCTCAAATGGCCCAAATCCTAAATTATTAGGAGAGATTCAGCATTTGTGTAAGCTATGAAAAGAAATCAAAGTTTGAAACCAAAAATCAGCTTTGATCCGTGTTTTAGATGATTGTGTTATATATATATATATATATATATATATATATATATATATTGCTCATGTACTTTTGGCCCACGTGAAGGCAGGTTTGGAGACCCATGACTTAAAGGATCTGCTGCTAACATGTTGGCACCAGAAGCCCAAGCACATCTTCGGCAGTCTAATGGAGTCCATGCCTCCATGCATCAGGGCTGTTTTGTCAACAAATAGCTACAAAAACGCCATTAGGCAGGTAGTCATAATGTTAAGCTACATAGATGCACTTGAACATCTGTGGATTAGAGAGAAATCATAAGAAATTCAAACTTTCACCCAGTTCTTCCCGTTACCAAACCACTGCAGTTGTATAACATGCCTCTACGCATCGATAATTAAAAGTCTAATTAACATGGCAGCCATGTCCAGTGTTTGCAGACGTCCGCCTGCAGCCGTGGTGTCGGCCGCGTCAAAGCCCGGCCATGGTGCCTGAGGAGCGGCTGTTTACGTCTAGGGTGAGTCAGTCTGCGGCCGCTTTACCTGCAGCGGTGCTGGGCAGACCCGACACGGTGATGAGCGGCGGGAAGATGACGTTGGGCGGCTCGTCCGCCTCAGCGTCCGGACCGTCCGCCATGCTTTGCTGTCTGTCACCCGGCGGCAGTGGAGCCAGCGGCCGCGGAGGGCGAGAGGGAGAGCCGGAGGTGAACAGACGGCAGGGAGCCTGTTAATGGTGATGGAGGATCGGGCTCAGGTCGCTGCGCTGCTTCCTGGTTGCGCTCAGCCACGACTTTTAAAGGGGAACGCAGCCATTTCCAACACGACCGAAGAACATTTTTAAGGCTGTTAACGCACTAAATCTGATGAGTACGGTTCAGTCCATCCGTTCAACCGGTAATCGGTGCGGGGAGGCGGGGGAGCGACTGGCGTCTGTGGGTCAGAGGACGACAGGACAACTCGGACTCAACAGGACAAACAACCATGCGTGCACTTACCTAAGGTAACTAATTTAGAGACCAATTAACCGAGCAGTCGCGTTTTTGGACTGTGGGAGGAAGACGGAGTACCTGGAGAGGACCCACATGCAGGGGGATCATTCAATGCAGCCCAGACTGGGATTCGAACCTATGACCTTCTTGTTGTACAGTTTACAGCCAATAGAAACTCCAAAATCAGTTGCTCTGCAGGGGTGTAATACAATACATTGACCCACATTGATATATCAATTAAATGATTAACGATGCAAAATCAAAATATTGATCCATACCGTAATTTTTAAGATGCACCTTTATTTTGAAATTCACAAGGCATGAGACCAAAGTGAACAGGTGATTTATTTTTTTATTATTTTAATTAGAAGAATGTTGGTTTTGATGTAAATGCCTACATAGAAATAAAATTGATTAATCATTATTTTTGACAACACTACTATATACAGACAACCATACAAGGGTAATTGTTATTAGAGGGCAATGCACTCGTTTTCATGTCCAGTTGTGTCATCTTACATCTGTTGCCCTCATCAGTTCCTGTAATAACAAGTTGAAGGTTATTGATAATATGTCTCTGAAGTTTGACTTTCTGCACCAATACTTACAGGCAACCAGACATCAGAGTTTCCTCTCCATAAACCAATGGATTACTTCTACTTTAATACTTTAAATAGTTTTATATCCGGTACTTTTATACTTTTACTTGAGTAAAAGATCTGAGATGATACTTCTACGTCTTTTTAAACCCTAGTATCTATACTTCTACTTGAGTAATGGATGTGAATACGTTTGACACCTCTGCTTCTCACTGCCTGGTAAAACTCTAAAAGGAGGTTCCCAGGATGCATTTGGAACAGAGGCCTAAACCTGGAGCAGCTTCCAGAGGAAAGGACCGAGGCTGGGCTCAGCGCATCGAGGACCACCAGACTCAGACGAATCCTATCCTGAACCAGAGACGTTAGAAACGTTTCACCTTGAATGAGGAGAGAAAGAACTGAACTGTCGCTGTGTGACCCAAAGACTTCTCCTTTCCATTTGGAAATCAAGGCCCCAGAGTCTGGAGGAAGAGAGGAGAGGCAGAGTCCACGTCGGTCCAAGTCCAGTGTGACGTTTCCACAGTCAGTGATGGTCTGCGGTACCGTGCCTTCTGCTGCTGGTCCGCTGGGTTTTCTGAAGCCCAGTAAGACATCAACCAATCCTGGAGAACTTCCTGCTTCTTTCTGCTGACAAGCTTTATGGGGGATGACTTCATTTTTCAGCAGGTCTTGGTGCCAAGGAACCCAAACGCTGGTTCAGTGACCATGGTGTGCTTGACTGGCCAGTAAACTGGGCTGACCTGAACCCCAGACAGTCTCTGGAGGATTGTCAAAAGGAAGACGAGAGATACCAGAACCAACAACGCAGACGACCTGAAGGCGGCCGTCAAAGTAACCCGGGCTTCCTGGACTCCTCAGCAGAACCAGAGGAGGCTCGCCTCCATACGTCAGACTGACGCACCCATTCAAGCATAAGGAGCCCAGAAATTTATATGGTGTAGAAGTTTCACTTTCTGAGATTGAACTTCTTCACTTTTTCCTAATTTCTTTGAGATGTCTCACAACCATCGATGAGACCCTGAATGTAGACCAGAGCAGCGTCCTCCTTACAGCAGCTGCTGACTAAAATACATTTTTCATGTTGCCAACAGAGGGTTAAGCAAAAGGAACACAAAGAAAGAAAGAAAGAAAGCAAGCTGCCACTGGTGTTGTTCGGCTGTTCCCAAAGGAAAGCCGAGTGTTTATCGGACCCCAGGAGAAAATCACCTCCCCGACTGCGACAGAAGGTCAGGAAATCTTTAGAAGAAATGTGGAAAATGACAGCCCTGTCATTCCCCACTTCATCCATGTTGACGTGAACCATGGAAGCCTGTCATTACGGCCGCTCAGACTGACGGGCTGCGCCGAACCTCCACTCCACTCTGTCACAGGTCATAAACGAGACACAAACATTTACTGCAACGGCTTCATTTATTTCACTCCACTACAAAATTAGATAGTCGTTTAAACTATGATACAATCTCCACATATACATTATGTACAGTTTAAAGGGGAACTGACAATACGTTACAGTGAATATTGTAACAGAGGAGCATACTGGTCAGCTTTTTGCTTTCAGATACTAAACTCCTGCTCGCTTTTGTCTTATTTTAGAAGGACGTGACAAAACGCTGCTAGAAAAATAGAGTTTGGTCCGTTGGTGCAGTCTGACTGCTCAGTCCTCACCTGTTGCTGCATTGTAACGCAGCTTCTCTCTGTTTTTTAAGAGTTTGTGTGAATGGAGTGTTTTTCCTTTTTCCTGAGCAGAGTCAGTTACAATGTGCCAGTTATAAAGCTGCGCGTTTTACTTATAGGCATAAAAAAATAAGTCAGCACTTTGCATTTACAAATCCATTTGTCTTTTTGCCGTCTGGATTTTAGGCCATGGCTTTAGTAAAAAACATAGAAGTAGTTCCTGTAAAGTGTTGAATCAAGCTGATTACATCGGCCACTTGTTGCCCCCCCCCCCCCCCCAATAAAGATGTGTACCTCTGAACCTTTTAGAAAATTCAACCCAATCACATCTAGTTTGAGGGAAATTATTCAGGTGACCCAAAAAATCCCACATTATGAAATCATTTTTCCAAAGCTCCCCCATGCCACAGCCTTTTTGCACCCCTGGTGGTAATATAGCCTTCTACCAGTGGTGCAGCACCTGGTCTTCTCCAGTAACTTTCAGAGATGGAGACAGGGGTCTTTGACCTTCTAGGTGGTCCACAGCCCGGGTTCTGCCCTGAACCTCTCCTCTCCTCAGCTCACCGTCAGGTTTTTATAGGATGCTGGTCTGGTGACTGGGAGAAGCCTGATTTCCTGTAGGGAACCACAGACCTGCAGCCACCAGATGTTTACTTCAAATGTTCTGGTATTTTAAGGAGGTCCCGACGCCGCGTGTCTTAACGAGGTTTCCAGCACCTTTTGGGCAGAGAAACCGTCCCACAGCATCACAGATCACTGAACTTCTGCTTCGTGTCAGACCCACCAGGACCTCCAGACCTCGATCAAAGGCTAATCTGACGCTTGCAATGGTTGGACGGAAAAGGCAATTTTCCTGAAATGTCATCCAGACAAGCGTTTGGCATGTAGCTATCACCTACTGGCTGCTACAGAAACTTGGGGGACCTCCAAACGCTGCCCAACAAGTGTAGAGAAATAAAGCTTAGACGTTTCAACATGGGGTTTCCTGCTGGAATGAACGGGGATTGTATTTCCCGCCACATCATGGGGCCCTGTGTTTAAATCGGATCAGGACCCCAGAAGGCCCCTGCAGCAACGTAGCAGGTCGGCGGCGAATCTGGAAAAGCCTGCGATGGCAGGTTCTGTACCTTCAGCCCAGAAAAAGAGAATAAACCCGACGGAGGAAACTCAGGCCTTCCTCGGTCTGATCAGGAATTTTGTGCGGAGTTTAGGTAAATATTAAATTAGTGATGCTTTTTTTATTCAGGAGGACAAACGTCACCACTGTAACCGCAATCAACCCACAGATAGACTACGACCAAACAATTCTGTTACTGTAGTTTAAAAACATCCAAGTCAACCAAACTGCTCCATTTATTCCTATCAGCGCTGTGCATAAAGTACGGTTCACGCAGCTGTAACAGGAGCAAAAGTATTCGTTTTGTTTTAAAGTCATTAAGCTGGTCTCTTCTGTGCAACATTCATCGTTTCTTTCTGGGGTTTATTTATGACCCAGATTCTTCAGCTGCCAAGTTCACAGAAAGCATCTTTTTCTCCCACCCCCCCAATTTAAAAAGCGAATATCAAAGTGCAGCAGTGCGTCTAAAGCGGAGGAGTGATTGAAGACGTGAAGGGAAAAGCTTTCTAAAAACAGAGTCGACAGTATTTCACCGGCCGGAGCTCAGGAGGAGCTGGATAAAGATGACCAGAGGAATTAAAGACGCTAGAATAAAGAAAGCAGGTTAGGCTAACTAGAGTTTGCTCCTCAGTCCTGAAAACATTCAAAATTAACGTTCAGTCAGCTGTCCGTTTAATCAGGTGAATATAGACATTAGTTAAAAGTAAAATAAATACTGAAAGAAGACCAGAAATCCTATTTTCGTGTGATTTTTTTTCCCACAACTCTAAAGAAAAGTTTTTCTTGTCTTGTTCCTGAAATGACAATTAGACTTTTCTCAGCATAGTGGTTGCTGAATGTGCCGCTACCCAAACAACCCACGCTGACTAAGTTAGAACCTGTGCACTGACCCATTCAGCAAAGGCACGGCTTGACGAAACAGCAGCCAGGTGGACCCATCCACTTTAAATCTGTTGACTAAAACCTAAACACCGGGCCTCTGAAGCACGGTGCAGCTGTCTGGGCAGAACGGGCCTCAGCCGTTCCCAGAGCAACAAACGACTCCTCCCTAAATATCCAGAGCTCATGTCTCCTTTCCTCTCAGGTTCTGGAGCTGATCCCAGTCACCATCTTCTGGATCTTCTCCTCATTCCTCAGGATGTTGGACTTCACAGCGCAAATCTTATCCTGGTGGTCCTTGATCAGCTGCTCCAGCTCGACCAGCTCCGCTTTGAGGGGCTCCACGGCCCGGTCCGTCGCTCTGCAGCGGGAGGAAAGGCACAGAGGAGCACACAGGTCACCGCCGGGCCGTCTTTAATGCACAGCCAATAAACAAGACCGGGCGGCTACCGCACAGCAGCGTTTTGCTTTACAACTACACAAAGATCCTTTAAAACACATTTGAAAAAGTGTCCATAACACAAGCAATGTGTTTTGGTCCTCATCTGCCTTATTTTGCAGCTGGATATGATATCATAGAGCAGTGAGTTTAGCTTTTTTGTTTAAACTAAACATGCCATCTAACTGGGTAATAAAGATGCTTTAACAAGAAATGAGCTGCAAACATGGCAGGAAAAGCCGGACTACATGCAGCAGACCGACCTCTGCTCCTGCAGCAAGGCCTGTGCGTGCTCCTTGTTCTCCCGCCGCCAGCTCTGCAGCTCAGCCTGCATGGCGTCCACGTCCTCCTGGATGTAGTCCATGATCTTCCCAAGCGGTAAAGAGCTCCGACACACCATCTGAATGGAGGCGCGGAGCCGCTCGATTTCCCTCGTCACCAGTTCCCGCTCTTTTTTCTGAGCCGTTTCGGACACCAAGTTCTGAAAGGGAGAGAGTTTTGGAAACATTAGATTCTAGTAACTCTTTCACTGTGTCTTGGGATGTTCTCTGAAAAGTACGGCGTGCGTTTGGATCTTACACACTTCAGTACGTCATTACTTTAGAGATCCATCTTAAAATGTCTTCAAACTAGCTCCGCCTCAGGCAGATTGAAAGGCCAGGGTCTGCTGCCACAGGTTCTCAGTAGGATTTAAGTCTGGGCTTTGACTAGGCCACTCTGACACACAAACACGTTTTGATCTAAACCATTTTATCGTGGCTCTGGTTGTGTTCGGGGCTTTTTATGCTGCAGCCTCCAGCAGCTTTTCTTCCAGGATGGTCCTGAATTTAGCTCCATCCATCCTCCATCAGCTCTGACCAGCTTCTCTGCTCAGGAAAAGCCTCCCCGCAGCATGATACCCCCACCCCCATGTTTATTAGTGGTGTGTTCAGGAGGATGTTTGTGTCTTTCAACCATAGGATAATGAGTCCAGCTGTGATTTCACCGCATTAGATCCTTTCTAGCACAAGCTTTCTACATGGCTTTTGATAAACTGCACAAAGACTTTTTACGCCTTTCTTTCAACAGCGCTTTTCTTCCTAACATGTGAAGTCTACGACTAATAAAGACCTTCAACAGATTCTCTCCCCCTTTATGATGCTGTTTGTTCACTAATGTTCTCTGACCAATTCTGAAGGCACTAGATTTTATTGAGGGGCTCCAGATTAAAGGGGGATAACTTTTAAGATTTAAAAAATAATGAAAACCTTTAATCATTTTCCTCCCACATCATAATTATGCACTGCAGCGGTTATAAAATGACAACATTAAAAAGGCCAATCAGTGGGATCGCTTTATCAAGGACCTTTACTGAACAACGTGCCGACACAAAATGTCACTATTGGTCTTTGAAGACAACAAACCGAGACTTTAGACACTCATGTAGGTCAGAATAACAACCTTCAAAGTAGAAAATAAAAAGGAGACATTTTACCGTTCTTCAGGAAATCTAGTTGTGTTTAGCGGAGACGTTTTAAGAGACCAATGAAGAAAATGTTTCTCTATGATCTGGATTATTAACACACGCCAGTGTTTGAAGGCAGCTAAATGAAGACAAAGGAAAATCCCTTGTTCCTGCTAACCAAAGCGTTAAAAGTCTAAGTAATCCAACCTTTTGCCCGCACGGGCTCGGCTGTCCAGAACCAGAACCATAGCAGAGCTGGATTTTGTGGTTTTGAGACTTGAAGGCGAACTTATGGAGGAATCCTACCCAGCTAGCTGTTTGTATAAAGATCAAACAGGCTGTGGGGTTGTGCTGGCTGATTCAAGGCGACTGGCTGCTGAAGGCTTCCCGACGGCACGCAGCGAGTCCAGATTACACCCCGTTCCCTAATGGCGAAGGGGCGCTGGGGAAGGAACTCCCTTTTAGGAGCAAACCTAAGGATGTTTGCTCAGCTGGACGTTGGGAGATCTGGAAGTGTGTGATGTGAAAGCTGGAGCCACACACACACACACACACACACCTACTTACAAACACCGGCTGGAGACTGAGGCGAACACACACAGACGCCCCCCCCCCCCCCCCCCCCCCACCCCATCTGCGATCCCGGTCTTGTTTATTTTAGTAACAGGCTGTGGCAGTGGGGTTATTTTACTACAGTATTGAGTAACAACTGCTACACTTTAGGCCCCCTTTCAAGTCGGACCGAGGCCCTGAGCTGTTTGGGGGCACCTGTCTCCACGCTGCAGCAGAACTCGGACTCAAACAGGGTGTAAACTAAATGACACTTTCCCCCCTCAAAACACACAAGGTGTTGAAGAAGCTGCTCGGGTAACAGCGTGAAAACACAAACCCTTCTCAGGCCACCCCCCCTCCTCCTCAAATCAGTCCGACAGCCACAGAGACTAATGTGGGGGGGCCTTACCGGACCGGACCGCACGGCAGGAACGCCGTCCAGCATCATTGTTCCTTCAGCTTCGCTCAGGAAGCACGCACACGGTTCTGACGGGCTCAGGAGCGTTTGGGCTGAAACGCCCCTCGGCCCGGCGCTCCCCCAGCAAGGTGGGTGGCTTTCCGCTGGGCGCCGCGAACCCTGCAGCTACACAAACACTCTACGGCTCATTCGGGCTAGCTGTGGTTTTAGGTCTGCAGAACCCAGACGGGACCCGTGGCTTCAGTCTGTTTGCCGTTCCAAACCCCCCCACCACCCACCCAACCTCTTTTCCTCTGCTGGAAAATAAAACACTCGGTGTGAAAACATAACCTCTTGTTCGTGCTCGCTCTGTCTTGGTGGATGTAAATCACAGCGCCATGGGCGACCCGTGCACCCGGAGCTTTCCTTTTTCTCACCGAGATCCCAGATCAACATTTGGCGCTAGTGACCCAGGAGGAAAACGAGGCGAATGTCAGTGTTTAGGCGTGGATACAACAAAACACAAACACTCTCCACTAGTTTGTCTAAAACTACTTGTGGAAAATCCAGCCTCTGAAGAGTTCATCCATGGTGAAAGAGCCCCACAGCATCACAGATCCTCCACCGTACTTAACAGCGGGCAGTGGGTGCTTTCCACAGATTTATGTTTTGTTTGACACCCGTCTCACCTGAAGGGTTTCATGTTGGGAAGAACAATCTCAGTGTCATCTGACCAAAGCACACCGTTCCAGTTAAAGTCTCAGTAGGGACTGAAACGCTAAGGTCACCGGAGATGGCGAACAATTACATTGTTTATAAATGACTGGTAAAAATTAGTCATCTTTTACTAATAAAGATAAACTGAGTCTTTTTCCACTGCTGGTTCTATGAGTTCATCAATAAATGCATAATTATTGTGACTAACGTAGCAAGGTAGCATGTTTTACTCCAGGAACCTTTATTTTAGAGCAATATTTGTGTTTGTGAAGATCTGCAATGATTGACAAATATTGAGTCAAATGTGACATTGTAGTCACAATGAATACCGTGAATCGTCGGGATAAAACGTTTTGAGGGGACATTGGTCATCTCTGTCACACAGCCGAAGATGGCGGAGCTTTGGGATTACCCCCCCCCCCCCCCACCCAACAATAAATAACTGCAAAAATAAACTCGGGTTAATGTCCTGTCTTGTTTGCCGTAGTTCAAGTTATTTTAATCTTTTTAATTAATGACTTAGATCTGAGCCCATCCACAAAAGCTTGTTTCTTCTTGCCATTACCGCACTGATAAAGACTAATATTTTATTCATTATAAATAACTTCACTCTCTCATTTTAAAGAGTTGCTAAAATGTGTCAAGTCCCATTTAAACTCCAAGGAAACAGGACGTCGTGGTTTTTTAATTAAAAGTTCTTACAAATCCTGATCAACGGTAAAAAAGTAAAGTATTTCTTAAAATAAATTGTAAAATAAATTAATTTTAGATGAAGTGCAGCACCAGTTATTTTCTTGAGAACTACTTCCCTCCACTGAATAAATGTGCCAAATCAAAGGGTCAATAAAAGGAATTTATCTGAATCGTTTCACACATCTCTCCCAGTCGGTGGCAGTAACTGTGGAGCAAACTGTATAACGTAAGACGTACAATTCAATGGGAAATTCCTGCTGTCACCACATGCCTAATTTGCTTCATGAGGAAATATGTCCTAAAAATGTGATTTATGGACTGCTTTTGGGGATTTTCTGGGAGAAAGAAAAACATTCTTCAAAGGAGCCTTTGACAAGAAAAATGGCTTTCAAGCAGAGAAAATGTTGATGCTATAGCAACCTTTAGGGTATCATTAACTGGGAAAACACAAAAAATTAGGGAAAAAGTACGAGTTTATTTTGAGAGATCGGAACTGCTTACAACCATTAACATTTTCTAATCAATGTCATTTAAACTGAATATATCAGATTTTAGAGCCGGAAAACCTAAAAACGCTAAAAGCATTGAAATTACAAGCAGCATGTTACCTTGAGAGCAGACAGATAATTATTAAACAGAAATATCTGACACAAAAATTGTCCTTTGAGTCGTGCTCACTAAAACAGGAAGGCACTACCATATATGGACTGAGTCAGCACTGCAACAACAAACGTAATCCATGCAGGAAACGTCGCTGAGCTTCATGGGAGTTAACAAGTGAAGCAAACAGATTTTTCTTCACCCAACTAACTTAGTTCTCCTGTTTGAAACACCTTTTGCTTCATGATTATTAAAAAAAAATAAAAAATTGGGTCAAGAACTCAAACCCGGTGGAAGAGGACACAACACAGTTCTTTGCCAAACAAGAAAGTTCAGGCAGGGAGTCAACAGCCAGACCACCGAGACAATTACAAATGTTTGAGACCATGACGCTCATCAGGTCAGACAATAGGTTTTTACGGTTAATGTGTCAGTAAGGGGGAAATAAATCGGCTGTTTTTCACAGATCACATTTGTGATCTGTAATCATGTTGGTTTAGCGAGAACGGTTATTAGTAAACAACTAATAAACGTTCTCGCTAAACCATCCTCCTGCGTGCTTAGCCTTGATAATTAGCCTCAGCCGCTACACTTTTTGGTGTATCTGACCTAAATTACATTGTTTGACGGTGACTATAGTCTGATTGTGGCTATTTTAACCTCCTAAACACAGATGAAATGGCGTGGTGTGGCAGACTGTTACCTGTCGCACCACGCTTTGACGTCGACGTTACTTTAGTGCAGGTAAAGTCCCACAAGTAAAACGCTGCGTTGTGAGTTTCAGAGAGGAATGTTCTTGAGCACATCAGAGTGAGAAGGCTGGTCGGATCCAAAGTCAAATTTAGGTTTGTCTGAACGTTGACATATTTTTACTGTACTGAAATAAAGCTTTTGTCACAAGTGGTTAAATACCACTGTGGTGAATTACAAGCAGACTGGATTCACCAGTGATTTAGAGTCCCCCTACAGGCTGCTAGTCTAGTAGTTCGCCGAGCTACTGCTATCAGATATCAGTCTACCCACAGCATAGATCGCTATTTAAATCTTTACTTAATGAACTCTTATCTGAGCTGGAGGTTTCACCACCCTCATTTATGCCTCATGTTCTGCACGGATGCCTGCGTTTAGCGTTCCCAGTGTAGCGTCTTCTCTCCTGTGCATCTTTCTTCTGGACTCTCCGCTACATCGTGCTTCAATCTTTCACACTTTTTGTGCATTTTTTTAAGTTTCGGACATGGAAAGGCACAGAACTACCATGAGCTACAAGCCTGAACGCAGCTGAAAAGAATAAATTGTAAAGATGATGACAGGTCAAACAATGGGAAAAAATCTATGAATTTAAGCCAATTTATAAAATAAGAGGATGTGACGAAATAAGTGCACATAGCTGAAGACCATCACAGTTTAGCAGTTCAAGGAAAAAAGGTTTGTGTCAGTAGATCAGCGATCACTGCTAACCAATGACTATACCTGCAGGATCATCTTATTCTTTAATGTGCATGAAGAGCTTTTCGAAATTTGAAGAAAACTAATCTAAGGGCTGAGTCATGCAGCCAGAAACTGAAAGTATCTCAGATCGTAGTTTATGGGTTGTTGTTCTTCATTCAAAAACTCTAACTGGATCATAAAAATAGCTCAGCGTCAGTGAAGTGAGGAGCGGAGCGCTGAGGTTACAGGATGTTGTTGTCAGGTCACAGTAGCCTCCCTGGGGAGACAATGAAGATCAACCTTTTGACATCTGGGGGCGAACGAGGAATCTCTGAACAAATCCCCAACTATGCCGCATTTAAACAACACTGAAACTCTATCTAAAGTCACAAAACGTAAAGTAGGTTCTCCTATAGCAAAAAAACAAAACAATTCAATATGGCCCCACAAAAATTCAGTGCCACCGGGTCATTTCCTCATGGCGGCACATAAAAAAGCTGGATGTTTATGAAGACGCAGAGGTCTGCAGAGAGGGGTATTTATTTTCTTGACAATCCTGCAGAGAGTACCCTGGCCCTTCGCCTCCGTGACTCTCACTCAACGGCCATCCATTTGTACGCCACATAGTTTATTTATACATTATAGACCTTCATCAAGGCTAATTTGATGGGGTAAAGAACCGGGGAAGAGGGGCGATATAAAAAAAAAACAAAAAGGGAAGAATACACAAAAACTCCAATGAAAACGCAGCTGTAGAAAAGGGCAAACTATGTCCAAATAACAGGAGAACTATCCTGGAATAATATACACGGCTGCTGAGGGGCCATGATGAGGGTCAGTCCCAAAATCCTTCAGCTACATAGTGATGGGAGAAAAACAACCATGCAAATGTTTAAACTGTCTTCACTGCATAAAGGGAACTAAAAGTAAGTATAATTGTCTTAACATGAGTGTATTTGCCCTTGATTTGAGCAGGTAAATAAGATGATCTGCCAGTGGGATAAGATTTCTGCCCTTAAAATAGAAACAACTCATCTCTTATCATCTTATTGCAAGTGAATATATCTAATTATCTTATTTTAGGGGTAAAAATGCTCATTCCATTAGCAGATAATCTTATTTACTTGCTCAAATCAAGGACAAATACACTCATTTCCAGAAAATGTTACTTTTAGCTCCCTTTTTGCAGTGTTTGAGGGAGATTTTCTAATGACAGAAAACTGAATAAATAAATACTTAAACTCTGTCACATATACAAAGAATCTAGGAATCCTGGAAACATCGGCATTATAGAAATAAACCAAGTCAAATCAAAGAGAGAAGGGGATGCTCAGAGTTTACATTTTTGTGTTTCACTATGATTACAATACAAAAAAAAAGAAAGGCACGGGTCCATTAGGCTGACCTCAGCGCCTTTTCATGTCGGGAAGGAAGTCATTACAGTTCTTTAAACAGCTGACGAGGCAAGGCCAGTAATGACTGAAGGATGGACCAAACAATCTGCAGCTCCTATAAGTGGACATACCTGCACAAAGCTGCACCTCCAGACCATCCAGAATACGCCGATACTCTGTAATGAAGGCCTGGAGGTCCCACAAATTGAGGAAATTAGGATAATCTCCAGAAGGCTGGGCTCGTGTTACTCAAAGAGCTGTTTTGTCTGCATGTGCTTGAACTTGCAATTGAGGTCGTCGGAAACGCATAAGCAACGTTTAGCACAGGCACACATTTCAATCCTGCGTCTATAAATTCCTGACGAGCAGCTTCAGTTTACCGCCGGTCGAGCTTCGCCGGCTTCAGATGCGAGTTACGAGGGATGCTGTCTAAGGTCGCCGTCAGGAAGAACTAGATCAGCGGCCTTTCTGCATGAGTGACGGCTCAAAACAGTTCATCCATCACAGTCAGGGTGGTCAGCCAGGATGGGATGCAGGGCACCACGCTTCAGTGAAGGGGACCACCCAACTCAGACAGCATAGACCGCCTCACACCGAGGAGCTCAGACCAAACTGTAAGCTTCAAACGCCTTTAGAGCCCAAATACTGACGAAAGAGCACTTTCTCTGGCTCACAGACGGGAATCTATAAACAATGACAGCAATGTGTCATCACCGATAGGACGACGGGCCTTCATTAATATAAACTGAAATAAATCTTAGGAGGGTCTGTATCGTTTACAGTCGGAGACGTTTATTGGCAACCCCGATGGAGATGTGAAGGAAGATTTAAAATAAATAACTACTAAATATATCAACCCTACCTTCAGCTGGCTGAAAAAAGCTGAAAGTTTGGCTGAAAATATGTCTGTTTATGAAGAAACACAAACAGTTATGATATAAAAACTGAAGAGACGGCAGCCATTTTCCTGGTAACGCTGTTTGAAAACTCAAGTTTGCGAGCTACAACTGTCCTGTTTATGAAGCGATCTGCTGCTGGCTCCATGCCTTCAGACAGCACTATTGGTTAACCAGCTAATATCAGCCTAATATACTTCTGTTCCTCTATAAGGCATTCAAGAACAACATATATATTATGCTGTTCACTAACCACCTGAAAAGTTAATAAAGTGTTTATCTTATATTTTTGGTTGACGTCGGGTTCACACTGCCATCCTGCACCATGTCAGACAAAATCTTTTGCCGTGAAGGGAAAGTCTCTGGTTGTGAGCTTGAGTCTGCGCTACAAGTGTGACAGGTGCACCAACCACAAATTTATATCCATGGGTCCACCACAAATATTAAGCATTGTCAGACGTTTTCCTGGGAAAACCTTGCAGCGTTCCAGCTGCTGCACCGTCGCCTCCTCCCCAGCCGTGAGCTTCCCCCTCAGCCCGGCCTGCAACCTGCAGCTCCAGAGCAACGAGTGACTCTTCAGACCCGCCACAGCTGCTCTTAATAACTCTTTATTACAAAGATTACATTACAAAGATCTTAGAGATGTTTTTAAAATAGGGACGTAATAAAAATATTCTATGATTAGAATTTCCTTCTGTGTATTTTCATGGCAGAATTTGCATAACATTTCTATGTAATTAGTCATAAATAGACATTTAAAAAGGAAAAAGGTATTCATCCTCCTTTGGAAAAAGGCGTTTTTCTTTAGTTTAAAAACCTAAAAAGTTTCTATTTTAGATATTCATCAGGATTCATAAATTACCCATTTTTAAAGGGCTCTGTAATTTATTTACCTCAAGGGATAAAGAAAAAAGTCTCTTTATATTGATATGGCTGCAGACCCTCGTTTTAAGTCCCTTTCACACATAAGTCTGAGTAATTTACTGGGACAACATCCCCGCGCCGAACAAGAATTAACGCCGTTCACACATAGAAATTAGTCCCAGTAAATTTCCGGGTCGGCTCTTTTAAAACTTAACCCGCTAACGGTGGAATGGATGTACCTAATATCACCTGCAGGTGGCAGTAATGCAAGAGCTATAGCTTTAACTGATCAACTTCTTAAGAAGAGTTTCAGCTGGAAACTACGTCTGTCAAACAGCTGATAAGCCGCAACAAACAATGGCTACAGTGGTTAGTAGCTTTATGAAAACTACAGAAGAAATACAATTTCTGTTCATTTCTCAGACAGAGAAGCGACTTGCAGACATCAGGGGAAGATCTAAAACAGACTACGAATGTATTACCTAATCATGCAAATGTGTGCCTTACCCAGGAATGTAACGTCTTTAATCACACTAGAGCGTCCCGGTAAATTACCGGGTATGTTGCTAGGTCTTGACCCGGTAAATTACCGGGTCAGTTTTACCCGGTAAATCAGTTCTGATTGTATTCACACATAACCCTGACCCTGAAAAAGGCTTAAGACTGAAACAAAGTATGAGTTAGTGGAAAAACGCCTCATGTCTACTGCTAAGCAGGGTGGAGAATCTGTGATGCTGTGGGCATTTTTTTAGCAGACTGAAAATGAGCCATCCTTGAGTCTTTTAAAATATTAATATAAAACAGATCAACACAGAAATGTTTCACTAGACACAGAAACAGCCTTCTTTAATGGTCAGCTCGGTCCTCAGACCTAGATCCTATATAAACCTCTGGGCCGAGCTGAACTACAGCATGAGAGGACCCAGGACTCTGGAGGATCTAGAGATTCTTTAAAGAGGAGTACGCTTTGAAAGGTTTAGGCTTTTTTCAAACCTTAGTCTGATTTAAAAGACTTTAAACGGCCTGGCTCCAGCCAGAATAAGATCTACTGGAGTTGCTGCATCATACCCTTTCGCTCCTGAACATTTGGTCAGGCCACGGCACAGTGGAACAGGCTTCCTGATCATATCAACACCTGTGCTTCTATATGGAACGATGAACTAAAACAACTAAAAATGTACTTTTCTGTCCATGGTACTGGCTTTGTACATGTATGAATGCTTTTTTTTAATGACCTGATATTATAAGATTCTTTATGGGTGATGGGTGAGTGTCATATTGAATTTGCTGTTTTTATCTGTTGAATGTGGCATGGAGTTAAAATTAAATTAAATTGTGCCCTCCCAAAAGGACTACAGATGCAAATTAGCCTTTGGCTAACTCTGCTACAATGCATCAAATCGTAACATTTATGTTTTAATTTTACATGCTCCCATTTAAATAAATAAAGTTAACAAAATCCCTCAAAGTTTTTTTTTTTATGCGTGAATTTCTTCTTTTATGATAAATAGCCAAATAAAAGGTTGGATTTTCCAGTTTTTACCGTGTGAGATTATCCTGCTGCAATAAAGGTTTAATTTAGCCGAAGGCTTTTCACACATCTTTAATAGGGGTGTCACTAGTTGAACTGAAAATGTAGCTACATTGACTTAAATTAGCTTTATATATATATATATATATATATATATATATATATATATATATATATATATATATATATATATATATATATATATATATATATATATATATATATACAGGGTTTCCCGCAGCGCTATCTTGGCGAGGCGGCCGCCTCGCCAAACTCACGCTACCGCCTCGCCAACATTCCCAAAAAAAAAAAAAAAAAAGTGACGTTAACACGCGGTTTGTTGTTGTTGCTTTCGCGCGTGCGTGAATGGCAGGGAAAAAACACATGGATACCCCCCGCTCCGCGAGTCGGTCCGCGGACAACGTGTCGTCGTCTCTCCCCCCCCCCCCCCCCCTTTTATATATATATATATATATATATAAACGCAAGAGAGAAAGTGGTGGGTGAATAAACAAAAGGCCTAAATTCTTTCTCCCATGATTTACGATGCTTCCTAATTGAGCAGAGAACCTTGCAAAGCTGAAAAATTTTAAATACCTAAAATGTTGAGCAACCCCAAGAAAACAAGTCATTTCTGCTCCAGACATCTAGATGTGTGGATCAATGGTGTGTGTGGTCTGTAAGGGGCCATAGCTGCTTGCCTGGTTATTAGCCCTTCACCTTCACTGAAGGGGAACATTTTTGTGGTTTAGAGGCACCGCAATTACACCTCCTCCTCCTCCTCCTCACTCCATTTGTTTACGTCTTTCTTTTGATAAAAGCCAGCATTGCAGCAGGTCTGTGGTTAAAATCCTGTTCCCAGGGAACAAAGTTCCCAGAAATAGAGGCCGACAGTCACAGGACTGGTCGAGACGTCTGGAGACCGACACACATGGGAGAACTTGGCCAATACTGCCATCTAGTGGAGAAACAAACCAATTATTTGAAACGCATACCTGTTCTTTAGATTTGAGTGAGGAGGGAGTCGATTCATAGTCTTTCTTGGTTTCAAGGATCTTCTTCACGAGTCCACCTGCATTATGGGAAAAAGATCAGCTCCCCAAAGTAAACAGTTCATTTTTTTCATTCCTCAAGAACTGAAGAAATCGAATCATTTACCATGTTTCTCGTCAGCGTCGAGTTCTTGCGCAGCTTCCTGTAACAGAGACGATTGTTAACAGTTTCAGGATTTTAACTGCAGGATCACAGCCTTGGACGTTCGTGTCACCTACTCTCGCTGCTTCAGGAGCGTCTGGAGGTGGGGGGACCGCCTCCACCACCAGGAACTGCTCATCGTCTTCCTCCTCATCCTCCGACACCCTCTTCCCGTCCATTATAATGGGAGCTGGGGGCTTGGCACTCGACAGCCTTAAAAACACGAGTTGTACTGAGAACTTTTTAACTTCCATGTGACAGAGAAACATTTTTAAGCTCAATCGCTGCAGCGTGGTCAGTCCCGTTTCTTTTGATAAGCAGTTTTCTAACGGGACTAAAATCAAGGACAATACAGGGTGTGTTGGCCTAAACAGACCTTTATGAACAGTGTTTTGCAAAAGTATTCACACCCGCTGAATTTTTTCATATTTGCTATGTAACAACCACTAACTGCAATGTGCTTTATTGGGATTTTATGTAACAGAAATAGTAAAGTAGTGCATAGTTAAGTGGAAACTGATAAATTCCTTTTACAAATAAAAATCTGAAGTGTGGTTGACATTTGTATTTAGTGTGGCCCGGGAGCCATTTGTGGCCCTTGTACTGATTCTGGGCGGCCCCCCAACCACATTTGAAGAACAATTTGATTCACAAGCAAACTGAATCAAACTAATTACGGCAAAAATTATTACAGAAAAGTTAAAAATCTTACTTTGAAAATACTAAGTACAACAGAAAGTATTCATCTTTTTATCACCACACTTTACACATTCTCTTTAATTTCATAATAAATAGGATCCATGACATTTTATTAGTCAAATGCAAACTTTGGTGCATTAAAATGTGCTTTGAATTAATTTATTAAAATTGCGTTTTCAAAGAACAGCTGACTAAAATCCTGTTCTTATTTTGCTAGACTAAAAAGAGTTCAGTTTATTATTATCATTAAAGAGTCAAATTAAATTATTAAAAATAATTTGCAAACTAAAGGGACCATCTTTTAATACAGCAAATAAACAGAACCCTTTTTTACTTGTGGATCTACAATGATTTACAAGGTAATTTCCAATGGAAAACCTGATTGAATTGTTTATTTAAAATTATAATTTTTTTAGAGCACGTAAAAAATAAACATTATCACTTTTTGCCCCCCCAGTTCCTTTGACTTGAATATTTCGGCCCATGTGCTGAAAAGTTTGGACACACTTGTTTTAGATTGATACCCAAACAAAAAAAAGACAGAAGTATCCTTTGCAGTTTCCCACATACCCTGTAGGGGGCGCAGCAAACATTTGACACAACATGTCCTGCAGGGCGGCACAACATATCGCCATCACGATATTAAGGCAGCAAAAGCTGCTTGGAAGGCAATAATTGTTGGTTGGGATCATGAATCCACATTTAGCAGGCCAGTAAGGTATTCAGTCTGAGGGATTACACCGTAGATGTCCACACCTAATACAGACTACAGAGCCTAAATGCTGTGTTGGAAGGGCACAGGAAACAGGAGTGAGAAAAGTATGGCTCCAGTCGATATCGTCGTTGCAGTGTTTTACTGACTGTATTGTTGCTGCATGAGTTTGTAAGATCGTACAGCACTGAATGCATTCCTCAGGATCAGAACAAAATATTTATTTTTTGTCACCGACTAGAGAAAAACTAACCACGCATCATCGGCAAGGTGAAGGATGGTGTGGGGGAGTGTTTGTTCAGCAGGGACAGGGAATCAGGCCCACAGCTGTTGGGGTGGGCTGTAAAAAGCTTAAGAGTAGAACAAAGGTTCCTCTAACCAGCAGAACAGACATAAACATCCAGTCAAAGCTAACACTCTGGTGTCAGTAGATATATACAGCCAAAGACATGCAGGTGTGTTAGAAAATAGCCCTAAGCAAACGTATTGTGCTTAGGACTGTATGATTTTGCCAAAAATCTAAATTGTGATTTATTTCAACCATAATTGTGATTTAATTTAGACTTTTCTCTGCATTAACCACAAACAACAAAAATGGCCTGAAGATAAAGATGTTTGTAAACAAGGATTATTTAAAACAAGAAATGTAACTGTTTTTATTAATCAGAATATTATTATTATTCAAGAGAACAGCTTGTTGAGTTAGACATCAATCCTTGTTGAATATAAAGTGCAGCCAACAAACAAGTCTATGTATAAAACAGTTTGACTGGTACTTAATGCTGTGGTGAGATTCCTGAAAGTTTCTGGTAAAAAAAAGTATTGATTATATAAACTCTAAAACAAATAAAATTAGATTATATCACTGCTGCAACTCTCTTCCCTTATATGTGGAGGTAAAGCCACTTTAAACATATTACTGACACCTAAAGGAAACGTCTGATCCATTAATTGTTACATAAACAAAAATTACAGACCTCTGCGATTTGGAAATTGCATTTTTTAAGTTATGATTATATTGTAAATGTGATTAATTGTCCAGCCCCAGTATTGCTGCAACCACACCTGCATGAGATAATTCAAGACAGGGCAGTCTAAATCTTTTGTTACGTGTTACGAGAGTCAAATGTATTTAAGGCCTAAA
The DNA here is from genome assembly GCA_037039145.1 of Fundulus diaphanus. Classification (NCBI taxonomy): domain Eukaryota; kingdom Metazoa; phylum Chordata; class Actinopteri; order Cyprinodontiformes; family Fundulidae; genus Fundulus; species Fundulus diaphanus. The sequence goes on along the minus strand of CM073132.1, from coordinate 47,660,772 downwards.
ACGGAGGGCCAAATCATTCCTGAATTCCAGTTTGAGGGCCACACAAATTTAGTCTAGGGGCCACAAATGGCCCGCGGGCCACACTTTGGACACCCCTGGTTTAAAGTAATCTGAAAAGGCTGTATTGGTTTCCCTCAATGTCACAATTATGCACTACTTTGTGCCGGCCTATAACATAAAATGATATTTAAAAAAAAAAGGAATGGAGTCAAAGTGTGAAAAAGTTCAATGGGTGTGAATACTTTTACAAGACGCCGTAACGGGACAAACGCTGGGTAATTGGAACGATGAGGTCACCTCTCAGCTGGGGTCCCTTCAGCGTTGCTCTCTTGTCTCCTGACTCGAGGAGGCGCTGGCCGAGCGCTGCTTGGCCGAGCCAATCGTCTGCGATGAAAAAGTCACAGAGATAAACCGTTAAAAACACCAACAGCAGGTTTCCCCCTTTCACAGGCTGTTATTTTCACCACAACACAGAGATGTGTGTGAGATTGGCCAGATGTCTGTTTAGCTACAGAGCAATGCGGACATTAGGAGGACAGCTGCGCCGCTCGCCAACAGTCAGAGTATTAATAACAGCTGCGGTGGCACAGCTGCCTGACCGGCCGATCATAAACCATTAGTGAGCCGCAGGAAGAAGACTTTGAAAATCTTCCAAGATCTGGGAGCACATGTCAAAACAAAACTGCATCTAGTTTCATATAAACACAGAAATGCAAAGCAAGACTGCATTTAGACTAGATCTCAAACTGAACCTGCATTTGGAAAGCAATGGAACATATAGAAAGTCTATAACAAGATCACATTTAACCTTTAAAAGGAAGCAGAATCAGCTTGGGAACTTAAAGGAAAGCACAAAGTCCAACAACAAAGAGAGTTATTGTTCCAGGTACAGTAAATATTGGTTGTAGGCACCTAGACGTATTGTTTGATGATGGCACTGAGGACCCTTCAGAGTCTCCGTTCTCCTGAGGGACAGGTCTCTGCGCTGACGGAACGTCTCCATCTGTGATTGGACGGTAAAGAAAGGGATTAAATCTGCACAGAAGAGCAAAGACTGGTTAGCACCTTAGACTTCATCAAACACGGCTCTAACAAAGAGCTACCAGTCTTTTACTGACTGAATCAGGCAACTGAACTCCCTTTAAAACCCTCATTTGACTCTACGCTTGCTTTTTAAAAATAAATTAACATCTGAGATGAAGGGCATCCAAACTCTTCATCACGTGGGCCAAAGTTCATCCATCTAACAATGTTAAATGTACGTCTAAAACCCTCTAGATTTATGTTCATCCCCCAACTCACAGAGCGTGAGAGCCAACAACATAAAACTGGGCCTTGGTGACATGTTACCTCTAAAGACGGCTCTGTCCCTCCAGGCTTGGGGCCTGATCAGAATACATGTGGGTGCTGCTTTTTCTCCAGGACAAGCTGGAGTTATTTAGATCCATGTTTAACTGATCAAAAATCTCATTATTGTCTAGCATTTAAACTCTCACATGTGTCCTTAGAATTACGTCACCGCCCAACAGAGGACTGAGATCTGTAAACCGTCTCGATGCTCAATGAGGCCCTGCTTGGCTGACATGACCCATCATCTGGTTTCTGGTTGACAGAAGACGGCTCTTGTCCAGGATTTTGTGGTTCAGAGCACATCTATTGGGCCCTGATTGGGCTAAAATTGTCCTGTACCCTGAAAAAAGCTGAAAAAAGGCCCCAACATCACGCTTCCACCTCTGTGCTCTACTGTAGAGACTGTGTTCATTCTCAGGTCTCTTCCTCCACACAGCGGGTCGATGCCAAAGAGGGCCTTTCTTGCTCCACCTGAGCCTTCTCTGAACCTTTTACATGCTTGTTGGCTGTCCTAAGACAGATCAGTACATGTGCATTCTACAGCGGAGGGCTGCAGCATTTCAACCCTTCACAGCTGAGTGTGCTGATCAGATCTGAATGTAATAAATCGGGGCCGCTTGTCTTGCAGTGCCTTGAGGCGATATCTGTAGTGTAATGGTGCTTGATAAATAAACTGAATTCTGGGTAATTGAGGACTATTTCTCACCTTTCTGTAAATCAAACTAACCTAATTAAACAAGATCATGCATTGAAGTCCAGACTGAATGTGATTAATGCTAATTCACCATATTGTCCCTGATGTCCATTAACACCTATTTGGACTTACCCAACATGGTAGAGAGGTTGGAAAGGAGGACATGGATTCTGTGGACATGGTTTATAAACACAAGCAGACGCCTGGATTCAGTGACTTATTATTGACTGATGTGTGTGGAGACATTTTGGATCTGTGGGAAACCCAATTAGGTCTGGGTGGTGTGGGATTAAACACTAATTTCATTTAACGTTTCACTTTACGTAACGTGTTTATTTCTGATTTTTTTTTCCTGGTTCATCTTGTTTCTGTCAACAGTAAAATGAAAGTGTGTTCCTTCCTCTGAAAGTTGGCCAGCTAACAAAATCAGCAGGGAATCACATCAAATATTCCTCCTGGTGCCGAGACTCTCGATGCCCTGATGGCACAAAGGATTGCAGTGGAACGACAGGATCTACCTGATCACAGCCACCAACACACGCTCAGGGCAATCAGTGTGAACAAAGGGTGAAATATGAGACGAGATCAGCTATGGTGATATGTATTCTTTAAATTACTGGTTAACGATCTACATTCTGAATAAAAAAACATTAAGACACAATGCCAGATTTAAAGAGATCTCATTTAACAGCTGGTTTAACTACTACTGGAGTCGTACGTTTCAAACATTCACGTTACACTGCAGACCATGTGGTTTCTGTTTGCTTTATAAACCCTTTTACCTCCATCTTACTGCACACCCAGCCCAGTTTGGGTTTGGTCAGGTAGGCTCAGACCAGTAAAGCAAAGTGAGGCATTGTGTTTGATCCTCAGCTTTTCAAATAAAACCTGAATAACTTGCTCGGGACGTTGGCAAAGAAAACCTCAGCTCTCAAAACGTCCCAGATTCCCTTCACCTTTTGAATCACTAAAACCTAAAGAAGTATTGTGACGACTTAAAGACTTTGTTTGCTGGAACCTCACATCAGTCAGACTGGAAAAAGGTTTTATTGAATGCGGTAATTGTTTTTATTTTTATTCTTTTAATCACAAGTCGGTTTTTACGCTTGATGTAAGGTGACCTTCAGTGTCAAGAAAGGCGACTATAGATAAAAATAAAAATTTATTATTAACTAAAATAGCCGCTATAGGACGTCCTTGAAGATGTCGAGGTATAAATTTAGCTTGTTCGGTTTTCTAAACAGGAGAAACGTTAGTCAGCTCAATCCTGCTGACTTACTGAAACATACTGCAGTGCCTCGAAAAGCTTTACTCATATTTCAAACAAACCCCCAGTGTGTTATATTAGAGTTTCAAGGGATTTAAACACAAACAACAATATAGTGCATAAATCAAGTGAAACTATTTTTTAAATATATAAAATCTGAAAACTGTGGTTACATTTGTTTTAAAGGCCTCAGAGGCCTCACATTAGTGAGGAACACAGCAGACAGGTCACAGATAACAGAAGAAGACGTCACTCAGCCGCGCACCGTTTGCAGAAGTAATGGTCAATGTATTCAATAAAGTTTTGTTTTAAAAAAACGTGAAAAACGCAGATGCTGGCCAGCGATTCTCCTTGTTTTTATTAGAAAGCTGTTGAGCAATGGGAGCTGACAATATTAAGACTGGCCGAAGGCTCATCTTTCAGCAGGAAAACCACCCTAGATAAGGTCACACCCTGAATAAACAACCAAGAGCTACAAAGGAACGACTCGCAGGCAGGGTGAGAGCAGAATCTACCTGCAGCGGAGACTGAGATCTTTTGGAGTGGAGGGGGCACTACTTAAAAACTCGTTTGACTTCTATAGTGTAGTTTCTTGGAGAAGCACCTTGGAGGAATAGGTTAGAAAAGCTCATCTGGAGGGCCAGCTGTGTCCTAGCATGCTCCCTGGACCCAGTACCGTGGTGGGAGCCTAAAGGATTCTGGCAAAAATGACCTCACTGTTGGACAATGTCTCCCACCTCATGCCTGAAGCTGTTGCACAGCTGAAGAGCTCCTTCAGTGACAGACTGCTGCATCCTAGATGCACAAAGGAGCGCTATCGCAGATCCTTCCTCCCAGCAGGGGTTAGCCATTAAAACCATCGTTGTTCCCAGCAAAATCAACAAGTCGTTTATGTCCCAGTTATCCATTTTTTGTAGATAGTCTGTTGACGTTTTTTAAGATCAATTGTACGTGTGCATTTTGTAAACTTTCAGGTTATCCCACTCAGTTGCACTTTTCATTTAATTTTTAATTTATGCCAATTTTAAAAACTGGAGAGTTTTTTTTTTATGTGTTGTGGACCTTTTCCATCCGTTTCTGCCGACAAAGTTTTATTACTCTGCTGTGAAACATTCAAGGATTATTCTATTATTTAGCTCAAAGCATGTTGATTCTCATTGCGGCTGTGATTTTATTGAACCTTGGCTCAACAAAGTATTGATCAGTGGGGCTAAAAACAAATTCATGCGACATTTCTTACATTTTGACAAGACCAAAATGACCTTTTAGTTCAAAGTAATCAATATAAACTAATTTGTGTTGGTTATCACATAAATTGACAATAATAAAAAAAAGTTTAAAAAGTTCAACGGGCATGAACGTTTTTGCAAGGTACTGAGTAAGTATGATCAAAACCCATTTCCAACCCAGTATCAGTTATTGATACACAGACAGAAAGCTCCTTTTTAATGCTAAAACTGTTCGTTATAACTTTCAGGACAATGAGGCCCATGTGAGTGAGAAAACACTTACCTCCTTCACTGTCAGACTCATCTGCTGTGAGAAAAGAACGGTAAGGAATTACAAACTGAGGCATTAATTCAAGAGTAAAGTAGAGAATAATTAACATTATGTGGGTCCTCAGATCATTTAAAGAAATCTGTTTGCAGAATCTTTTTATTGATTTCAGGTTCATTAAGCCTCACTGATTCTGCCAGCGGACTAGTAACCCAATAAAGGAAGCAGCTCTGTGGAGTAAAGCTGCCAAAGCCTTTACCGTTATTTCCAATTTTGGGTTTCCGCCTCTGGCCTTTGGCAGATGAGGGTCGGGGTATTCTCACTGGACTGTCAGACTGTAAAACAAGGATAGAAACAGAAAGAGAACATATATATGACTAAAACAGGATCTTAAAATGTCTCCTCTCTTCTACAAGCGTCTTAAGGTCCCACCTGGTTTTCAACTACATCTGAGGGCTGAACGGACAAAGAGCACAGCAACACGGCTTCAGTTAAATAAAACACACAGACCCATCATGTTGATCAATTAAACAGAAAAACCGTTGCACCACTAAGCACAAATACCAGATAAACTAGCTAAAAGCCATGCATCACAAAGCTTTCTTCTCATTGTGTGGGCCTGAGTTTAACTCTGCAAACTTTACCTCTTCAACTGGTTTTAGATCCTTAAAAGATAAAGAAGCGTGATGGAAGAAAGTGATCAGGGATTTATCACCTTTTGAATTATTTTTAAACAGGTAAACATGAAAAACGAGCAACCAAACAAAGGCGAGAACGTACGGCTGGCACAGTTTTGGCTGATTTGCTGCTCTGGTCTTCAGGACGGGCTTTCTGCTGAGCTTCCTCTGACTCTCTGACCTGAAGGTAAAAACAAACAACATGTGAGAAACGGCATTTATCTGCTTAATTAAAGATGTGCTGACGCTTGGCTACCAAACCTTCTCGTTTCCTCTCTCTCCGCTTCTGTTGTTATCATCCGAGTCTTTGTGTCGCTCTCCATCCTTCTCTCTGTCTTTGTCTCTTCGTTTGTCTTTGCCTCTGTCTCTCTCTCTGTGGGAGTCCCTCTCTCTGGTCTTCTCCTTGTCTCGGTCTCTGTCTTTCTCCTTGTCCCTGACGCGTCCCTTGTCCCGCTCCCGTTCCCGTTCCGGCTCTCGGCTCTTGTCTTTGGCCTGATGGTCCTGCTCGCTGCGGTGACGCCTCTCTGTGCGCTCGGGATCACGGTGATCTTCTTTGTCTCGGTCTCTGTGTCGGCTCTCCTGCTCTTTGGACGGTTTCGGATCCTTTTGTTCCCGGCTGCTGCTGCGCTCTATCTTCTTCTTTTCCTGAAAATAATCAATGATTTCTAAGATTATACAGAGCCGGGTACACGCCAAGTTCAGATTAATTAGCACCACAAGTCTTATGTTTGTACTGTGCCTCACCTCCTTGTCCAGCTGTTGGTCCCTTCCCTCCTTGTTTTCCTTGCCCTGAGACCTGGAGGTGCTCGCTTTCGTCTTGAAGTCCACCTTCTCTCCTGCGAGAACTCGTTTCACCGCTTCATCGCTGGACAACTGCAAAGCAAAAAGAAGCTCATTTGATCAAACAGGGACGAAAGCAGGAAAAGCCCATAAATAATGGACAATAATTCCAATCTAATTTTCTTCCACATCTTTCAGCCTCACATTTAAATACTGAATCAGGAATAAAAAAGGTTTAACAATGCCACAAAAGGTACATTACAGATGAGGCAGTTGTAATGTAAAAATAACTTGGCAATAAATTTTAATTCGGTGAAACTATAAACCTGCTTGCTGCACATTGAATGTGGGTAAATACAACTTATCCTTTATTTTAGCTTTATAACAAAAAAAAGTAGCAATTTCTGGTCAAAGTAACTGGAAAAACTAAATAAAGGCTAAAAACAACATATACTGTGAATTCCAGGAACAAATGCGAAAAACATAATAGGTATAACTTGTGAAAGAAAGTAACTGAATGTTGTAAAGTTAAAAAGTATACAGATGACTTGAGGACAAACAAAATACTTTTATCTAAAAGTAATGAAATGCCACATAATAAGGCCTAAATTCTTCCATAAATTCCTTTTTTATCTGAATTCCATTTGTCATTGGGAATAATTAATCTGAGGATCAAATGTGGCGATCCTCACAGCTCCGTTCTCAGTCACTTGTATTTAATACCTACATGTTCCTCCGTGCTCAAAAGTTCTACATGTGGCTTCTTTGCTGATTTCTGTGTCACTACATGATCAGAGCCCCTTGCAGTCACTGAGAAAGTCCATAATATCAGTAAGTTGATATGTCACAACTTTTCCCAGGTTTATTGCAAAATGCTGACAAGCTTAGAGTTTAACACTCAAATACAGCCCAACAGGCTAAAAACTACAGAGCATGCCAGAAACCTGGATGTTTATTTTGTATTACCGTATTTTTCAGACTATAAGTGGCACTTTTTTTTCATAGCTTGGCCGATCCTGCAACTTATAGTCAGGTGCGACTTATATCAGTTTTAAATGGTAATTCATTTTGACCAGCATGAACCAAGGAGTAAACATTACCGACTGAGGAGAACGTTTCAGGTAGGAGTCGGTGGCTTGTTATTCAGCCGACTGTGGATGCAGCTCTGTAACTTAATAAATTGCCTTAACAGATTAAATGTCAGTTTTTAGTCTTGGATTGTGTGAAATAAATTTCTAAATAAATGCGACTTATAGTCCGAAAATTTGTTTCAAATATGCATTGTACTGTTTGTTTCATTTATGTAATATGTTATTATAACATATCGAAGTTTTTTGGTTTTTCAGGTAGTTTTTCTTTGCCTGTTCGATTGATTTCTGTAAAGCGTTTTGTATGAATGATGACATCAAAGGTTTTACATAAGCTCTAAAAAAAAATAGACCTGAATCTCCAAGAACTGTTTACATCTACATTAAAGATCAGCTGCCCCCTGGGCTTCAGCTCATCTGTTTCCACTCCATCTCCAGGGCTCAATTAAAACATTTTACAGTCCTCCCTTTAGGCAGCTGGACTGTTTTCTCAACAGTGTAATTTTTATTGAGAAAAATAACACCCATACTTTTTTATTGTGCTTCAATAACAATATTAAGATGTTTATTAGAAGAATAAAGATCCTGAACACATCTCAGTGCTGGAAGGAGGGATTTCCCACAAAGACGTACCTTGTGGAGGCAGCACTTTGCGATGGCCTGAAGCAGCTCGTTGGTTTTCTCGGGCTCATGGCCGGCTACGATCCGAGCAGGCTTTGCTGCCAGAGGCTCGCCGGACACCAACATCACAACGTCGATCGCCTTCTGAAGGAACGTTATTTTGGAGTCCTTGTCCTGGAGCAAAATGAGAAACAAGCTAAAAATTATAGGCAATAAAAGCAGAAAGCCTGGTAAACGTTCCTGAAACAAAAGCTTAAGTTTGTAAACACACCAGCGCTAATTAGGTTAATTGGCAGCCGGTCAGTAATGGGCATGGGTTGTTGATCGTTATCAGGAATACTGAGATTTGCCATCAAACCGTTTCTATGGATTAAAATCCTTTTACTGACAGAGAAAGTGAGACTGATCAGCCGTGTGGAGCAGAGCATAACACAGCATTTCCCCTTCCTAACTTGTTGCTGTGAACTGCTGGTCAGCTGGCTGAAAGAAGGCTTTTACCCTTTTTTCCCCAAGCTTCAGTCTTTAGTTCTGCTTTCAATTATGTTTAAAAGTAACCATAAATTAATGCTATATACAACATTATTTTAACTGTAATAATCAATGTTTTATATTATTATGGCAACAATAAGAATATTTCTTGGTTTCGTTTTTTTTTTTTTTATAAAAAGGTAGGTGGGTCATAGTTTTTATTTGTTTTGGTTTTAAATACTTTAATATTGTGAAAGTCTGAACATGTGGTATTTCTACAATTAATCATCAAATTGTCAGAATCTGACGCCTGTTCAGTTATATGATCCTCAAAAGCAACAAAAAGGAGGAATTCACTAAGACTCTGTAGATAAAAAATGAGCAATATAAAATATAAAATTGCACAGAATCTGAGGTTGATAACTTATTAACCTTCAGAGAGAACAGAAAAAATGAGCAACAAAGGCAAAAAACAACAAATTCTTTAAAATAAATCCATTGGATTCATTCAGAATATAAATGGTTTTGAACTAGCCCAACTTCAAAATGTTGTAAAATATTACAGACCATAAATATGCATTAAAAAGTGATGAGAAATTTTAATATGCATTTCCTAGAATATTAAACAATGACATTTATCTAAATCGCACTTGACTGTGCCAACAGCATTTATTTAAGGTAAGCTGAGGAGCCGGTGCAGCTTCTGCGCTTGGTTTCCTGATCGGGGATCAACTTGCAAATGGCAGACCTGAGTTCTGACACCTCGATAAACGCTCCGTCCGCCACTGCCAGGTCTTCTCACTCAGAGCGAGTCAGGCGACGCGTTTGGTTACTCAACACTCAGACGGATCAGCGACACACAAGGAGAATCTCAAAACGCACGAGCTCGCTTATCAAAACAACAAGCCAGCGCACGCATTTAATTTAGCAACTATATCGGAGTGTTATAAAGCAAATATTATACCAGTTCTGTATATCAGCAGGTCAGAAGTAACAGAAAACTGACAGAAAGACAACAAAGGTCAGCCAGCTTACCTTGACACTATCTGACTTCATTTCCTTTTCTTCATACAGGCCTTTCATAAAACCGGTGGTCCTGATGACCTGAAGGTTGGGAGAACCAGAAGGTTATTAGATCATTTCATCACTGAGTCTTTTATCTAAAACATCTTTTCTGTCTATCAGTCGACAGGCTGCTGGTCCCTGACACGCACTTCAACATTGACCTCCGTTGTCCCTCAGGGGAAGATTTAATTCACCTATTTATTGCCAAGTTTGCTGTTAGTCACTGAGCATCTCAGAGTGAAGATGTTGAAGCTGCAAATAGCAACATATTGATCAACGTTTGCCTGAACCCATAACAGACGTGTCAAAATGACTGCAGAGTTTCACCGTATTTGTGTCATTAAGATGTTAAAGCCCACCAGGCTGTGCGTTGTCGATGTGAAGCAGCTGTTATATCATGACAGAGGAGAGCATTTGTAGAAGAAAATATAAATAAATCAACATAAATTATTATTTCCAGCCACACTGACACACAAAGCTGGATACAGAAGCAGCGGCGTGTGACCCCTGTGTCCGGTTAGCTTAAGGTAAGAATATTGCTTCAAACACAAAGATGGAGAGTTTAATATGAAACCTTGACACAGTTTCAGGTTTTTGGGCCAATTTTGCCTAAATGTAAAAGTTTCTTAGATGACTGATAGATTTAGACATTCAGTGAATTCTTACTTTGAAATGAAGCTTAATCTGTTTTTAGAGACATTAATTGACATATAACAGGTATGTGGCAGTGAGGGCCTTCAGAGTTCGCCTTCATCCAGGCCAGTCAGGGCGTCTGCTCCCACACGGTGGCTGTGTCCCAGCATGCCCTGCATCTCTGCATGGATCTCCTGGCAGCCTCTCTGTCTATGGCTCTCATTGCCTGACCTGTTAGGCGGACCAGCACGCAGGTAGGAAAACATCAGGTATGTAACGGATTTGTTAAATGTCACAATGCATTTATGTCTTTCTGCGCTGGGCCGATAACAAACGTAGAGCCCTGATAGTAAGAAGTCTATCCAGCTTCTGGAAAAATAAATCATTACTCAAAGTGGAACAATGTTGTTCTTTAAGTTTCATATAACCAGATCAGCTATTTTGGCAACGAAGCGGTTAGCTGTAACTTCTTGATAACTTCACAAGAACACCGTAATCCACTCTGAAAGCATAATGTTTTATAATATAACAGTCATTACTGATTATGGTACTGGCATAAAAATGAATGCATGTCACACAATTAGATCATATTTATTGGAGCCCCAGAAGTTCTTTGCTATGCTAATATTACGCACAATGATAGGGTGATAATATACATTAGCAATATTTGGCCTTTTCCTGATTCATTTGCTGATGCATCGTACTGGTCAGTGAGATGTTCAGATATTGCAATAATGTTATTTAACCTAGTCCTGCTCTAAATCTCCCCACAGCTTTCTCCCTCACCTGTGCTGCGTCCCTTAGTCTCCATCATGTTCACTGAGGGTGAATTCACACCAGGAAAGTCCTCTGGCTCCCTTGTTTGGTCCGGACCGAAAGCGGACTTTATTTTTTCGCCTCTGTGCCGTTTAGCTTTCACATTGTGCTTTTTGCAAGTGAACTATAACTTGTAACTAAAATAAGGACAATTGTTGCTCCCATTGGACAGAAACGACTACGGTGGGATGTAGCACAGACCTGGAAATGGAGGAAAATCATGGAAGTCCTGCTAGCAGCACCTTTGTTTGGGATATTTGTGCCGTTATTACAGCTGATAAATCCCTGAGAGTGGCAAGAGCAGCTCATTCAGCGCAGGTTTTGGGACAGGATTTTGTGTCAGAGAATACGTCCTGCAAGCTGAAGGAGTCCCCCAGCGTGCTGCCAGCAGCAACACGTCAGCAGGTACGACCTGAATACTAAGTTACAGCAGCAGTGGCCTGTTGAGTCCAAAGACACATGGCAGGTTTTCTGTAGTTGGCTCGGATCGGCCCGGTTGTTTGATCCAACAGGGCCTCTCTTCAGAAATGGGTCTAGCTTTCTTTGCGACGCAAGGGTGCATCTTTTCTTAATGACCTTCTGTTAGACTACAGTGATGCTGTTTATAACATCACACACCTGACACCCATCTGCATTATTAGATGCTGTATATCATTACGGCTTCATGAACAACTGGCCATCATTATCAAGGCATAGAC